>JAWWEE010000010.1:3182901-3205735 GCA_035221455.1 Xenops minutus | reverse complement strand
ATGTCACACACCCCGTGTCACACCCCCCGTGTCACACCCCCCGTGTCACACCCCCTTGTCACACACCCCATGTCACACACCCCATGTGACACACCCCATGTGACACACCCCGTGTCACACCCCATGTCACACACCCCGTGTCACACACCTCGTTCATCCCCCTTCCCTCACTCAGGCTGTTCCCAAGGCCCTCTCCGCTCCAGGGGATGAGGACATGAGGATGTGGGGGTGTGGGAACATGAGCATGGGGGGATGTGAGGGATGTGAAGGATGTGAGGGGTGTGAGGATGATGTGGGGATGTGGAGATGTGAGGGGTGTGAGGGGTGTGGGGGATGATATGGGTGTGTGGGGATGTGAGGGATGTGGGTGATGTAGGGATGTGAGGGGTGTGAGGGGTGATGTGGGTGTGAGGGGTGTGAGGGGTGTGAAGGTGTGGGGATGTGAGGATGATGTGGGAACGTGAGGATGGGAGGATCTAAGAACGACGTGGAGATGTGAAGTTGTGGGGATGATGGGGGAATGTGAGGATGAATGTGTGGGGACGTGAGGATGTGTGCGGGGATGTGAGCGGGGATGTGTGTGAGGATGTATGTGAGGATGTACGTGGGGATGTGTGTGGGGACATATATGGGGATGTGAGGATGTATGTGGGGATGTATGTGGGGATGCGTGCGGGGATGTATGTGAGGATGTATGTGAGGATGTGACCGGGGATGTGTGCGGGGATGTGTGTAAGGATGTGCGCGGGGATGTGTGTGAGGACGTATGTGAGGATATGTGCGGGGATGTGTGTAAGGATGTGTGCGGGGCTGGGGGGCGCGCAGGCCGCCATGGCCCCGCTCGGGACGGACGCCGCGGGCACCCAATGCGCTCGGGAGGGAGGGCAGAGCCCGCGGCCGGACCCAATGAGGCCGCGGCCGGAGCGGGACTTCCTTCGGGATCCCGCGGAGGAGCCGGGGCACCGGGAGCGGGGCTGGGGGCTGCCTTTGTGCCCCGCAGCCCTGCACCGGGACAGGGACAGGGATCCAGGCAGGGATCCAGGGGAGGGATCCAGGGGAGGGATCCAGGGGAGGGATCCAGGGCAGGGATCTGGGCAAGGATCGGGACAGGGACCCGGGACGGGGTCCAGGCAGGGATCCGGGACAGGGATCAGGGACAGGGGTCCAGGGCAGGGACCAGAACAGGGATCCAGGGCAGGGACCTGGACAGGGATCCAGGGCAGGGATCCAGGCAGGGACCCGGGGCAGGGATCCGGGACAGGGATCGGGGCAGGGATCCAGGCAGGGATCCGGGCAGGGATCCAGGGCAGGGACCAGAACAGGGATCCAGGCAGGGATCCGGAGCATCCCCAGCATGATCCCCGCCGGCCCCGCTCCTTTCCCCGCCCCGCGGCCCGCCCGGGGCAGCCAGGCTGTGCCCAGGGGCTGAGGAGCTGGGCCGGCCCCGCCTCCCTCCCCTCCGTCCCTCCTTCCTCCTCCTCCTCCTCCTCCCCTCCCTCCCCGCCGATGCCGCCTGCCCGCGGCCGCCGCTGAGCCGCGTCGGGGGCGCCGGGCCCCGCCGGGGACATGGGCAACGGGATGTGCTCCCGGAAACAGAAGCGGGTGTTCCAGAGCCTGCTGCTGCTCACCGTGCTGTGCGGGTTCCTCTACGGCGCGATGCTCTACTACGAGCTGCAGGGCCAGCTCAGGAAGGCTGAGGCCACGGCGCTCAAGTACCAGCAGCATCAGGAGTCCCTCTCGGCTCAGCTACAAGGTACCCGCTCGGCTGCAGCCCCTGCTGCCTGCCCACGGCTGGCAGGACACCCTCCTCCTCCTCCTCCTCCGGGCTCTCCAGCCTCTCCCAAAGTTTTGCTCCTAACGCGCTTCTTCCCCTCCTCTTCCTCCAGCCCGTGGGGTTGTGGTTGGTATCTCCCTGGGACTGGGAGCCCGACCCTGCCGAGTTCCTGCCCTGGGTTCCCGGAGAACCCTCCCCCGCACACATTGGATAGTGGCTCTCCTTCCCGAGGGGCTGCACATCCCTTTGCAGTGCCTGGTACGGCTGGAAAAGGCAGGTGGAGTGCCTGCTGCCCACCTAACAGGGCACACTGGGTCCAGGCTGGGATTTCTGAGTGCTTCTTGTGTTCATTTAATGCAGAACATTTTCAGCTGCAGTTCCCAGGCAGCATAAACTTAAATAAATTCAGGGAGGAGGAGAAGAGCATTCTAATAAAGCTTTTTTTAAAGGGTAATTTAAAAGTAAAGTTCAAATAAGTTACTTGGATAAGGCTATCCTATTACTTTTGGCATAATTCTGAATTTCTCAGGTGTAAAGCTGCCACTTAAATACAGATCCTTGTGTATCTTGCTTTAAAGATGCACCAAATGTGGGTGTCCCGTACTCAAAGGTGAAAAGGTGGCCATGTGTGACACCTGCATGTCCAGAAATCAGCAGCAAAGCAGCAGATTTGTACCTGAAACATCAGTGGGCTGGGAACTGCAAGACCTCAGCACCTCTCTAGTTGGCAAGTGCAAGGTTAGCAGGTCAGCACAGAGCCCAGAGCCAACTTTGAAAACTCCTCAGAGTTTTGTTTCTCAAGAAGGTATGCAACAAGAATCAGAGGGATCTGCTGTAGCAGCACATAACTTCAGGGGGATCCTCAGCCACACTGGGCCCTGTGGGAGTGTACATCAAAGTATGCCTGGAAGCACAGTTTGTATGCAGGCAGCACAGGGCTGGGCTTATGCTGTTAGACTCTCCCAGTGATTTGTGACTTCCAGTGTGTTTGGTCACCATCATTACGTAGTATTTCAATTTCAGGCCATTTCCAGGTAATACCGTGGAAACATTTGCCAGAAACCTTCATTTTGGTCGTGAACGAGGTGTAAATATTTGGCTGGGAGATGGGTTTGTGGCAGATGGCTGAAGGGCTACTTTTGCTAGGCTGTATATTTGCCAGCAGTGTTTGCAGAGGACACAGGAACATCTTGTTCTCAAGTTGAAATTTGACAAATTGGCTTTTTCTGTTGCTTTGGCTTTACCAAAGAGGAGCGTGCAACAAACTTTATCCTAACACAGAGGAGAGGTTCTCTGTATCAGCTATATTATCAGATATTTCCATGTTTCAGCAGTATTTTGAGTAGCCATCACCAATCCAAGCACGTTCATGGAAGCAGCAGGCAACTAGTAGTTGACAAATGTAGTCACAGCACTGTGCTTTTTATAGTTCTCTTGCTTGTTTCAGTGTATCAATGGGAAACGTAAAATATGGACCAGAATCTGATAACATTAATAGATTTCATGATCAATGCAATAAAGTCACATGGTTCTGGGATCCAGGCCAGTGTATCAAACCTATTAAGCAGGAGATTTTATCTATGCCAAGTATGATAGCAGTAAACCTTGTTTAAAATGGTAATTACTAGCAATTAAGTCACAGAATGGAGGGGGAAATAAAATCTAAGAATAAAATTGGTTCTTTAAATTTTCCTGCATCATGGAAGTGGCTATTACACCTAAGAGAGGATGAGGTTGAGAGCCCAGAGACAAACTAAATGCAGCAGCAACCATTAGCTGCCTTATGTCCCACTAAAGTAAAGGCAAGGTGTCTGCCTAAGGACTTCAGAGGATTTGGGAAATAAACTTTTCTTCCCTGTCTTTCTTAATGGCACTTTCTGAAATGGCATGCCCTGTATAATCACCTGGATTTTTTGCAGCAGGAACTGATCAGTGAGGATCAGCATGGGGAATTCATCCAGAGAGACAAAAGCAAAGGACTAACTGGTGGTGTCCAACATCAATTCCATTTCTGAATTTTCCCACTTATGGTAGGGAACAACAGGAATTTGCCTTAAACAGAGACTTTGAAAGCATAAAATGTTGATAAAAAAATCCTGTTTACAAGTGCAGTATCTGACTGCACTTTGAACTTTTGAATTTAAATGACTTGCACTTTGAATCAACAGTGTTCCTGTAGCCAAGTAAAAAAACACTCTAAGAACACCTGATCGACATAGAGCTGTCACTTTGCTGTCCACACGTTGTTCTTTGAGTTTATTATTTTATGAAAACAATAAAATAGTGCCTTACTAATGTAATGCAACTTTTCTTTTTCATGCAGTGTAATTAGATTCTCTGTAGATCCTGGTCTGGAAACAACTTTGGGACCTGAAGTATGGTGGGAACGCTTGGAAATCTTTTAAACATGAACCAGTTACAGGGCAAAGTCTCTGACATAGCATTGCCAGGAGCAAAGGAGGGTGCTGTATCAGCAGTGCTTCATTTCTTGGTGTTTTCAGCTCCTCTGGGTGATTAAATTGTTCTCTAAAACTCATTACAAGCTGAGGAGAGAAACATATCTTGGACTTCTACTTCCTGAACAACCATTTCATCAGGAAGCTTTTCTTGTTTTAAATGTGAACTGAAAAAATAAGTGGCAATTTCTTCAAGTGGTGTTTTTGAGGATCCTGGGGCTATATTCTGGCAGGCTGGCCACGCTTCTGGAAGTCTGACTGATTGAAACACCTGAATGGCAGTGAAAGCTCAGCTGTTGCCTGAGTTTTGTAATGTCCTCTAGTGATGCTGGTGCCTCCAAAGGCAGTTGTTTTCCTGGTTGTTCACAGAGGAGCACTCTCAGGCTTAGGAGTGAGACCTGAGTCTGTCTGTGAAGTGCCTGAGGATCGTGGGCAGCTCCTGAGCTTCTGTACCTGGTGGCAGTTTGGGACCTGAGTGCCTTTGGTCTGCCCAAGGTCTTAAGCAGGATCCTCAGCTGTAGCTCAGAGTGCAGCTCCCTTTACTTTCCACTGTCACTTCTACAGTTTCTCCCAGTTTGTTTTTTTTTCCCCTACAGTTTTTAGGGTTTTTTCATCTATGTAGGTAATAAAAAACCTTCTTTTTGGGACTTGCCAGTTCTTCATGCCCGAATGAGCTGTGCTTTGTGTTTTTGCTGGAAAAGCCAGTTGACTTAGATTTTTATCTTTTTCATTGCCTTGTTTTGCTCAAACACAGCACGTGAAGCAGGCTCAATACATGGGAAAACAGCTCTCACCTGTGAAGGCAGAATGTAAAGGTCGCTGAGAAATGGGGCAGGAAGAGGTCTCAGAATCTTTTAACACACAGACCTGATCTGAAGAGTGTGGTGATGTGGGGAGTTCTGCTTTCTCTGGTGTTCACAGCTTCAGCTACTCAGCTGAGAAGTGTTTGTGCTCCCTGGAATAAGACCAGGGTGTGGTGGGAAGGATGGCAGCCTTGGGGGGCACAGTGAGAATAAGTGGTTTGGAGAAGCTGGGATCTTGGACTCGGCCCATTTGGAAGCTCATGTTGTAGAAGAATATAAAATTTTGGCATTTTTCTCTAACAAAGTGCTGCTGGGCATGGAGAAAGTAGGGCTGCTTTTGTAACCCTCAAAGGGAGTACTGGGGGCAAAATTTAGAGATGACTTAAAATTTTTTGACTGCTAAGAAAACCTGAAGTCATTGTTATCTGTAAGTTCTTTCATAGAGAAGCTGATTTTCCCAGTAAGCTGATTATTTTTTAAATCTCATTCTCTGAGCATTATGTGTTTGAAACGTGAACATAATCTTACTTAGTATTAATTCAGGTGATAAAACCAAAACTTCATGCTCTTTGTCTCCTACCAAGATGTGTCAAACTAAGTCTTGAACTATTGGCCTTACAGGGACAGGCTTCAGTTGCTAGAACAGAAACACACTGATGGCTGGAAGTGAACCTGATCATATCTGTGACTGCTGCAAGGTTGAAAGTATCTACAAATGTCTTTTTAGCCCTTGCAGCTTCTGTCTTCTCATCCTCTGGGTGTTAAGTAACCCCTCATGTACTATTTTAATCTGTTTAATCTGTTTTAATCCCTAATCCTAATAACAACCTGCATTTAGGGCCTTTTACTACCCTAATTTTCCTGCTCTTTCTCTGAGAGTCTTAATGTATCTGACAGCTTGGAGCAGCCTCGGTGCAGCCTGAGACTGTGCTGTAATCTTGGGAGCCAGCCCAGCAGGGGCTCTGCACTTGAGGGCAGACAAGGTGTGGATTTCCTCAAAGCTTTCTGCTGCAGTGCTAGAGAGCACCAGCTGGGAAGCAAATGGACATTCCTCTGTGCCTGCTGTGCCATTTGTCCTGAATCAAGACCCCTGTTGGAGGTGACCTGCTGGAAGTTGATCAGATCTGTAGCAGCTCTGTGTAGGTAGACTTGGATAGTTTATCACAGTACTAGATCATAGTTCTGTGTCACTTTAGTGGTTAATATTTCTTCTGGCTGCATGCACACCACAGAGATACCAAAGCTGCTCTCAGTGTAGCTCATACAGATGTGGATGTATACACTTCAGCACCACATCCCTGTGTTGTTATAGGACTCCATTTAAACTTGTACCTTAAGTTGGCAGAGCTAGAAAGAACTAACTTTTGATGGCTTATTTTTCACAGGCATCCTACAAGTAGAGCTGCATCTACACAGCTCCTGTGTGGTTGGTTGTTCTCCAAAATAACAGCCTGAATTCCTGTCATTCCTGTGAGGTTCAGGTTGCACGTAACACCACAGCACTTATTTTGATTGTTTTGTTGTCATCTGAGATCTGGGAGATCCGAGGTAGCACTGTAATAGTAGAGCTTGGTTCTGTGTGTGTTGTTGGCACACAAATGTACTTCAACACCAGGTGCAGGGCTGCATGAAATGGCAAATACAGCACCCCAAATTCTGCTACCTGGCTTCCTGAAATGGTCTGTAACTTCCTCTAAGAATCCACCTTCTGTCCTCCCATTCACATTTTCAATGGGTATTTAATGTCCTAAATGCTTAAAACACATGAAACTTTTGAAATTGTGTGAAATTGGAAGAGCTACATGCTGTAATGTATATTCATATGTGCATTTGTATGTATGAAATGTGTCTTTAGATAGATATGTCTGCTTTGCAGACAAATGCGTGAGGATTTTGGGTTATTTGGAATTATCAAGATTTCTTCATAACCCAAGAACAGAAAAGGTGCCCAAGATCTGTTCTGTTTGGTTAACTCAGGGAAGTTTGTTTCCAGGTCCTTTGTCAGTAAGATTCCCTGCAGCTGAATTCTAGACTGGAAAGATAAATTGAGCAAGTGCCCGTGTTTATATTTATTTTTCATTCCTGTAATCCATGCCTGAGTGCCCTTAAATCACTTTCCTTGTGGACATGATACTTCCAGGATCAGTTTCTACCAGCATTGCTATGTTACCTCTGCCCCTGAGCTGGAACCTGGGCTGGAGACCACAGAGCACAGGCTGAAGGGATATGAAGCAGGGTGAGGTAACAGGAGGGGTTTGTTCCCTGGCTTTTGGTGTTCCCCCTCCCCACTTTAACACAGGGCCTGGGAGCAGACAGTGATGCAAGACAGAGCCTACACCCCAGGACACTTTGTTACTGATGGGATTTAAGCCTCTTCAAGCCTGTTAGTGGTGGATCTGTGTGGGTTTATGGACACTGCAGGGCTGGGAGAGGAGGAGGGAGGCAGGATGGGTGGATGCTTTGGTGAGTTTGCATTCTGGCTTCTTTGTCAGTCATCTCCTATCACATATTCCCGGCTGATTGAATTCCAGAGTCTTAAAGACAGTGTTCCAAGCACATTGTCTCATTGGGCTGGTTGCTTTTGTGGCAGGATTCAGGCTTGTCAGCCTTTGTGTCTGGGTGGGGCAATTTATGAGTAAGGTTTCCACCCTCTGTGAGAGTGGAGTACCTATTAGAGCATCTCTGATGTAGTGGAGAGGGTATTGCCAGCAATTTGTGGCTAATAGAGTTCACTTGGCTCATTTTGGAACAGGATTCTTGCATAGAAAAAGTCATTTAATCCGTCCTGTGGAAAGTCAGGTGCTGCTTTGAGGTTGGATAGTAATGAAAGCGAAATAATTCAGATTACTGAAAAAATGAGCTGTACAGAACAGCTAATTAAAGCAGAGTCTTTCACTGGGTGAGTTCTTTTTCCCTGGGATTTTTAGGATTTAGGAGAATGATTTTCTAGTCATGTTGGAGTCTGAGGTGAGCACTTGAGGAACTCAACCTGTTTGGGTGCTATTCCTTGTTTAAAGAAGGCTCTTCTGATGTTTTTCTGGTCATGTAGCTTGACCCAGAGTTCTAGAGATTTTCTACTATGTATCAGTAATTAAGAAATAAAAGAAACTGCAATTGCTCCACCTCCTCCTCTACACTTCCTCTCTCCCCCGAAGGTATCTGAAATCAGCCTGGTATCTTATTTTCCTCAGGTGACTCAGATCCCAGAGTTTGGCACTTATTTCCAGGGCTTAATTAGAGAGATGATGAGAGAAGTGTGGCCTGATGAGCTCCCGGAGGGCAGAGTGAGGAGCCTGCTCCTGTCCACACCACCAACCTCAGCAAAGCCAGTTTCACTCAAAATTATGAATCTCTATCTCAAACTATGGATTCTGGCTGCAGTTTGTGCCTATATAGATTGTTTTTTTCCTTCAAGGTCTATTTTCTACTAGTTTCTGAATATATATATGTATTTATATAGATCCTGATACCATGAAGATAGAATCAGTAGACCTGCATAAAATTGCAAAAAAAGTGTAAAACAATTTGAGAGAAAGAACAGGCTCTTGTTTCACGAAGCTGAGGGTTGAGCAGACCCAAACATTCAGGGATGGTGTGAGAACTGTCATCTCTGCAGCTCTGCTCAATCTTGGTGTGTTTTCCTGCTGCTTTCAGTCTAAAATCACTACACAGGCTTTGTCTGAACTATCTGCACTTATCATCACTTGAAAAAAAAGCAAACTTTAGTATGGATAGGTGCATAGAAAACAGCATATGCAGGGTGGGATGCTGATCCCACCCCTGGCACCAAAGGTTGGAGGAAATCTTACGGAGTTTACAGGAAATCTTTTCTGGAAAACATGATCTCCTTCCTAAGGAAAGTCAGGTTTGAAGGCTATCTGTAAGGGATTAAATATTTAATCTCATTTAATACCTCTTCTCAAACTTATTTTTAGCAGCAGCTATTGCAGTTTATTTTTTGAACATGATAAATCCTTCCCTCTATCCCAACTTATCTTAAATCTGTTGTTTCCTAGAGATGTTATTGACTTCTAAGAAAGGCAGTACATGAGGCAGGGTGGAGGAAAAGGATTCTATTAAATGGAGATGTTACTCCAGTTTAGAAATTAATTTTCATGCCATCCTTATAATTGAATAGAAGCCACAAGGATTTCTTAGAAAAAGAAGTGTGTGTTTCTGGGGTGAACTGCATTAATGTGCCAAAGTCCCTCAGCATTCCCCCATTTCCAGAACTGCAGTCAAAGCAAAACTAGAACTCGTTACTGGAACTTACTTAGAACAGGATTTCTGCCTGGATACTGCCTAAGTCACAGAATTTTAATTGACAGCTCATTTTTGGTGCAGGATCTCTGGAAGCTGATGTTTCCCTTTCTCCCTGTGCAATTGAGATCTGCAGTAGGTTTAGGACAGACACCACAAGTCATCTGAATATGAAGATCCAGATATTAAATGCAAACTTTTAAAATTATTAGTCCTCCGGGCAATGCAGATGACTGGGGAATTAAGTCAAAGCAGTGGTTATTTTTAAGCACAACTTCCAAAGCACGGTTTACAAAATTTTCCAGGAGGAATTTGCACTGACTGGCTGTAATTAGGCAAAGCTGTAGGTTGATCATGTGAGTAAATTGAAAAGTGTAGGAGCTTGTTTTCAAGTAAAGGTGATTCTCATGCCCCACACAGTGCCAGCTGTGGTTTGCATTGAGCAAAACAAGGCCATTCCACCCCTGCCTGGATGCAGAAGAGTTCCATAATTAAGCCTCACACACAATCAGTTTCACATTGTCTTGGCTTCTGTTTCTGTCCTTTTGGCATATAATTCAAACCAGAAAACTTCAAGGGCATGAATTATTAAATGGCTTCAGTATTTTGTTCAATATATTGTAAATATTTGGGCTTGGAGCAGTCTGATCTAGCACAAGGTGTCCCTGCCCATGGCAGGGGGTTGATTGATCTTTAAGGTCCCTTCCAACCTCAACCATTCTGGGATTCTCTGATAAATATATCTGTTTTGTAATGGTTTTTTGCACTATGCTTAAAACATACTTTTCCTAGTCTGTATTGTGGGAATACTTCCATTGTTTCTCAGATGTTTGCAGTGTCACTGGAACATCCATTTATTGCTGAACTGTCAGCTGAGTGTCCCTGGGATGGGTGACCAGCATGGCCTGTACTGTGGTGGGGAATCCTGGTGCTTGACCAGGAACTACCCACAGCTTGATAATCTATTTCTGATAAGATTATCAGCAGTGAAATAAGGGAGCTCCTTTTCTGAAGCCACATTCACTGACCTAATCAAATATAGGGCTTGCTGTATTAATAACATCTCCCAGCATGAAATGCTGGTGTCAGAGGAGTCATGAAATATCTTCTGAGCTCAACATTTCAATTATTGTCATTGGTCTAGAGAATTTATCCTACATGTCATGTTGAAGGGATTCTTCCTTGGCTCATGGAAGTGCTTTACTCTCAGCAGAAAAGCCATTTGCATGGGTTCACATTTTAAATGGTTCCATTTGTAGTGACAGGAATTGGGAATTAACTGGTTTTGCAGCAAGTCCATGTTCTACAGACCTTTGTAGTGTTACTAGAAAAGTGGTTTACCCCACACTGCTGGTTCAGTTCAACTCTGCCACAGTCTGGGAGAAAATAACACTGACTGTTGCCAAGACTACTGAAATCTGCTGGTTTGAAGTGAAAGGTATTACTGTAAGCTCAGAGAAAGATTGCAGAATTGTGTAAGAAACAATCACATTGATATTAGTAAAATTTTTTACATCATGCATATTTAAATCCCCATATAATGTTAATTTTCCAGTATGTGAGGTAGTGGGAGCTGGGATATTTTAGGCTCTGGGACTGTGCTTCTGACAGATCAAACAACCAAAGTAACACAGTCACAGAATTGCTGATAATGTAGACTAGGAAATATTTTCTCTTTAATATAAAATAATGGCTTGTTTTGCTTGATAATAGTTTTACTGCTTAGAGGTGCAGAGCAAAAGTAAGAGAAATAACCAGGTCTGTTAAACAATCCTGCTTTCATCAGCTCCCTTGACTCCTGTGTTGCAATTAACGTTCAGCACTGCTCAGAGTGGTGTAATCCACTGAGAACCTACAGAGCCCCCTTCCCCTCCACTGCCTTTTCTGGAGGAGTTAAACCTTAAATCCAGGACTTGAGTTAATTGGGATCAACTCAAGGACTGTTCAGTGTTTCCTTGTTGAAGGTGAAAGGTGTTTTGTCCAGCTGTGATGTTACAGTTCAGCTTCTGGGCTCTGTGAGTTTATGAGGTTCTTTGTTCATTAATAGTGCAGGTTACATTCTATAGGTGATTCCAGGAAGTAAACTCATACCTGCTTTGGAATATTGCATATTAGCCATTAGATGGCAACATTTTTCACCTTTTTAATGCCATTCTATTAAATATAATGTAGAAATAAAGGTTAATTATTCATGCAAAGATCTGTACAAAATTAAAAGCCTACCATAGGAAACATTATTGGTGCAATGCCCTGTTGGGCATTCTGTCAGAATCCTTATATAGGTTCCACCTCCCAGCTGGGAAACCTCTTAGAGAAAACCTGTTTTTCAGTGTTTTTATTTCTTTCAGCTTCTTGCTCAGGCATCTTCTATCCAGGCTGGCAGTGAAGAAGGGGAAAACCCTGCTGTGGGAACAAGCCCTTTGTAGTCTGGACTCTTATAGTGGTGGAAATAATTTATGTTTATGGGAGATAAACTCTTGTATGTACTTATAAAATCTGACCTGCAACCTACTTCCCAGAAGAGGCAAGTGAGGAAACATGGAAGGAAGCTGTGCTTTCCTAATAATGATTCTTAATCAAAATCTTCATTACCTGGCTCATTATGCACTTTTATCAGAGAGAAACGTGCTGAACCACAGTGAATGGACTCAAAGGGCAGAGGTGTAGAAGGAGGTTGGTTTTAGCCCCTTTTGTAAAGCCTTCTCCAGCTTTGGCCCAGTATTTCAAAGGTTAGCACGCACAAGGGTGAGGATGCATTGCCTGGGAGGGGTGGAGGGACCTTGCAGGGAAAGGCAGAGCTCAGCAGATGTCCCTAAACCCCAAAACACTGCTTCCTCCTCCTTCTGGGTTTGTTGTGCAGGTTTCCCACACACACTTGTTAAAGCACCAGGAGGAGCTGTGGAAGGTGCACTTGCAGGCAGAGAAGCAGGATGGAAAATGTTACCTCCAAACCCATTTGTGGTTTAGTGCCTTTGCCAAAAAGCCTGTTTCCAGCCCTGATTGCATAGGAGGGGAAACCCATTATGGCTTTTCATTGCTCTGCTGGGCTGCTGTGCTGCAACCACTGTTCCTTTTGCACTATAATGCAGCTTTCACTACCTTCAGGGCCTAAATAAAACCATTATTGTACTGCTGCCTTTTTTTCCCTTTCTCCAGGCCTGCTTGCTGGTGACTTTGTGAATATTCATGATATGCTTGTTTTCTTGCAGAGGATGTTGATACATTAGTTCATCTTGAGTGATGCCCTTGACTTTAGAAGATAAATAGCAAAGTGGAGATGGGTGCCAAGGATTGATTAGCAATCCAGCTCCTGAGCCAACACATAAACACTTACAGATAAGCCTGCAGAATGCACCTTGGTGGAATTAGGGACAGGGTTTAGGGTGCAAGAGGAGTCTTCTGTGGCTGCCAAGATACAAATCTTCTTTTGATGCCTCCTGCAGAAGGCTCATGTTCACCAATGGTTTGTTCTCAGAACATGAGCTTTCTACTTTTGATGGGAAAATCGCTTGTTGTATTAATACAAATTAATAACTCCTTAAAAGAGTGCAGGTTGTAATTTGGGCAGTGAAAGATCCTTGCATTAAACTGAGCCTAAACACACATAATTGCACATCTTCAGAGTTTTAAATGATATCTTTGCTGCCAACTTGGCTGTTTCAGATAATGATCCTTCAGCTTAGTGTGCACTGAGGAAAGGTTAAATAGGGGCTGATGTGCCCCTTCCCCTGTGAGACACATCCCAAAGCCCATGCCCAAAGCACAAGCTGAGTGAAATGGTGCTGTACTGGCAGTCAAAGGGGAGGACTTTGAGCCAGAGGGTATTGGATGTCCTAAATACACAAACTCATCATTGGAAAACCCCTTTTGAGATGGACACAAAGGACTTGTGGGCAGCCTGGACAGTCTTTGGGACTCATAAATTGCTGGTAGACAGTGCCAAAGGAATACAGTATCCCGTTTTTGGAAGAATTTAGGATTTAGGTTCCCCATGCCATAGCCTGTCCAGTGCCCTGCTGGCCCTCTCAGCTGTGTCCTCTCCCCTCCCTGTGACAGTCCTTTTGCTGCCAGGAATTGCTCTGGCATTGAAGATGTCTTGTCTTACCTCCTTGTCTCTTTGCAAACAAGGCAGGAGAGGGTGGAAGCATGGAGAAATGTGCCTGTATACCCAAGGAGGAAAGAGGACTTGGTGGCTCTCATGTAGCTGCACCGTGGCTGACTGTCTCCATAAACAACTCACTCACTGCTTGTCACATCTGTGGTTATGCACCCAGATAACCCAGAATTTAGGGTCAATAAAACACTCAGTAAGGAAATAAAATACTGTCCCAGGTGATACAAACAGCCCTTTATCCTGTATATGCCTGTATTTGCCTGGTGTGTTCTGTGCCAGCTTTCTCTGGGGGTGTTGGGGGTGTATATGTTACTTTTTAAGTGAATTGTGTGCAAAATTTCTCTTTGCAGTTGTATATGAGCACAGGTCAAGATTGGAAAAGTCATTACAAAAGGAAAGGCTCGAACATAAGAAAGCAAAAGAAGGTAAAAATGTACTTTTGACTTTGATGTTTAACTGGATTGTAGTAGAAAGTAACTTCAAATGATCTTTGTTCAGTTTTAACTGAGTTGGGTGACACACATTAGGACCCCTTTGGCAGAGCTGTGCTGGTCTTTCTAGTAGTTCTTTTTTATTTAGTTAGTTTTTAATCATATCTTTTAAAAAGTAATCATCTTTTTAGCACTGTTTAGAGATCACTGCAGCATGACACAATATACACAGCCAATATATTTATATCCCTGTAAATAAACCTAACATGTATGTGGAGTATGGGGGTGTGTAAATCCTGTCCTGGCATGCCAGAAATTCCAAACTTGTTCCAAACACATGGGATCTTCTCCTGCATTCCATCAATGGGAAATTAGGCTCTGGATCAGTATTTGACATGTGCTTAAGGGTAAACACACACTTATATCTCTTTTCCTGATTAAAACTGAGCTCTGGGGAGGTGGGTGAGGGGGAAATGTTGGCACAAATTGTATTTCTTATACGTCTGCCCTATGTGGAAGTTCAGCAGGATTTAATCCTCTGAGTTTTCTCACTCTTTCGTTGTTTTAAATACACTACAATTTTCAGAGTAAAGCCTCTGTTCTTCCCAGATCTGGGGGCTCAGCTGCTGAATCAAAACTGCTGCTTTAGCAAAGATGGAAAGGAGTACGAAATGATTCTCCCCCTGCAGTTCTCAGTGGGTTTCTGGTGCCATCTAGTGTAGAACAGCCCTGCTGACACCCGCCCAGGGGTGAGGCAGCTTTTCCAGACCCTAAAAAAGAGCATCAAGGAACAAATGAGGGAATATTTTCTTATTTCCAAGGTTTATATATGTCCTTTTCCTCTGGAATGATGCTCGTGGGCCCATCCACATTCTTGAGCCTGCACTCCCTGCATCTCACACCAAGCTGTGACACTTCTAAATGAAAATATTTTATGGAACTATGATACTTTTTAATGAAAGTATTTTGGCAAAATATGTGCATTTTGTTGAATTCTCCATTTTTTTTATTTTTGTTTTAAGATCTTTTGGAAATTGTATTTGCATAAGTATTCAGCTCTTAAGAGAATTTATGTATGCAACAGTTATTTAATCACAGGTTCTCATCTTCCTAGCCCTTTTTTTTCTCATCTGTACTTTCCCTTTTTATGTTGCAGATTTTCTTGTTTATAAACTAGAAGCACAGGAAACACTAAATAAAGGAAGGGTAAGTCATCTTTCCTAGTACAAGTTTTTAATAGCTGATGCTATTTGAGTTGTAAGGGAAAGGAAATGCTTTGCAATTATAACTGTTCAAAGGAAGAGGTCTTACAAAATACTAATTGAAGGAGCTCTCACTTATCCCAGTCTACTCTGCATGCATAAGTGCTCTCCAATTCCCAATTATTGGAGCTGTAGCAGGAGAGACTCACATCTCTCCAGAAAATTAATTTAGAAATTATCCTCCTGTTTATATTAGGAGAGTTCAAAGGTAATGTTCCTATATTTAAGGGAAAAAGGGGAATAGGAAGGTGTTAGAAATCTTTTTGCAGCTTAGTCCACAGGGAAAAGAACAGTGACAGCTTTCTAACTTGTGGTCTTTGAACTGGAAAGTATAAAAACATCAAGAAACTTTGTTTTATATACCAAGTGCCAGAAGGAAAACTGTATCTGGCAGAGGACCCAGAGACCTGTAGAGAACTCTTTATAAAACAAGTAAATTAGGATTTTATGGCTATTTCATGTTGAAACTGGGGAGCAGTTTGTGAGCTGAGTAATGTAAGTTAAAATACGTTGTTGCTGCAGTAAGAGCACAATGTCTGTGCTCGATGTGCTCCAGGGCATGGGGAGGGGGAATTTGTGTCCTGGGGAGTTCCAGCCATCCCTGGGCTGCTGCCTCCTGAACAGAGGGAGCTTGGAGGAATGGCAGTGTGGTTGTGTGTGACACGAGGGCTCTTGTTTTGCAGCAAGACTCCAACAGCAGATACAGCGCTCTGAGTGTGCAACACCAGATGCTGAAGGTGGGTAACTGGGACAGCAGGACACCAGTGGCCTGTCAGACTGGTTATACTGGGGGGATACAGCCCTGCTGGGTTCTGGTAGTTCATTGCAGAATGTCAGGACATGGATGGTGCCTTCCCCTCACAAGAGTACCCTTAAAAGGGGATTTCCTGCAGTTTTTCCTAGTCGGGTTTTTGGGGGTGTAATTTAATCTTACCAAATGCAATTACCTGTAGGGAATGCAGATTTACCAGCCCTCACACAGTTTGACAGGCAAGGATTTTCTTAGACACATTCAGCAGCTCCCAAAGGCACAGTGCAACTGCAGGCTGAGGTGACCCAGCCCTGGAACAGGAGACTGCTCATCACAGAGATCATTCTGTGTTGGGAAGCAGCTTCAATGTGCATGCTTGGAATAATAACCTTCCTGTTATGAATGCTTCCTATTCATCTGTGCTTATTAAACAACTCGCCAAGGACAATATTAGCCAGATATGCAGCTACAGAAGTGCTCCAGTGTCCCACCCTGGTGTTTGCAGAGTCAACATGAAGAGCTGAAGAAGCAGCACGCTGACCTTGAGGAAGATCACAGGAAACAAGGGGAAGAGTTCAGCAGGACGTTCAGTGTTCACAAGGAGCGCTACCTGCAGCTGCAGCAGGAGAAGGAGCAGGAGATCTCCAAGCTGAAGGGTGAGTGTCACCTGGGTCTGCCTGTCCCACTGAACTGTGTGTTTGCCATTGTCTTTTGTGGGATGTGAGAAAGGCAGTTGCTCTGTTCTCACTCACAGGTCCTTCATGCATCTTGTGTCTCCTGCTAAGTTGCATTTTAGGGATGAATTTCCTTGGCCTCTTTCTGGAATCTATTCATTTGTGCTTCGTGTTTCTAACTGGGTTAGAGACATAGAAGAAACCCAGCACTTAAAAGCTCATCAGGTGTCAGAGGCTGTTTAGACAGACTTGTTTTTACTTCTAAGACTTGTATAAACCTGGAAAAATAACTTTGCTTCCTTATTCTATTTGGTAATTGAAATGGAATCTAAGAATATTTGCAACTTCTATCAGAGATTTAATTGTGCCTCTTTATGAAGTGACTTTATATGCATTTTAGACCTCGTTTTCCCCTCTGTGGATCAGCTCCTCTGAAACACGTTGCATCTGTATACCTGGATGATGAATTCATGTTTTAGCCTTGGCAGCCAGTTTCCTACTGAAGAGGTTCTTGGCAGTTTTCAGACCTTTTCCATCCCCATTGCACAATTCCAGAGAACAAAAGGATGGGGCTGTCCCCACCAGGGCCCTCAGCCACGCTCTGCCATGTGTCACTAACACACGGGCTGGTTTTGGAGCTGTCTGCAGTTTTGTCTGCAGAGGCTTTTGCAGGATTTTGTGTTTATTAGCTCTGCCTTGGCAGCACAGTCACACAGGGCTGGGCTGAGCTGGATTGCAGCCTGGCAGCCTGAAGTGTGGGAAGAACTTGTCCATGTCTGCTTGCAGTATTCCATACCAACATCATGTAGAAAGTGGGAATACAAGCCCCTCTCCCTGGTCCCAGAAGCTTTGGAAGCATTCTGGCCACCTGGGCATGCCTTCCAAAAGAATAGCCTGGTCCTATGACAGAAAGTTGTCACCCAGCAGACTGATGTGGAGAAAGAGAAGAGGGTGCCTTCCTCTCTGCCTTTTAAAGACTCAGATTTCCACAAGGAATTTTGCCATCTGCAGTGCCCAGTGGGAACTGTGATGCAGAATTCCAGATGCAGACTGAGTGCACTGATATAAAATTTAACCAAATGTTACAGTTTTCTGCTTGAAAATGTACAGCTTTTAATGGGGCTGGGGAGAGATGGGGCATAAACAAACTATACAATTACTCTAGTTATTTTTTACTGTAGCAATTGTGTGGGATTTTATGTAGATTGTGTTACATTCTGAATTTTGGTGCTTAACTTGGTATTATAAATCTGACCAGGTTTAAATTCTGTATTTATATGAGCATTCTGTGCATCCTTTCTTTCCAACAGAATCCCTGTATAACTTAAGGGAGGAGAACAGGCAGCTGAGAAAAGCTCACCAAGACATTCATACCCAGCTGCAGGATGTCAAGGTAGGCTTGGCTCTGAGGAGAAATTGGAGATTTGGGGGAAATTTTCCCAAGTTTTCACAAGCCACATGTAGGCTGTGCTGAAAACTTGTAGCTTCTGTTGTGTGGCAAAAGGGAGAGGAATATGGCTGAACTGGATTGCTTGTCTTTGGCCACCTGCACTTAAGGTAAATGTTCATTTAAAAAGAAAAGAAAAGGCAAAAAGCCCCCAAACCACCCCCCAAAAAAAGGAGAGAAGTGTTCACTATAGAAATTACAACTGGGAATTTGATTTTGCAAGTTAAGAATTGAGTTTTGGCAGAACTCAGTGCCTAGTGTTTTCCAGCTCTGTTTCTTTAAAATGTTCATCAACATCTACTCCAACTTTTAATTTTATTTGAGTTACTCAAATCCTGGCCTCCAAATTTCCTTCCCTGGTGTGCTTGCTTCCTCTGTCTGTTTAATATGCATTCCATGTGAAACAAATAAGTGCTGTCATTCCAGCTCGGGATTTTCTTCTCAAAATAAATTGAATTCTCTTCCTAGCTCAACCCCCCTAATTTACCTTTTAGAATGATCTTTACGTGAAATGTGTAATGTTCTTCTTTTTGTGTAGCAACAGCATAAGAACTTGCTGTCCCAGCACAACGAGCTTGTGGTGACACTGGAAGACCACAAGAGTGCACTAGCTGCTGCTCAGGTCAGAAGGAAAGCAGCTTCTCCTGGCTCTCCCCTTCCTCCAGCTCTGTCTCTCCTGGTGCCCTCTCTGCAGGCTGGTGCATGTGGCCTTGGGCATGGGGCATCTCACTGGCACCCCCTGCGCTCGGAGGGCAGTGCATGAGGCCAAGGGTTGCCCTTAGGAAGCTGCAGCAGCTCACTGGGCTGGCAGAGATAAAGGCCCAGGAGTGCATGTGGTGACAGGAGTGTCTGCTTCCATGGCAGCTGGCAGTGCCTTTCTTCCTCTGTCTTCTCTCACAGAACTTCTGGTGGTTGGACATCCCATGCTCTGACGTTCACAGTTATCACTTACAAAGACCTGGCTGCTGCTGGAAAGTCTTTTTGGGTGTGACTGGAAGGTCTACAGGCTATTATAGAATGGTTTGGTTGGGAAGGACCTTAAAGATCATCTGATTTCCACCTCCCTGCCATGGGCAGGGACACCTTCGACCAGCCCAGGCTGCTCCAAGCCCTGTCCAACCTGGCTTTGGACACTCCCAGGGATGGGGCATCCCTGGCTGCTCTGGGCAATGTACATCAGTGCAGCAGCAGCAGAGTAGACATGTAGGAATGTAAACTCCAGGTGGAACTCAAGTTAATCTGAAAAAAAAGCAGCAGCATTATGTTTCTTAAATGTCATTTTCTAGTGAACTGTCCATGGAGCACAAAGTGTTGCAGGCTCAGTGAGCTGTGCCAGTACAAGCTGTGTAGGCCACAGGGAATCTGAGTGTGGGAGGAGTGCTGGAGCAGAGCAAGACTCTTGGTGAATGATCAGAGGGAAAGGCAGTGAGGCAGAGTGAAGTTACTTTTATTCCTGGCTGATTTTCTTCATTTAAGCGTTTTCATGGTTCACAAAATCATTAGCAACATGAAAAGCATTGGATCTTTTTTTTCCTGTTCCTCAGTTCTGCTTGCTGTGCGTGTCAGGTTGTGTAGATATTCAAAAAATAGGGAAAGATCAGAAAATTCCCTCTTAGATAAATATCTGAAAAATCTTAATCTCCAGTACTAAAACATGCTGACAGCTAATTTTAAATTCTTCTCCCACTTGCCACGTTTGCTACTTGGTATGTGTTTGCTAACATCTGAAATTCCACTAGGGCAGAGGCAAGGACTGATTTAAGGTTCACCAAATCCAAAGGGAAGCTCCATACACCTCTTTGATTCAGTTCTTTCATTAGAAAAGCTGTGTCACACAAAGCCTTTGTGTCTGCAGTCAGGATGTGGCATTTGTCCTGTTGAGAACCTTTCCTTCAAGGGAAGGGTCTTGCACACACTTTCAGAACAGAGGGTATTTTGCACCATTGCAAAGCAGCTGCAGAAAGTTCCCAAGGGGTTATTTCACAGCTCCATAAATGATTCCTCTATTCCCATGTGTATTCTAGACATTGAATACCAGTAGTCAATACTGCACTAAGGAATTTGTGAGCTGAATCTTTAAAGCCTTGCAATCTTTGTGCTTTTCCACAGCCAGCCAGATTAATTATTTATTTTACTAAACCCTGTTTTCTGCCAGTATTAGTACCTTTTCAGCTGTGGCCTTGCATCAGAATGTTCAGTTTAGTGACTCAGCAGTTGAACAGAGCACTTGAATCCTGAACTGTTTAAATAGCAGAGAAACATGGAATGGTTTGGGTTGGAAGGGATCTTAACACTCATCTCATTCCACCCCTTGCCATGGGACACCTTCCACCAGCCCAGGGTGCTCCAAGCCCTGTCCAACCTGGCCTTGGACACTTCCAGGGCTGGGGCAGCCACAGCTTCTCTGCCCAACCTATGCCAGGGTCTTCCCACCCTCCCAGGGAAGGATTTCTTTCTAATATTTCATCTAAATCTACCCTCTTTCAGCTTAAGGCCATTCCTACTTGTCCTGTCCCTCCATCCCTTGTCCCAAGTCCCTCTCTTGGAGCCCCTTTAGGCACTGGAAGGGGCTCTGAGTTCTCCCCAGAGCCTTCCCTCCTCCAGACTGAATGCCCCCAGCTCCCTCAGCCTGTCTCCATACAGTTCATCAGAGTTTGATTTCAACATTAACTCGGTAATTGTGCTTCTTTCTTGTCCAGGCTGTTCTTTAAATCCCTACGAGTAAATATCTTTAAGTTGCACTCGTTATTCAAGCAGTCAAGCAGTTCACATTAACAATGCCATGAATGCTCTGGATGCTGCCAGACCTCTTGGAGATGAAACGAAGAGTCTACGTAGGAGGTTAAAAATATCACCATTCATTATTTACTTCTTACAGAAAGAAACCACTGCTTTGAAGTATGATTATAAATAAAAATACCAGCAAAAATCCTGCCTGCCCGTTCCCTCCCCTGCAGGGATACTTGCACTTTGTCCTGTTCTGATCTCTTGTGAAGTTCTTGAGCACTCTATGAACTCTTTCAACACATCTTGAAGTATATATATATATATATATATATATATATATATGTTTTTACAGTGCAAAATTAACTCTTTCTGAAAATGCATTTGCAGTCATCCATCGCCCTTTGCATCTGCACTGGTGCCTTAGAGCTGCTCAGCCTGTGACAGGGAACAAAATTAATTTGGTTGTTTATTCCAGTATTTATAGCCATCACAGAAACACGCTTCAAGTTAATTCCATGTAGATGGAAAACAAGTTGCCTCATCATAGCAGTGAAGCATTCTGCCACTCCTCTTCAAAACAGAAACAAAGAGACCTTCAGATCATGCCTACAAGATAAACAGATTCTCAGATATCTAAAGGCAAAGTTCCTTTAAGGTTGACCCAACTTATTTTCAATAAACATCTTCTCCTCACCCAAGCAGATCTAAACTCTTTCTTTAAAGATATGCTCGTCTGGGGTGGCTGTGGATTCCAGGTTTAGAGTTTCATGTGGTGCCACAGGCTCATAATTCCCTGGGGTGATGGGGGAACAAGGTTTTCAGAGATAGAGAATGATGTTTGTTCATTAATATGCATCTTTTTAATGCCCCATCCCTGCATGTGTCCCAGGCCAGGTTGGATTTGAAGCAACCTGGGAGAGTGGAAGGGGTCCCTGCCCATGGCAGGGAGTGGGATGAGAAGATCTTTGAGGTCCCTTCCAACCCAAACCAATCTGTGGTTCTGTGATGTTCGCAGATAAATTGCAACAAATTGATGAAAATGGTTCTGCAGGGAGGGAGGTCAGGGCAGTTCCACCACTGGAGGCTCCAGAGAGGAAGAAATTCCCTCTCAGGACAGGCAGTACACATCCCAAAATCCACATTTTGGAGCAGCCATTCCTACCTGGAGCAGCAGGGCTCAAGTGCAACTGAAACCAGCCATGGGGCAGATCTGTTTTCTATGGCAGGAGGGGTGAGAATTCTCCTGACAAGAACTAATATCTGGTACATCTTCAACAAAGACTCCCAAGGTGTCTCATGAAATCACACAGCTCCACAGAGGGGAAATAGAAACTCTCCCAGAGTTACCAACACCATGTCCTAAATTGTGTGGAAACAAGGATGGAAACACTTTTGTTTTGATAAATGCTGTGGTTTTGACTTGAAAAGACATCTGCAAAACACCTCTTCTTCACTGCAGGAAATTTCTGCTCTGAAACATTAGATGTATTCAGCAAGGACTTGTTGAGAGTCTAGTGACAAGGTATTATTTGTCTGCAGACATGTGCAATGGGTGGGTGGGAGGGGAATCACAGCACGGGGTTGGGAAGGGAAAGATGGAAAGCACGAAAATGGATCTGACAGTAGTGGGAGATAAAGCTGTACCAGTGTTTTCTCACTGCCTGCAACAACAGATCTGCCCTGAGGAATTTCTCAGCTCAGGCATTTGGAAACTGCCTTTGGTAAGAGTGAGGGAAGAGGCCAGAGAGAAGAAAGGAAGAGGAGAAGGGATGGTAAAGTGAGTGTGTGTGTGCTTAAAAGCCTGTCTTTGCACAGAAGTGTCTGTTTTAAGCAACAGGGAAAAGAAGGAGATTGGAGGGACTGTTTGTTATTTCCACGCAGTGTGAGTGTCTCATTTTCTCTCCCTTCTTCCAAAATGGCCAGTGTTTTAAGTAGCTGCCATTACATAACACAAAAAAATGCATAGAAGTCAGATTAATGTCCACCAGCTACACTTGATGGGAACGTTCACATAATCTCAGATGGTTTGGGTTGGGAGTGACCTGAAAGCTCATCCCATCCCACCCCCTGCCATGGCAGGGACACCTTCCACCAGCCCAGGCTGCTCCAAGCCCCGTCCAACCTGGCCTTGGACA
>JAWWEE010000010.1:3129643-3182801 GCA_035221455.1 Xenops minutus | reverse complement strand
CCTTCCACCAGCCCAGGGTGCTCCAAGCCCCGTCCAACCTGGCCTTGGACACTTCCAGGGCTGGGGCAGCCACAGCTCCTCTGGGCACCCTGTGCCAGGGCCTGCCCACCCTCCCAGGGAAGGATTTATTCTTAACATCTCATCTAGCCCTGCCCTCCTCCAGCTTGAGGCCATTCCCCCTTGTCCTGTCACTCCATGCTCTTGTGAAAAGTCCCTCTCCAGCCTTCTTGTAATCCTGCTTTAGGCACTGGAAGGGGCTCTCATTGAGTCTTACATTCAGTAAATATTACTTTTTCCTCTAAATTTTCTTATTGGCCTCTCCAGCTGTTAATGAGGAAGCAGAACTATCCCTCTGGAATGGCAAGAATGACTGTGCACTTTGCTTTGCTTTTGGGCTTGTCTGTTTGTAGGGAGGCTTTTGGAGATGCTTGGAGCTGTGTGTGCCAGTGGGGCTGGGCTGTGCCAGCCTGTAGCTGGGCACAGTGTTGGTAGGAGTGCTGAGCACTGTGCACCAGCAGTGCTGCCACAGGGACACACATGGGCACCTGGGGGGAAACCAGACAGTTTGTAACCTGAATTTTAAAAGGGATTATGAAATGCACCTCTGCTCTCAAACTGGCAGCAAACACACCCACCACCTCCACTGGAGCAGCAGAGAGACCCTCTGGTGGGGCACCACCTTTTGTGTATGCAGCTGGTCAGCTTTCATACATCCTGCCCATCTCAAAAAATCTACTTAAATTCATAATCTTTCTTGTCCGTCTGCTGCAGAGCCAGGGACTGGTGTCCCAACCCATCTGGATTTTCTTGAAAGCTCTTTGAAAGTATCCTGATCTTGTACAAAGTTAAACAGCAAATCAAATGACAATATTTTACTGTTGCATTTCAGGAAGGCTTTAGAAATTTATATTTTCTTTCTACTTCTTTGTGGTTTTTTCCTTCCTTTTTTCCCCCCTTGCTCTTGACCAGCACTGTGCTGTGACTTTCTTTGCCTCAGTTCTGTCTGTTGGCTCTTGTCTTGTGAAACACCTGCCTAAATGTTTAGGATTTGGTCTTTTCCTGATGTGTCTATACTTTACTGTTTCTGGAAGAGCTGCCCTTCTCTCGACCAGCAAAGGAGAAGTTGTGGTGCTCTCGATTTCCCTCGCTTCAGGCTGCCAGGAAAACTGCATCATCCCCTTTTGGCACTTCTCCTGCTTGGCATGAATCAAACAAAACTTCCTCTTTGTCCCACAGAGATGTTTCTAATACACTTTGTGTGCATGTGCACTGTGGCTGAAAAAGTCCTGATGAATCACTATTATTTAATGCGTGGCAAAGATATCTATTTTCAAAACTCCTGTCCCTTCTCCTGCCTGGAATATCAAGTCTTTCTACCACGTGTCCTGCCAGCAAGTTTACTCCAAGGTGACTGTTTTCTTAAGAAATGAATTTGGACACATTACAATTAACATGTTGACTTTAGTCCCAGGTGGAGGAATACAAACAGCTGAAGGACACACTCAAAAAAATACCAAGTTTCCAAGAGCCTGAGAAGTTGGAAGGGGGAAATGAGCAGGCTGAGGTGCGAGGACTGTCCCCACACAGTGACCCCCCAGAGCCCCAGGGAGCTGTGGCCCAGGAGCACCAGGAGGTAGGAAATCCTGACTGGGTCCAGACACCACAGAAATGGTCATTATGCAGCAAAACATGGGCTGAAAGTCTATTACAAGTATATGTTTAATTGCACAAACTTGTCAGGTCTTGAGTCATTGAGGAATTGATCTTATTGAGTAGTAAAAAAATATATTCATGATGACCTTTTCTCATGATTACCAGTTTTCAGTGTATTTGTGTCAGCTGTTTTAAGAAGTTGCTAAAAATCTTAATTTTTTTAATAAGTGGTCCCCTAAAATGTTACATTCCTCGTGTCACAGAAAAGCTTAAACGAGTTCTGAAGAAATTGTGTTCTATAAAGTTCCAGGGGCACATTAAAATCAGTGTCTTTAAAACTGGCACAGTGTCCAATGTTCAGAAGAAAATATGAAGTCTGGAAGTTACAAAATCAATTGAGATTTTGTTTTACAAGAATTCTCGGGCAGCAGAACCTACAGGAAATAAAAATTGTGGAATCACTAGGTTGGAAAAGACCTTTAAGATCATCCAACCATTAACCCAGCACTGCCAAGGCCCCTGCTAAAATGTGTCTCTAAAATACAGAGTTTACTTTGTAAAATTGTCAGAGTTTTTGTTCCACTTCAGATGAACTGGGGTGTAACCCACTCAGTGATGTAACTACACCTTGTGTAGCTGGGCAGAGGCTCCAGTCAGTAGTGACACTGTTTGGCAGGAGGAGTGGCCCATTCCAAACCAGGCTTTTGGCTCTCCTGACAACAGGTTCAGTGCTCCAGCTGGGATAGAGGATCCATGTCTGTGTTTAGCTCTCTTGAATCTATGAAATCCGTAATACCTTGTCCAGACACAATCCTGTGTATATCTTGCAGAATGAGAAGCCAAAAGAGAGAGGAGAAATAAACACCGAGGAACAAGAGGACAGGGCTGAGCCCTTCCATCTGCAGGGGAGGACTAATGAGGGCCAGCATCCCAAAGAGCTGAACATTCAGGAGCAACAAGAGGCTGGAGAGGATGTTGAGCAACATGCTCAAGCTGAAGAAGAACACAAAAAGGAACTTCAGGAGGAAGAGATGGAGCAGGCAGGTCAACCTGAGCACTTAGGCGAGGAACAGGATCCAGTCCCAGAAGAGCATGAGTGGAAAAAGCAGGAAGAGAAGGAAGAAGAAACCAACATGTTGGGTGATCACCTCCACTCAGAGGTGTGGAGCTCTAATTAATTAGATTTGCTGTTAAATGGAGGCCTGTCTTGTCACTGCTGGCCCTGAATTGCACTTGCCTGTTTCTAGGTAAAACCAGTGCCATATTTATTGAAAGTTTGGGATTCAGAGCACTCACTGCTTTTAAGATAAAGTTATTGTCATATTCATAGAAAATTTGGGATTCAAAGCACTTGGATGCATCGGATTCAGGCTCAGCTTGAGCACACTCGTGCTGCAGTGCTGGCCAAATCCTAATGAACATTAATTCTGCTGATAAAAAGCAGCAGATGGATAGAAAAGAGCAGCAGACCGAATCCTGTCTCCTGCTTTACATCTGAGGCCTGTGGTAGGTGCTGAAGGACACAGCAGGTGAGAAGGAGGCTTATCTTCAGCACTGTGATGGAGACACGTCCTGCCTGGCTAATTTGATGCATCTCAGCAAACTGCAGCGTGTTTCCTTGTCAGACAGACCTGCCTTCTGCAAACACGTTGCCATCTCAATGCTCTCTGTCATTTGACAGGAAATTTGGACTGCCAGATGAACATGACTGGCATAGCCAGGGGAAATCAGTGCTCAGCAACAGCCAGTGGTGCTCTGTGCAGCTCGAAATAAAATCAGCAGAGCCCAGATTTACATTCCAGATTGGATCTGCAGTGGGAAACTTATCTGACTGCTCTCACTTTAGGCTTTGTAAACACTCTGCTGGCAGATGAAATGTGTAGCTCTGGTGTGGTGTTTCAGCTGTTGCTGAAGAGCTGAAAGGTGCAGTGGGTCAGAGCAGCAGCAGTGGGTTAAGCTGTGAAACTGGAGTTACTTTAAGTTGCTGAGTGTAAAAATGTGCAGTGTCTCACTTGAGGCTAAAAGCAACCCCCACTGAGATTGCCAGTTCAATCAATGGAAGCTTTTGCTGTCTTTTCAGCCATCAAAACCTCCTTATACTGCTAATATATTGGGGGGGATGGAATTATATTATTGATGTGTAAGAAAAGGAAAGGTTGGTATCCCTCAACCCATGTTCTCTTCTCGCTTCCCCATGTCCTCCACAAACACCCCAACACTTCCAGTCCATGTTCAAAAAACCATTTAAACTCTAAGCAGAGGCAGGACAACTCAAAAATAACTTGGCTGTGATTTTACCTATTGCAAGGACCATCTGCCCAGTTTTCCCTCTGGACAGACCTCTCCCTGCTCGCTCCTGATCACCGAAACGCTGATTAATCTGTGACTAACCCATTTCTTGGACAGATGTCACCAACAAAAGCTGTACCAAAGAGCCAGAAAGCAGCTTATGAGCAGCAGCTGGAGCAGCAACACCTTGGAGCCCAAAGAGCAGAGGAGGCCAAGCAGCTGCGGGGGCAGATCCTGCGGCAGCAGCAGCTCCAGGAGAAGGAGCTCCAGCTCCACAAGCAGGCAGAGCAAGGGGAAAAACTCTACAAAAACCAGCTCAGGTTAAATTCTTCTACATGATCTGGTCGTGGTGTGTGCTTGAGGGTTTACGGTGCCAGCTCTGTTCTGCTGCCTTGGCCCTGAGGGGAGGTGGAAGGTTCCTGGGATGTCCTGTTGACTAATTCCTTGAAGAGCTGGAAGTTTGCTTTCCTAAAATTCAGGGTCCTGACTTTACTCTTTGCCTGACCCATGTGCATCAGGGCTGTGAACTCCACAGGGACAAGCACAGGGGTAGTGTAGCAGGACAAGAAAGTCTTTGTTCTATCAAGTGTGTTTCAGAAAAGGTGATGTGAGAAAATAGAAAGTGCAACTGGAACCCATCCTGGCAGGTGCTGAGAGAGGCAGAGGTGCAGGGGGAGGGCTTGTTTATTAAAGCAGACACACTTTTTTGAAACTGAAATGATGTTTGGTATTTAATGTTCTCAGCCAACAGGCTCATTATGATAACATGGACCAGGATATCGTACAAGGGGAGGAAGAGCAAGGGATTCAGGAGGAGGAAGGAGGTAAGAGAAGACTTTCCTGTCCCTGCCATGCTCACAGGGTCCCTGTCTACTGCCTTGCATGTGAGACTTTAATATTCATTTCATATGCAGTTTGGATTCAAGTGAAACATAAACTTGCAATTTAAAACCAGAAGCTCAAATAACCCTGGCTGAACTGGCTGAGTGGAATAGAGGAATTACTGAAGATCATATTCACATTCCTGAAAGGAAAATTGTCCTTTTGATCAAGCCCCTAGGACAGGGCTTTGTGGATCTTGGTCACATCCCTGGCTCTGCCTCTGGGTTTGTTTGATCTCTTTAAATTATACAGGATCATGGAATGGTTTGGGCTGGAGGGGACTAACTAAAAACTGCTGTAATACAATAATAACCCAAGAAATTTTTTAGCTTATGAGCATGACAACCAGCACCAAGATGAAGGTGAAGATGATGATCAAAATAATGCAAATGAACAGCAAGAACCAGAACATCAAGCAGAAAATCAGCAGGCTGATGAATCAGTGAGTATGAATTAAGATGCTGTGGGTTGCAATCGTTACTGAGGGGAGAAACCCACAGGTCTTGTCTGACACAGTTGTGTGTTACAGACTTGAGAGGAAGAGAGGTCTGCTAGGAAGACAGGTTTGACAGTTTAAAATAACATCTGTAATCTATTTAGAGCTGTCCTCACTGCTTTGGGAAGAAATCAAAAAAGTTTCCTTGTTGGAAGCCAATTGCTTATTTCAACATTCCTTTGATCTGGGCTTTTGGTGGAATAAAGGATTGGGACTTAGCTGGGACCTGAACATGTAAATTTGGCCTCAAAAAAATGATGAGTGGTCAGTCAAAAAGAGCTGAGATGGTATTTTTGATGCTGTCATTAGTTAAGAGAGTAAGAGCCAACTCCAGAACCACTGAAACCAGCAGGAGTCAGAACAGAACTGGGGGATCCTGGAAGAGGATGTGGGTGAGCACTGAAGCAGCTGCACAGGGATGTGGGTGCTGTAGAGTCAGCCCTGTGCCTTCCCCCAAACTCCCTCTCACCTGCTGCTCTGGAACATCAAGGGTATCTTCTTTGCTGCCCTCCCCTTCAGCAAATTAAGATGTATAGTAAATAATTTCAGAGGATGTCTAACTTGTTAGCTATAAAGATAGAGAACTGCTCTTCCTGAATGATAAGCAGAAAGAAAATGCTCCTTTTCTGAATGGCAGAGATGAAAGGTGAGTGCTGGGGTTTGATTATAGCCATGGACAAGGTCAGTAGTGCAGGCCAGTCTGGGACTGAACAATCACATCAGCTCTCTGGAGCCAGGAGCATTTAAACTCTTATCTTTGTTCACCTGCCCTTATCAGGCACTGTCAGTTGTCAGATACTCACTAAACAAAAGTTGTTCAGCAGCTCTGTGAAACAGGGCATCAGATTCAATGTGGTTTTAGCAGAGAAACACCTGCACTGCTGCTCTGTCTCTGCTCAGGGCTGAAGTCCCTTTGTCCCCTAATTCCTGATCCTATAAAGAGATTCCAGCTGGTTTCAGTGGGGATGGAGTTGGTTCTAGCACAGCCCATGCTAGTGTGGCTTCCAAGGGAAATGGAATTTGACTGTGAGCTAAAAATATGTGTTTAATATTCACTTCTGAAAATGACAGAAGGCAGCCATGGAAGATGTGAATCCTGCTGATGACCCCAACAATCAGGGAGAAGATGAATTTGAGGAAGCTGAGCAAGAGAGAGAAGAAAACCTACCAGATGAAAATGAAAAGCACAAGGAAACGAGCGAGAAACAAGGACAACCAGGAATGGAAGAGCACTTGGTGGTCAGTAAAGGGAGAGGAGGCACCTGCAGGGCCTCTTCAGGAGGTCGAATGCTGTGCATCTCAGCCTGTTGAAGCTGTAAACTCCTCCAGGCAGAGATTGTGTTGTTATGGCATTGGTCTTTAATGTTGGGAATATTCTATTGCCTTCCTGCTTACTATGGAAAGTCTTGCTTTATTCTGTGAAAGGTCTTTTCTTGTAATCACCCTGCTATTTTTAAATTGAGGGCAGTTTTAAATCCTCTAACTGGGCTCTCACAACTGCTAATGAATGAACTAAAACTTCTTATGCCATTATTGTGATTTTAGCTTTACATAAAGTTTTAGTTCCAGAGCATAAAACTTCAATCCTGAGTCTTCTAAAGCGAACAGACATGCACTGGAACTGAGTTTTCCTGTGATCTTCATGCAGATGGCAGGAAATCCCGACCAGCAGGAAGATAATGTGGATGAACAGTACCAGGAAGAGGGAGAGGAGGAGGTAAGAGCACAGAGCTAAGGCCTGTGTGGGCTCAGGTGGCAGAGCACATCCCCATTAACATTCAGCCTTGGTATCCTTTGTGACTGCAGCAGGAGCCCAAAGCACTTTGTCTGACTTTAACAAACCTGCAAAGTCTCTGCCATTGCTCTGCTGTCCCCTTCTGGGTACATTCAGGGTTTCTCATGCTTACATGCAGCCATCCATCAGTCTTGCATGCCACACAATGTTAATTGGGCAATAATTGAAAAGATTAAGCCATTCACAACACAAGGAAAAATTCCTGGATACCTCAAGGTCACAGAAAACCTCATTAATCTCTAATCACACACTGCTGTTCTGGGCAAACTGCTTCCTTGGCCACTCATTTACTCTTTGGCTCTGACTTTGATTGATTGGTGCTCCTCCTGAGCAATCCAAGCTCCGTAAGCCCCTGCAATCGTGGAGTGAGGCAGGAAGCTGACAGCACCTTTTGCTGCAGGAGAAAGGGAGGGGAAGGGACTTTGGCTTTCCTGTGTTGGCTGTGGGGCTCACTGTGCAGGCAGGACCCACCCTGCAGTCACTCAGCACTTCCCGGATTCACTCCTGCTTTCTGCTTCACACAGAATGCTTTACACAAAGCCTTGGAATCAGCTGCTCCTTCCTCCCTCCTGGGGAGTGCTTTGTCTAGACTGGCTGGGATGCACTCAGCATTCACCAGTTCAAAATCCTGTTATTGCATCAAAGCAGGTCATTAGGAACTGGGAATGGCTGGCCTTTGGCAACTCCTCCTTGGCTTACAGGAAGAAATTTAAAACAGGTCTCATAAGGGGCTGTGCCCAGTGTGCTTCCTGGGAGTGCTAAAGTGTGAGTAGGGATTGAGGGAGCAATCCAGAGAGACATAGGATGCTGCAGTGGGGATTAGTTTCTTTAGTAAGTTGACTCAAATAGTACATATTGCTGTTCAGATCTGTCCTTCAAGGTGGTCCCAGTGTGATGGATGCATCTTGTTTGGAGCAGATAAGCATAGCAGCATCCTACAAAAGGAAGTCAAGTTTACTTCAAAAAGCATTCCCCTTTCAAATTTGCACCTGACATGGAAAGTGGGACATGGAATTGAGGGAGGGTGCTGACAGAACAGAAGAAAGTGAGAGATTCAGGAGCTGAACAGATTCAGCAACCTGCTCTCTCCAAGGATAGCATTGGAAGAGATTGCCCTTTGCTCCCAATCCCCCCCTTGCTGCTTTGTGGTTTTCCAGGAGCAGTTGGCACAAGGATCCCTCAGCTCCAGGGAAAACATGGCCAAAGTTACCATTAAATACCTGTCAGAACTGAAATAGCTCTGGGAGCCCACAGTGGGGTGGAAGGGTCAGGAATGACTCTTTGGTGCATCATGACACAACACTCCTACTATGGAGAGCAAGGAGAAAATACTATCTCTGTAAGGGTAAAGCATGGAATGGAAAGCTAAATGTGTTGAGGATGAGAGGGGCTGTGAGACTTGTAGGTAAAAGTCAGATGCTCTCAGAGGAAGTGAGATTTCTTATTGTTGGGTGCTTGTTTTCTTAATCCTCCTTTAACCTCTCCATGCCCTCTCCTCCCTCCTTCAGAACCTTCATGCTGAAAGGTACTGCTGTGAAAAGGTGCACAGTTCTGCCACAGGCCACATTTTCAAAAGGCAATTAAACCATACAGAAACATCTCTGTGCTTTGTAGGTCCAGGAAGATTTGACTGAAGAGAAGAAACGAGAACTGGAAGGCAATGCTGAGGAACCATATGGTGAAAACGAGGAAAACGTGAGTCCTGAGCAAACCCTGAGCACGACAGAACCACCTCACAGGGCCCTTACACGAGCTTGGTTGAATCAGGGACCTGCCATTTTCATGCTGGCCCAGCTGCCTTTTGCTCATCCTGCCACCTCCACAGCAATTCTGGCTGCCTGGAGGCCTTGGAGCATCTCCTGTTCCTGTGCATGGGCTCTCAGAGCTCCAGCTGAGGGTTGTTTCACTGCCCTGGAATGAACTGCAAGGGAACTGGCACTGGGTCTGTGTGTAACTGTTCTTGTTCTGTTTGCCCCACTCAGGCAGATGAAAAGAATAACAGAGGGACGGACCAAGAGCAAGAAATGCAAGAAGAGAACAACCAGAAGGAAGTTCATGAAGAAAACTATGAGGAGGAAGAAGAGGAGGAGGAGGAGGAAGGCAGAGCTGTTGCAGCAAAAACTCGTAGACGAGGGGAGATGTAGTCCCCTGCATTTTTCTTTTTCAGTACAGAAATTCTTTGTGTGATTTGTTTTTTGGTTCCTTTTTTTTTTAAAGAACTTTTTTTAGGATATTTAATTTCAAAAAGAAAAAAAACCTTGTGTTTTACACTTTTTACTTTTCTATTAGATTCATATGTTTATATGAATATGGTATTTTGATACTTTAGATTAGGATTTCTTTTCTATTCAAGCTGTACATAAACAGACATCCTCTAGGTTTAATTTTCTCTAATTCTGGCAATGTTGGATACACTTTCACCTTGTCCAGGTCTGACAGAGATGTTTGGTGTACTGTCAGACACACTGAACACTGAAGGAACATTCCTAGTGCCTAAATCCCGTTGACTTTACTCACTCCAGCTCGTTGTCTTCCATGACAGAGTTTGTCCTGTCTAAGGGCTGGTTATTCTTTGTAACCTCATGAGGACAAGCACAGGCCCAGCTGTCTGCAGGCCCAGGCCTTTTCTGGGTGCAGAACAGTTCTAAAATATGCAAGTTTTACAAGCCTTCAGAATGCAGCCAGGTTAGCAGCTGTTAATTTTGGCAGCTGTTTATATACACTTCAATTATGCATTTATTTTAATGAGCAGACCCAGGTACCTCAATGACATGCACTACCTGGCAGCTCATGCAAATGGGGGTGTGCTGGAGGAGCTGGAAACCAATTTAGACTTGAAGCTCCGTTATGCCAAATCACAACACTACAGCTGTCACTGGAATGAGGATTTACAGCAGCAACCATTTCCTTGTCCTACTTAATATATATAAACTATCTGACCAGAGAACTATAATTCTGTTGCCTCAGTGCCATGTTTTCTGGAGCCTGCAGAGAGGAGCTGAGCTGACATGATTGGTGCAAGATGTTGAACTAAGGCCTTTACCTTCTTTTACTTATTTATTTTTGAAGTCTATGCTGGAAGGATTTCTGTGTGCCCCAGTGTGAGAATCAGAGTAGAGACAAACCCCACAGAAGTTGTTTTGCCCAGCAAACATCTCCAGCACTGCCTGTTGAGACCTGAGGGTGGGGGGGACACCACAAAACCTGTGCCTTGGTGTAGGCTATGAACATAATCACAGTGCATGAATCTATACAATATTTGTATTGGTACAGACACTAGTTATTTAATATATGTTAAAGGAGAATGGGAATCTGGATTTCCCAGGCTATGCCCCATTGCTGGAAATGAGGCCCATGGGAGCTCCCCAAAGTGTGTGTTAATATATAAAATGAGGGATTGGGGGGTTTTCCCTTTTTTTATAATGATGCATAGCAATGTTTTAGTTTGAACTTTTTATATGAATGTAATTTAATTCATTTGTCTACTAACTCAATTATATTCTGTTTTATAGTTGGTTTCCATTCTTTGCAATTTTCCTAAATGTCCCCCCAATCCACTGCTTATGTTTCATAGAAAAATTTTTGTCAGCAAGTACTTTGGGTTTTCTAGTTACCATAAATAAGATTTATCTTATGTATAAAAAAGTTTACATGAGACTGTAAAATGTATAATATGTACATAATCTTCAGAATACAATTATTTTGGTAAATTGGCCTGTATTTTTAATGTCACGGTTGCAGTATTTAATTATTTGAGGCATAATAAAACTTGACTGCAGTCAATAAACTAGAACATAGTTACTGATCTTGCAGAAGTGTGAGGGTTTGTGTGAGTTTTCCTGATGCTGTGTTTGTATCCCATGTTAATAGAATGAGTAGGGGCAGGTAGGGAAAGAGCAGGAGCTAAGAGCCACGGTGGGATTTTCAGGGAAGTGGAGCATTTATATTAATGGATACAGCAGAGCCCATGGAGTATGGAAAACACAGTGTGTCTCCTGCCACATTTACAGTGCAGAGAAAGCCACTTCCAAAGGCACCTGCAGGTACAAACTATCCGCAGTGCAGCATCTTCAAAATGAGCTGCTTCTCGCTGCTCTCCCATTGCTTCAGCAGTTTGCTGGCTGTGGGTGAAATCAAAGAGCTGCTCCAGGTCCCAGTGCCCCTGGGCACGGTGACTGGGCAGCTCTGATGATGCTCTGGTGGGTGCCATCCCTGTGGGTAACACTGGTGGCTCTAGCAAGAGCCCACAGGGACAAACCCCTGCAGGAGGAGGACTCCCCCTGTGCTGGACCAGCCCGTGCTCCCCACAGATGGACAGCCACTTCAGTGAGCACAGCAAGTGCACATCAAACAAAGAGGCCAAGAAAGTCTCCACAGGAGCCTGTTCTGTGCTTAGCCAAGGGCCTGCTCACTGCACACAGGACTTACTTGACTGGAGCCCAACTCTCTGAGGTTTGAGGCTCAGCTGACAAACCCATGTGGCATCTCCATAGCACACCTTGGCCACCACGACACCAGTTTTGGGGCTTTCCCACACTCCCCAGCCAGCCTTGCTCCCTGCCAGCATCTCAGGGCTCAGAGGTGCAGGACTCAAAACCCCATTCCAATATTTTTGCAGATTCTAAGGCAAAACCTTGCCCAGCTGCCTGCTCTGGGCTCTCCCTGAAGTTATTCTGAGCCCTGTGCCTGGCACAGGTCACTTAGTGCCAGACCCAGTGTGCCCACTGGGTAGTTGAGCTGGTGGGGAGAAGGGGGACCCACATGTTAGGTCCTCATTGCCAGAGGGTCCCTAGAATTCAGGGAATGCTAAATGCTTTGCTAAATCAAGAAATTAATGAGCTTATGTGACCTAAAAATAAAGTGGGGATGTTCCACAGCTCCAGCCCTGGCATGCACAATGAACAGCAGGGGGAAATGCTGTGGCTCAGTTTTGCAGCTCACAGAGTGTGACTCCCAGCATGACACTGTGCTTTAGGACACAGCAGCAGAGTGAGAGGAGGAATTCAAAGGGAAAAGTTACATCACTCTCGGATTTGGCAGCAGCAGGACAGCCATGGGCACACCATGAGCAAGGCTGACATCAACTCATCCAAATATTGGAGACAGTTCAGAACACGGGGTGAGACCGAAGGGAAAACTCAGCTTGTGGAAGGAAAGTTCATGCTCCAGACAGCTCAGGAAAGGAAAGTTGGAGTGACTTGGCTGAGAAACCACAGAGGCAGCCACCAGGTGAGACAGGAGCCCTCAGCCTGCCAGGGAAACCCAAAACAAAACCCCCAATAAAATCCAGGCTAGAAATACAGCATGCTTAGTAATTAAGTTAATTAGTCACTGCAGCAATGGCTTTAAAGGCTGTGATGAATTTTGTTCATGGGACATCTTTGAAAAGCCTTTCTAGTTCAACCCAGCTGGGTATCATGAGAGAATCCTGCCTATGATAAACTGAATAGTCTGTCAAGAGGACAGTAAGAGACATGAACACACAAAACAGTGACAGTGCAAAGCATAAAACCCAGTGGATTCACCCTGCAGCCCAGGAAAGCCTCCAAGGGGTCAGACCCTGTCCTGTGGCTCCACAGCCCCCCTTGGCACCGAGCACAGCTCACACCCTGACAGGTCTTACCCCTTTGGCCGTGGGTTTTCCCAGCAAAGGAGCTGCAGGGCACTCACTGCTCAGCATGACCTTCCCTCAGCTTTGCCAGTCTGGGCACGTAAAACGTGTTTGCAGAGCACACGGAGCTCCTTCCTCTGCTGCAGCCACAAAGAAAGGTGTGTTGTTACAGGGTGGGGGGAACGAGGAACCCAAAGCTGTGCACCCAGAACACCTCTGAGTGCATCTGACACACTCAGACAGGGGTCCCTTCCCTTCCCTTCCACACTTCCTGCTGCTTCAAATGCTCAATTACTCATCATTTTCTCATCATCACCATGCCTAAAGGGAATAAAAAACCACAGGATTTTGTCATATCTGCTAATAACGTATTTTTAAATGTTTTCTTGGCAGTTCAGTGTATTGAAGGCATCGATCAGCTCTGCTACAGGCAGGGGCTCAGCTGATGAGGTTGGCAACACCTTTACTGTTCCTGCCTGCTGAAATGCACCACGGAAAGCTCAGAGGTGCATTGGTAGCAGTAACCTGTGATTGCCTGAAACACAATCACTGCCCTGTAAGAAACTTTCTGTCCTCAAAGCTGCTTCCACCTGCATGTCTCAAACCATTTTAACCGAGTGCTGCAGCCTGTCTTAGGGAGAGGCACCGAGGGAAGGCAGAGCAGGGGATTTGGACACGGGGTTTGAGAGGAAACCTGAGAGCAGAGACCAAACTGGGCCCAAGTTGAGCCCCAGAGTTCTGCTGAACCTTCTGCTCACGCTCACCGAAATAAAACTCTACCTTCTGCATGTTTTCAACCACACAGCAAATGGCTTTATCAGTTCAAAAAAACATATTGCAGCTGAGCACTGAGCTGGGGCTGATCTCTCCCTGCTTTAGTCCCCATCCCTCGTGTGTGTGAGCTGCAGACCTTGCCTTGCCTCACCTCTGATGCCAGCTGGGGCCTGTGTGTTTCCTCAGCTCCACATCTACATTGCCACTGCACAAATTGATGCTCTGCCAAAGTTTCAGATGTGGCAAAACTCTCAGGGCATTCTTTTCATCATAAGTGCTACATCTGTCAGTCACATCTGTGACTACAGGGGCACAAAATGCCTTGGACACGCTCCTGGTGCCCTCAAAGCTGCAGGATCAGCCCCTCCAGGGAATGCCCATCACGGAGCTAACAGGCTGGAAAAACTGTCAGAGAGTTGCCTTCAGTGCAATTATGAGCTTTACTACGAATTGAAGCAGATAAAAAAAGGTGAGCTTTAAGGAAAGGTTAAATCTCACAGGGAATTTTATCCATGACCTTACGTCAGGGGAACAAAAACAAAAAAAAAAAAATAAAGCTCTAGGTGGCATTTTGGAAAAGACAGAATCCTTAATTAACGAACAAATGCTCTTGTTAGCTGCTCCTCAGAACAAAACAGGCAGAGCGCTGTAAAAATGAGAGGCTGAAATGAATTCCCAGGCTGTGGGAGTCCCACTGGTGTCAAAGAGAACAGCAAGCCCTGTGGTTCCTGCCTGACCTGCAGAAAGCCTGATGCTGCCCCCAGGAGCTGCAAAGGGCCTCTGGAAAGCAGCAATTGTGGGGAAAAGCCCAGCCCTGTGCAAGATGCTCCTGGTGGCAGGAGCCCTGAGCTGTTCAGGCACAGCAGATACTCCAATGGAATGCAAAGCCCTGCCATGTCCCAGGGAAACAAGTTCCTGGGCATTTGTTGTGACAGGTGAGAAATGCAATGGCTCCCATGCTTTAAGCTGGGAGGGGGCAATGTATATATGTATTATAGTGGGTACAAACTGAAAGAGGGGGACTTCAGCTATATGGAAGAAATCCTTCCCTGGGAGAGTGGGCAGGCCCTGGCACAGGGTGCCCAGAGAAGCTGTGGCTGCCCCTGGATCCTGGGAGTGTCCAAGGCCAGGTTGGACAGGGCTTGGAGCAACCTGGGCTGGTGGAAGATGTCTCTGCTCATGGCAGGGGGTGGAATGAGAGGGGCTTTAAGGTCCCTTCCAACCTAAGGACAAGTAAATTTCAGCTGGAAACCCAGCAGGAATCAGGGAATGTGGAACAGAACAGAGGAGGTGAGCAGGAGGGGAAGCACTGGAGATGTAATCAGGGGTACTGTGCAAGAAGAGGAAGGAAGGACATGAAACCCCAAGAGCCCAGAGTTCATCAGCTCCAGTGTCTGTTTGGGCTTCCAAAGGCTCTAGAAGATGTGGAAATCATTCCCTTTCTTGTTTTACTGCCGTGCCAGATGGTCGCGTTAGGGGATTGATTTGCTCATAAAATTAGGGGATATGGTGCAATAATGAAAAGTGTTGAGATGTTTGCCATCTCAAGATCAATGTTTTGATGGATTTTAAAATAAAATTGTTGAAAATTATGCTGTGATTGAAGCAAGTCTTTGTAGAAGTGTTATATTTCACAGTGACAAATCTGCAAAACCACAAGCCTTGTTATTCCCGAAGAGCTATTTATTCTGGAGAAAGCATCTTGAAAATTAGAATACTGGACAACCTGATACCCTTCTTCAGCTTCAAATTAGAGAAGTTACACAGAAGGGAGTTTCTCACTGGTGTTTCTGTATAGAGGTTCAGAACCCAACCAGGAGACATACCCAAAGCCCAAAAAGCTAAGAGTTTCTGGGGAATATTTGAGGTTTCTCTTACAAAGCAAAGAGACTCAGTGCAGGTCTGAGGAAAGAACATGCCCCGGCTTCTCGGCTGCTCCCATTTCCATATTGATTTGGACTGTGGTGTAATTAGCAGCTCACAGGTTATTCTGCGTGGTGCTTCCACACTGTCAGACATTCCCTCAGGGCTTGTCCTCGCAGCAAACATCATTAAATTTGCAATTTACCTCCGTGCCTGCTGCATTCCCCATGCAAACACTCATGTCACATTGCTTCAGCAGCACAAAGTTCCCTAAATGCAGCCGAGAGCACAGCTCTGTCCTGCCTTACTTACCCTGCTTCATTTATTCCAGTCACCTTTCCTGCCTTTAGCAGTTGTTCTGGGTTTCCACTTGGTGTGAACCCTCCCAGATGGCACTGGTCCCTCAGCTCTTCCCCTTACACACTGAACTCCTTTGTTGAGCCTCTTGGATTTAAGGCCTTTGCAGAAAATGTCCCCATTAAATGAACCTCAGGTGGGAACCCACATTGTCAGTGCCAGAGTTCCACTCAGTGGCACAGAGAGCAAGGAAGGGGGCATTTTCATCTTGTTGGATGGCAAAGGTTTCCCATCTCAGACTATTCCATGTCACAGCGTGGAAAAAGAAGAGATTATCTGACATTCCTCTGTACCTTGGGAAGCTGCTAAAGATTCATGAATATTCCAAAGAGCCCTGGCTTTTCAGAAAGGTGCCTTAAATCTCTGTGGTGTGCGACAGATGTGGGGTTTTCATACCAGCCACAGCATCACAGATGCACAGATGAAGCTCCAGCATCAATTTGCTGTGTTTTAAGCATTAGGGGGGAAAAATTAAATAAAAATCAACTTGTTTAATTTTTTTTCAATATTTTTTTTCCCTATGGGGCAATCCCACACCCTGCTCAGACATGTGAACACAGAACTGCAATTTCACACCCTGCTAATTCTTTTGGCAATTAGCATTTCCTAAGCCAAATGCCCAGTCAGTCCCACAGCACTTGCTGGTCCTGCCCTCACTCCTGCTCTGCTCCCAGGCAGCTGCCCTTTGCCTTGGTGCCCCCTGGAGAAAGCAGCATTCTGCTGGCTAAAAGCACAGAGGCAGCTCCCAGTTTTCAGAAGTTTGTTTCCTTGCCTTCATAAAGTGGAGTTTTTCCTCCTGATGGTGTTTTCTTGGGAGAACAGAGCCAAAGCAGCTCAGATTCCAGGGGACCCTGCAGAACGTCCCTGCCTGTTCCTGTTGAGGGGTCACTCAGCCACACATCAAGCCCCATCTGGTGTAGGTTTGTCACCTCCTCCCTGCCTCAGGAACCCACCAATTCCATTACACTGAATGCAGGCAAGGAAAACAAGAGAAACAAGGAACTGAGGCTTCAGAACTGCCAGGAAGGGCTGGGCTTGGTTCCTGCTGGATAGGGTGGTAAAGAACATTCCCATTTGCATTATCAGGCCCATATTTGAGATCTCTACAAGGCAGGACATCCATTTAACTGTCAGGGACAGAAAATGGCAAACCTGCAGTGAATTTCCCCCATTCCTCACAAGACTTGAGCTCATTTGGGTTTCACCTCCTGCACAGCACCACTGCAGATGGACTGCTACACCATTCCTCCTTACACAAACCATTCACAACGTTCCCAAAAATGACAGCTCTCCCCCACCAACAGGCAGCAGACACCCCGAGAGCCCAAGTAATGCAATACCTAATAAGAGGATTAAGTAGAGAGGAATTCTAGTTAATATTGTATTAGCAATGGCTGATACCTTCCCTGCCCATTCTAACTCCCTCACAGGATACAATGTCCATGGTTGTAAGGGAAGCTTATTGACATCTGATCAGTCAATAAATCTGTTCTTGTTTTTTAATGACCCCAAGAGCTGTTTCCACATGCTCACATCATCTTACCAACAATTTAGCCTCATAAATTAATTATTGCTTTTAGGGCCTTTTAAACTCTAGAACCTGTTATAGCTCCTTTGCAACAATTTTCATCTAATTGCAAATCAAGACTCGGCACAAAGCAGGATTAAACTCACCAGCCCCAAGAGAGCTTTGTGGGACCAAAAGCAGAGAGGCAGAGCCGTGAGGCTCCTCCTGGGCACAACAACTTGGACACCTACAAACAGCAGCAACACCTTCTCAAGGGACTCAGGAGTCAGGACACCACATGTATGTCCAGAGGAGACACCAGGATGGGCAGAGGGATGGGGCAGCTCTGCTGGGAGGAAAGGCTAGGAGAGATGGGATTGTTCAGCCTGGAGAAGAGTTTTGGGGTGACCCAATTGTGGCCTTTCAGGACCTGAAGGGGCTAAAGGAAAGATGGAGAGGAACTATTTACAAGGCATGGAGTGACAGGACAAGGGGAGTGGCTTCAAATTAAAAGAGGGCAGGTTTAGATTTGATATTAGGAAAAAGTTCTTTACTGTGAGAGCGGTGAGACCCTGGCACAGGTTGCCCAGAGCAGCCAAGGATGCCCCATCCCTGGAAGTGTCCAAGGCCAGGTTGGACAGGGCTTGGAACAACCTGGGCTGGTGGCAGGTGTCCCTGCCCATGGCAGGGGGTGAGCTGACATGATCTTTAGTGTCCCTTCCAACCCAGGCCATTCTATGATTTGGAGTAAGTGGGTTTGAGTCCCTTCTTGCGAAGCCTGCATGTGACATTTGCAATTGGTTTCCCTTCTGTGCTGGAGCTTTCTGCCTGTGTAAACGGGGAGGTGGCATTTGGTTATCATACAAGGGCCTGATCAATAAGAATGCATTAAAGATTCATATACAAGTGTATCAAAGCATCCATGCTATGATAATGTCTCCCATTTAAATACTATAAAAAGCTCAGGGGGCTCTTCACTGAACCATTAAGAGAGTGATAGGCAAATTGGAAATGTCCAAGAGAAAAGGAGCAGAATTACACTCTGCTATGAAACACCAGGCAACTCCCATAAAAATCAATGGGACTGCATAGCAGTAAATTGCTGGGGAGATGAGCTTTATTTCATGGCTCATAAGTGAACATGAATCTCTAACAACCTGTCAGCCCTGACAGCCCTGCCTCTGCAAGGAGCTGGCTTCTCCAGGGCTGCCTCCATCCCCTGGACTTCTCCTGTGGGCAGCAGCTCCTCTCCCATCACAGCCACCCCTCCAACAGGGAGCTGCAGGCTGGGGATCCCAGCAGGGGCAGGGATGTCCCCATATGGTGCTCAGTGCACCAGGAAACCTCTCAGGTCTCACAGGGCTCATCCCACCGACACCTGCAGCGCTGCTGGAGGGACTGACAAACTGGAGGGCTGTGCAAACACCTCTGTAAACTCTGGGGGTGGTGGTTGTGTGCTCTGCCCTCTGCCCAAGGATCTGCTTCAAGCACACAGCTTATTCACCAAGAACACTTTAAAGGAAGCACTGAGAGAGAAAGCAGCCTGCCTGAAAGCTTACAGGAAAACCCAGGACAAGGCTACAAATGGAAATGCCTTGGAATTCTGCCCTGGTCCAGGGCCCAGCCAGAGCAGGAGGCTGCAGTGTTGCTAGCTGGGTTTATGGTAGGACAATTGGTGACACATGGCAGTCATCAAATCAGATGGGCACCAACTGTGGTGCCACAAAATCCATGACAAGAGAGAAAGACACAGATTTCAGGCGTGGACTCTGGTGGCTGTGCCATGTTTGCTGAACTGGGATGGCTGAATTTGGGGGAAATATATGCAGGTTAATATGCAGGATGTCCTGCAAACAGGAGCAGCTTTCTCGCTTCCTTAGCTCACTGGCAGAACCTTCACTTACTCTTGTGTGCCAGGAATGTAGCAAGTGCCAATAAATTATCTCTTTTTGAAAGATTCCCATCCCAATAACTTGTTGGGATGCTGGCTGGTCACTTGGGGAGCACAGTGCCAGCTCCAGAGTCAACAAGAGCAAACAGGGGAGCTACACAAATCACCACTTTGTGGCCTTATCTAGAGATAAAGGTCTATGGGAACAAGAGATAAAAATCAAATAAACTACATAAATCCCTGAGGTTCTGGGGAAAAAAAACCCACCAGCCCCAGATTTAACCATTGCTTCCTACACACCTTTTCATCTGACAGTGCAAAGGAAGAACTCCTAAAACACTGAGATGACAAACCAGTCTAAAAGGGGAACGTATTTTCCCTCAAGCCAAGTTCTTCACCTTCACCTCTCCCCAGACTCTGCACTTCAAGCTGCCAACCTCCCCACACAACCCACACCAGGCAGCACTTCCAGCTATCTCTGCCTAATCTTTCAACTACTTGCCTTTGCCATAGATTTTTTTTCCCCCTGATGATTGCTTATTATCTTCCATAAGGCATTTGAATCTGTTTTCCCAACTCATCCAGCACAATAAATTATCAGGAATTAAATTAGCTATCAAAGGGCTAATAGACTTGTTCCTCCAGGGGCTAAATTAGTTATATCAAACTTTATTTGGGAGAGGGAAGGTTTAAAAATGTATTTTTCCCAACAGGTTCTGGTCCTCATTATATACACTGAAGCCTATCTACAGAAGCCACTCAAGAGAGCACAAGAATCAGCTCCTCAGCACAGATGGCCTTGAACTAAAGGTCAGAGAAGAGCAGGAAAAACGTGGAAATACTTTAAAATTGTTCCTGCAGCCACTGGTTGCTGGCTGGAGTTACCTTTCTGGATAGGTCTCACTGCCTTTCAAATGCTTTCTCAGTGTTCCTGCATGCAATTTCATTTTACAAGTGGATTTTTATTTTTGCTGTTTGGCTTTGCTGTGTGTTTTAACTTGGATTTCTGGTATCTCTCAAGAAAGGAAAAAAAAAAAATTTGCCTAATTGTGAAAGGATTAGGAAATATGAACTGCTGAATTAACTGAGCTGTTGGTAATATTAAAGCAGCATAGATTCAATGATATACAATAAAAACTCCACCAAAGCCTTCAAAAACAGACCATGAGAACTCTCAACCCCCAGCCCACTGCTGATCTCTGCACAGGCATTTCCAGCACAAGAGGGTACATAAAACCAGATCCCTGGGGTAACTGATATTCACCCACCAGTCTGGGCTGCAGCCTGGGCCAAGAAGCCCTGTGGGTGCAGGACCTTACCTGGCTGAGGCTGGTCCAGGTGAGGTCCCTCTAGCAGGGTCTGTTCCAACCTGAGGTGATGTCCATCCTGACCTTCCTATCCCAGCACCAGCACTGAGCTGTCCTCACCACCACGGTGGCTTCCAGCAAGAAGACACAGGTGGGAGGCAGGAGATGAGCCCCAGCTCCCTCTGGTAATGGGAAATGAGGCTTGATTACAGCACAAGGGGCAACGTGTTAACACCTTGCCAAACCAAGGAGTGGAATTACTGATAGGGCTTCAGCTGGGGTGGAAATTAAATTTCATCATTGTTTAGGAAAAAACAATGCACAACAGCAACAGTCAGTGATAGACAGGTGGGGTTCTCTGAGTTGCTCAGCCCTAGTGTTTGTTGGGAGCTGAATCTCTGCACAGAAACAGCATGTTGTGAGTCTAAGAGAGACATTTAAAATGATTTCAAGTTGATTTTAGGAAGTACCATAATAAGGAGGGTTTATGCTTTTGGGAATATTATGAAACAGAATTCTTTGAGGCCTCCAGGAAGCACTAAAGAAGAATTTGTACAACCCAAAAAATTAGCACAAAGATGAAAAAAGGCACTTTAAACCCAGCCCTAAAGGCAGCTCCCTCAGGTGGGCTCTTTCAGGCATGCTGGGCACAACTTCCAGCAACAACTCAACAGCCAGAAGACCCAGAATGGCTTAAGGAAGAAAGAGCAGCTGATTATTATTGTCAAAAAGTTCAGTGTTTCTTTGTGAAATCCGTGTTTCTTTTGGCTGCAGTTCATTCCACTGAATAAAAACGTTTTTCTTTTTTAATTCACTTGAACTTTTGGCAGTTGCATTGCAATTCACTGGCCAGCTTTGGGTGGCTGCTCTGCTCTCCACACTTCTTATTGTTGGGTAGCTCAGGTCATGTTATTTCACCCGAGCCAATATTAATGGCTGTGAGTGTTCCCAGTGCTCACACAGACATCCATCAAACAGATAAGCCTCTAATTCTGGGAATGTCTTCTCTCCCAATCAATGGGCTTTGTTAAAACAGGACTGTACAGTGAAATGACTAAAAGGACATTCTGTAGTGAGTGGCTAAAATTAGTCCTAAGGGAGTTGCAGAGCCCCCCGGTTCAGGAATGGGCCATGGTCCAGCTGGTGACAGCAAAGTTGCCCTTCACCTGCCTCTAGGAAAGGACAAGAGCTGAGCATGGGTGGGAAACCATTAATGTCCTGTGCAATGTGCCCCATGGCTGTGCTGCAGAGAGCACTCCTCACACAGCCCCAGCGCCAAGGAAAGGAACTGTCTCCAGGTAAATTAGCACAACTACTTGTTTCCAGGAAAGAGATGAATTACAACGTAATTAAAACAACATAAGGAGGCTGGCGGAGGAAGGATGAATTCAGATCAGTCCTAAGAGAGCTCCACAGTCCAAGACATGCAGGTACCACCCATCAGCAGCACAAGAATTTCCATCAGGTATTGCCAGGAGGCACAACTCTCCTCAAGTAGAGCTTTCACAAATATATACCTTTTTACCCCGCAGAAATCACTCACTCCAAAGTCAGCTTGTCCTTAGAGACAAGAAGGGACAGAGGCTGACTGGGGACACAGCAGCAGCCAGCTTCTGGGACACATGAAGTGGCAGCAGAGGGAAGAAGGGGACGTGCCCCCAGCCCAGGAGCCAAGAGGGTGTCCCAGCACAGTGTCCATGCTGCAACCAGACAGGGCCTTTGGGAATAAAGGGGATAAAGGCAAAGAGAGTGTTAATCCTCAGCAACAGGCAGTCTTTCAAAGAACTTGTTTACCGACTGCTTTTCCATAGCAAAGCCACATTCAGTAATTAATAACCCAAACTTTATGGCCTACAAAAACTGAGCAATAATCAGCTAACCCTGTTCTGCATTTCTCCTGCAAGGGAAGGCTGAGAGAATTGTGTGTGTTCAGCCTGGAAAAAGAAGGCTCCAGGGTGATCTATTTGGGGCCTTCCAGTACCTTCAGGAGCCTACAAGACAGATGGAGAGGAACTGTGGACAAGGGCAGGTAGTGACAGGAGAAGGGGGGATGGATTCACATTGACAGAGAGTAGGTTTGCACTGGATATTGGGAAGAAATCCTTCCCTGGGAGGGTGGGCAGGCCCTGGCACCAGTTGCCCAGAGATGCCCCATCCCTGGAAGTGTCCAAGGTGAGGTTGGATGGGCTTGGAGCAACCTGGGCTAGTGGAAGGTGTCCCTGCCCATGGCAGGGGGTAGAATGGGATGGGCTTTAAGGTCCCTTCCAAACCAAACCATTCTGGGATTCCATGATCTCCTTACATCTCACTACAGCACAATGACTCAACCACCACCAGTACATTCTGGCTGCTGGATGCACTTTAAATAAAATCAGCAAGGCTTCCCAGATATTACCTCATATTTCCCTGGGATCCCAAAGCCAGAGCATTAAAATAATGAAATAAAAAAATTATGAGAGCTGAACCAACTTCCTGTTGTGGAAGAATAAATCAGTCTGTGCCTGTCTCTTGTGACTGACCCAGGGCTCAGGCCTAAATAGCAAAGCCTCTGAGAGTGTTCCTGGAGAGTCTCCAGCAGCTCCTAATTCCATGTGCTGGAGGTGGGTGGTAACTTTGCTAGGAGCTGGTAAGTGAGACGTCTGCCCACGGGACTGGAGCAATTTCCATCTCAGCCTGCCTTTCGAGTGCCGGATTCTGGGCAGAGAGCCTAGTCCTCGAGTGCTCTGTGCTGTGCTGTGAGCACTGCTGAGCCAAACACTGCTGAGGCTCTGCTCCTTTGGGAACAGCCCCTTTGCCACTCACAGTGAGGGAGCCCCACAGCAGTGCCCAGCTGGGTCACTCGGGGTGAGGGTGCTGGGCAGGGCTGGCTCAGCAAAGCTGCTCCTTCAGGCTCTGTCTCCTCCCTGCTTTAGCTCCTGCCTTATTTCCAGGAGCATGGTGTGTTCTCACACACATCCTCAGCTGAGAAGAACAGATTTCATGCTTTGTGTTTACCCTTCCATCCCCCAGCACAACAGTGGTTTTTTCATGCTGCTCACTGTGCTATATTATACCTGCATTAATTTCTAGACCTGAGCCTCACTGCTCAGAAAGCTTTGCTGTTTTCTGCTCCTTCCCTACCAATCCTCTGGCCCACTTTGCCCCACTGTACAGCACACCATGTCCTGCCTTGCCTTTGTTTCTGGGTGAACCCCATCATTTCTGTGCATCTGTAAAAGCTCGTTGCTGGGTGTTGTTGAGCTGTCCCTCTTGAGCCTGTGCTATGTTTGGGAAGGGGTTTGTCTCAGTGTGGTCTGCTCCCAGTGCTGGGCTGGATCACACTGACTGAATCTAGTTATCAAACCCCATGAGCATGGAAATACTGCTCTGCTTCCCTGGATTTCAGGAATATTTCCTGAGGGTGCCCATCAAGCTGACACCTCTTTGCAGTGCTCCATTGCCTTTTCCTGTCACAGCTGCAGAAAATGCTCTGAGCCAGACACTGTTACACATCCAGTTCCTGCAATGTTTTGATCACCTATTTTGACTGCTGGGCTGTGGGAGAGGTAAGGCCAGTCCCAAGGGAGAGCCTGGAAGCTTTCCCAGCTGTGCTTTCCCTTGCCTGGATGCAGTCCAGCTGTTACACAGATGTTACAGATGTTACACAGGGCTGCTGTGACCTTCCTGCTGCTGAGCTGTGGCCCTGCAGGGCCCTCCAGGGCTGAGCTGCCATTCCTCCTCCCCGTGGAACTGAACCAAAGTGCCCCTGCAGCCAACACACAGCAGAGAATTTATTGACTGCCTCTGAAATTAGGCAATTCTGTTAATTGTCTTCATTTTCCAGGACGCTGTCATTCTTTCCCTGCACCACTGGTGGCACAGCTATTTGTGTGCCAGCATGGGCTGCTTGGGGAAAAAAAGCTAAAAATTGAACAGCAAATCAATCCAAGACAAGGACAGATACCTCTCAGAGATAATTGCATTCAGATATCCTGGGGAGCCTTTACAAATCCCTTTTCAGCTTCCACAGCTCCTTTCCTTCTCCTGGCTTTGCTTTGAGGAACCTCTATTAAGCAACAAGACATTGTTGAACAGTGCCAGGAATGAGTAAAAAGAGTGTTTTCCTTTTCATGATTTACCTCCCCAGTGCTCTCCAGCCACACCAAACTCCAAAGCAAGATTTTTTTGCATTACTGTTTTTATTTCTGAGGGTCAAAATGGTGGGGGTGGCTCTGCTTTTCCCTTCTACAAAGGGCATTAAAGAGCACTTGGACATTGGTGGGTTCTTTTATTCAGTTGTGGGTGGTTTTATTCCTTTACTTTGCAGCCTGGATGTTCATCCCTCTGTGCCATTTCCCACAATGAATTTGGGGTCTGAACTTGAATATGTTTTAGGTAAATGCAGTGGGAGTCAGTAATTGTGAATTGTTGTCTACATAGAGCTCCTAGACAAGAAAGTCACCCAGTATTTTTAATACAATGAACTCATGACACTCAGTATGCACATTAGGTGTTATTTACATAACCATGTTCATATTTACTGAAAGTCTGTGGTATCACAAATGCATTCAATAATGTTGCATTTCTGCTTCAATCTCTCTTTGATTAGAAAAAAAAATAGCAACTTCCATAAGCAGGATTTATTGTCTCTTTTAAGAGGTGGTTGTACCACAGATGGGATCACACAAAAATACAGTGCTAGAGTATAGTACACATTTTGTAAAAAAACCTGATCTCTGGGGGTGAACAGTCCTCTGGCAGCTTTGGGATACCATCCAGCATCTTCAGATTTGGCAAACTGGAGAATACACTTAAAGAGAGACAAAAGAAAAACAGAAATTGAGATAAATAATCTTGGGAAATTTGAAGAACCAAACAGACATTGAAAAAAACCAAGCAGTGGATTCAAACGTATCTAAAATAGAGTTGTGTTCTTGGAAATCTTGATTTGTCATTTGTTGCAGGATTTATCTGAAAAAGAGCTAATTAAAAATGCCCAGGTTTCACTTTGTTGCACAAGTTTTATATCCTCAGACTCGGTAAAGCACTTCAAGTCTCTGTCTTCCAACCCTGGCCGTGAAAGCAATACCAGAGTAATAGCAAATAATACCAATATAAAATTGCTTTAGGAGCTGGCAGGATTGGGACTAGAAACAAAATTAGCAATTATTAAAAAGTGCTTTGCTTCTTTTGTTCTCCTGGACCTTTTGATATGCAAATAAACTGTGAAATCCACCATTTGAATTTACTTTTTGCTGATATCTGCCTGTAGAAAGCACGAGCATCACCATCACATTGCCAAAGGGCTGCCTGGAAGACTAAAGGGAAAACATACTGGAAACTCAGAAAGGTTTTCATGAAACACTTTCTTTTAAACTTCTCTTTTCTTTTCTTGCCCTTCCAGGAAGAGATGGGAAGAGATGTGTACCATGCTCTAGGGCTTATCTTTAAAATACCAACACTGCCTCGTGGAAATGGCTGACATGGCTCTGTTTGTGGTGGGGAAAATCAGGCAACCACAACGAGTTCTGAAGAGGGAGACTTAGAATAAATTATCTGCTCCTCAATTCTTTGTCTTGTATTTCAATTTCCATTCCCAGTGTGTGAGGCAGCTCTGGTAACAACAACCCACACTGAGTGGGGTGTTCAAGGCAGAGCCTCTCCCACAGTGCTGCCAGGGACAGGAGACAATCCAGGGAAATCAAATGCAGGGAACTCGATTTACTCTTGCTTTTGCTCCCATCCTACAAGACATCCTGCTCATTCCATCTCTGACATGTAATGCAATTTAGAGTCCTTGCAGAACACACGAGGGATGCAACGAGACTGGAGAGAGTTTGAGTAATAGGTTGTTTCTATTAATAAAGGGAAATCTAATTTGTCTGCCCTACTCACTGCCTCTGAACTTGATCCATGGACTCAGTTCAGTTCCAGAACTGCCAGTCATGTGATTAGGAAGCCTCCTAGACAGCTTCTGAATATTTTGGGGCTTTTATCACATACTGGATCACCAGCCCATGGTCCTGGAGCATTTTGGATATTTTGGATAGTTGAAACTATGGGAAAATGAAAAGATTCTTCTAGAAAGCTTGTTGTATTTGAGATCCTATTCCTCTTAAACTCTTTCACAAACATTTCATTGTGTTTCTCAGCTTTTGTTAGCTGTTAGACTTACAGTTGTCTGTATCTTTCTTGGAACTCACAGGGATTCCTCTTGAGGATGAGGGATTCGAGCGGAGCGTGTCTGAAATCTGATATTCCACTTAGTGTCATAATGTTATTTTCAGCGAGAGATAAGTGCTGAATCTGAGGGATCTTTGGCAGCTGTTTGAAGGATGTAAAGTGGTTTTTATTGACATTTAATTCTCTGCATCTGTAAAGCACAAAGTGCATGACATCACTCTCCCATCTGTGACAGAATATACCTGTAAGCCAGCACAGGTATGGATTTTATACACTAGTTTTACATGTGTGCTATTTTTGCCTACCCATGGACTGCAAGATCAGATCCCTACACTTCACACTCTGAGCTTGCTTTATGTTGTACAACGATGCATCAGTATTCCAGTCCCCAGTATTACAACTCTCCCTCCACCTACACATACAGCAACAGGGGGATTGCCAAAAGCAGTTGTCATGGTTGTGCTCAGCCTCTGCTTGGGTCATGTTCCACCACCTCTTCATAGAGATTCCTTCAGTGTTCAACAACTTGCCTTTCTGCAAATCTCCCTGAACTTGACAAGACTCATGAATTATTCCCCAGGAGGAGAGGGGACATCATCTGATCTGCTCACTGAGTGTTTGCAGCTTGGAGTGATATGAACTCAGAACAGCGATATACTGCTGGTTTCCCAATGCAGTGCTCCCCAAAAATAGCATATTTGCCAGTTCTCAAGAGGCTGTTCCAGCTATTACTTAAGTAAGTAATAATTTTGATTCCTATGCTATTGCATAAAAATAGAAAGAGGACATTTTGTCTACCTTGGCAACCTTATGGCACTTAGGTCTGTCAAAGAGTTGTCCACCAACCAAAGCTTTTCCACCCGAATTAATCTGCGGAGAATCCTCTTGAAGTTTTCCAGCTGGTAAAGATCACCCAGGTCCTGGAATGACAGGTTCAACTCCTGGGAAGGGAAAAATAAGGGAAATCACTAACTTCTTCCTTTTTCATTGCTTTCTAATAACTATAATCATTAAATATTTTCAATGTCAGAATTAGTTGAAAGGTGGATCTCTTCTATGATGCTGCTGCTCTTACAACAGCTGGTGGGGCCAGTTGCCAAATTCACCTCGGAATGATCGTGATGGACTCTACAATTCTTTGAAAGTAATGAAGTAAATCATCCTTTAAGCATGACTTTTACTGCCCAGCCCCCATTTGAGTGGGGATGCCAATGTGTGTGCACTGGGTGGAGAGAGCAGGACTAAGTGAGCCTGGCTTCTTGGTCTGGCTCTAAACTCACCTGATAAAAAAGGGCTGTGCAGCAGCCAGGTATTCATGTTCACAGAGTCCTAGAATGGGTTGGGTTGGAAGGGACCTCAAAGATCATCTCATTCCAAGGGCAAGGGCAGGGACACCTCCCACCAGCCCAGGTTGCTAAAATGAAACCCTGTCACAACACAGGATTTCACTCTTTTGGCTCACAACCCAAACACCAGCATATTCCAGTTGTTCTTCCCTTGTAAAACCCTTCTGGTTTACAATGTCATGGCTTATTTACAACTACAGTACAAAATGGTAATGAGAAAGTTTTACAGCACAGTTTTCCCAGTTCTCTTGCATCCTCTTTTCCCATTTCTCTGTGTCAGTTACTTGTTTTCTTTTTTTCAAAGTATGTTCTTCTCTTCTGAAAAACAGCTCTTCTTCTGAGGGCCCTGGTCAGAGAGAAAGATTTACAAGAGTGGATGTGATAAGGAACTGGCACTTAGTTACCTGCTGAAAGATTATATATGTGGCTGGGCAGAGATCTGTAATGAAGAAATATATAAAGTGTTATAGGTGTGTAGGTTTCCAGGCTTCTAAGATATAAATTAATGTGAAGATTTTTCTCCCATTTCCGGGCCCATAATTCAACAGGCAATCCAAGGTCCTGATGATTTGCTACATGCTTGGTAAATGACAGCTCTTGTACAGCTCAGAATAAAAGCTTTTTCTAAATGGCTGCTCAAAAGGATCTGAGGTCTCAAATCTCGTTTCTGTGTATTCTTTCCCATGCTGTGAGTGAGCCTTTAATTGTTCTGAGAAAGGAAGATGTTTGCAGCTTCCAGACCACTGACAGCCACTGCTGTGGGGTCAACAGCTGCACTCAGAGCCCCTTTGGTGTTCAGAATGACACACACTGAAGACCTAGGGAATTTTTAGAGCTATGGACATGTTCAAATTCCTAACTAAAGTAAGGACAGGGTGGAAATTTTCCACTGTTTAGTCCCCAACATGCAAATACTATCTTTTGAAATCTGTCTTTCATTCTCTATTCTTGAGTGTGTCTATAGTTTGTAATGGAGCCAATTCTGCCTTAAAACATAATATTTGTGCCACTGTTTGCAGGACTGGATTTCTCTCTTGATTTCTTGTTTGAACTACAGCTACTGCATTCTGAACAACATTTAAATTTTAATGAACTTCTGAGAAAAGTAATCAACACAATATTAATCCTAAATATTGTCAATATGCAGCTCTGGTAGTTGTTTCCCATTTTTGAAATTACAAAGGATGATTTTTTAGTGATTAAAAAAAGCAAGCATGTACAATGTGGGATAAAATCCCGCCCCTTTCCAAGAGAATGGCAAACTCCATGATTTCAGCTCCTGGCATTTAGGCATATGCTTTCTGAGTAAATGGAGTTAAGGCTGAAATGTGAATGAGTCTTTTTGATCTTCACCTTCTCTCACTCGGGGACAGCGGAGCTGATTTCCTCGAACATCATGTTCCTCTATGTCACACCAGCCAAGGTACTTGAAGGAGTCAGAAGGAAGCTTAAAAAAGGCAAAATAAAGACATAAAAGAATCAGTAAAAGTTCTTCAGTTTCTGACATTGTATTTTCTCATATTTCTGGTCTTATTACAGTAGAAATCCCTCCAGTGAGAGACACATGCAGAAGCTGGTAAATGTTGGGGGAATTCTGGTTTACTTCCACAAGTTGGCTCAACTATTGGAGAGAGCCTTTTCAAGACTCGTTATCCCCTTGCCCATCCCATCCAGTTTGGTGCAGAGTGCTCAGAGGCTGGGTCAGATCCCCTGCCCCAGCTGACACCACAGCATAGGATCTTATTTATGATCCGCCCCAGCTCTGGGAGATAAAAGGAGGTGACAGACTCAGCTCCAAAGCTGAGGAAGAGATTTCTGCCTTAGCTATTCTTTGTCATGTGTCTCTTCTGTAAACCTGCACTGAGGCTCATAAGGCAAACACTTACTGGGGAAGGCAGCCCAGACTCCCAGCTCTGCCTGATGATTCCTCTGCTTTGGGATAAAACCCCTGGAACTGTGTGTGTATCTCTCAGGATGGAGCAGCAGGATGAATGGGATTTACAGAACTTTTGATTGCTGGTAGTCAGACCTGAGGAACTGAGAGAGATGTTAAACCAGTGTGGATTCTGCTCAGAGAAATGCAAATTGTTTGTAAGTCCAGAAAATACCGAGTAGCACAGAGTCAGATTTATCACAAGGCAACAGGCACAGGGTGCTGAGGTCACAGCCAACACAACCCCTCACCTCTCACCTGAGTCGTGTTTACTTGCACCTCCCAAGCCTCCAGAGATGTGTCCAAACATCACAAAGAGGAATTTACTGGCATTTTGTTAGAAAAATTGGAGAAAATGAAGGACTGCACTTGTTCAGCAGCACGATGTGACCCCTTCTACCCCTGTACAGCCCTGCTTTTATGGATCCAGGTTGGAGGAAAAGATCCCTCAATTATTTAATTCCTTATATACATATTTAATTTTTACAAATATTATAGTAATATAGTTATATGAATCTATTGACTGTTTTAGGGGAATCTCAGGGATCCAGAAAAAAGCTGAACTTAGTTCAAGAGAGTCTGCAAATCACGGAATCACTAAGGTTGAAAAGACCTCCAAGATCACCAAGCTGAACCTTCACCTTGAAGTGCTGTGTTTTTGTCCATTGCCTAAGAACACTCCCACAAGCCCATTTTATATCCCCCAAATGATGCAATTCCTCCAACTGAGCTTCAGAGGGACTGAAGAATTTGCCGACTGGCAGCTGCAATTGAGGAGTTTACCATGGAATAGTCGAAAAACCTCATTTAATTGAGCAAGTGTGTGCACACAGCACTGTAATTTGACTTGCACTGTACAGGCTCGGGGAGCGCTTGCCAGGAAGTATCAGCTGTCAGTAACAACTCTAGTCAGGAGCAGGGATGGAGAAGGGAAATGCAGCTTTGAAATGGTTTGGGGAGCAAGGCAGAGAAAGTTTGGTACTGAGAGGAACAGCCAAGCTAAATAGAACACCAGTTAGAAGGTGAGATTAGGGGTTATTGTGCTGGTGACCTGGCTATGATGGTGTTGCTTTTTTAAAGCATCAGCAAAGCCCAGTGTTCCATCTTTGCTGGCTTTGGCCCAGCAGTGCTCCCAGCCTGCAGAGAACAGCCCTGACACAGAGATCTCCTCCTCCCTTCACCCTCTGTGGGGATTTTTTATGGGATCAAACTGGCCCCAGTGAACCGTAGGTGACTGCAGCATTTGGTAAAATAACAGTTATTTACTATTTTTGAGGTCATCTGGAGGCAACCAGAGTGTTTTCATGTGTGTGTGTTACAGAGCAGCAGGTGTTCACACCCACAGCAGCCCTGTGAAAAGAGGATTTGCATGGGGTCAATATTAAAAACACCCAACAGAAAATAAAAAAGTGCTGGGAATTCTTTTTAAGCCCTGTCTTAGTATTTGTTCTGCTTCCTCATGTGTTAAATGAGGTCAGACCAAAGAAATAGGTAGAAATTCTTTTATCTTTAAGAAAAAGAGCTGTTATTCTTCTCAGTTTGGAAGTGATTTTTTAGAATGTATTTAAATGACTATTTATAACTGCAAGACTTTTCAAAACCTACCTTCCTCTCAGCCAGATACCTCCTCCTCTGCTGAGACAGGAATACACACTCCCAGTGCCTTGAAATGTGGGAGAAAACATTTTAGCTGAGCCATTTAACAGGATACCTATTCTGATCTCCTGGCACTCACCAAACCCACTCACAAAATTCTGTATTGGGGTTAGAAAATAAAACATACAGGTCCAGAATCAATATGTGATGGATAGGACCTGTCCCATCAGGTGGGGAGTGAGATTTCCATGGGAAGGAGTGACAGAAGGAAACATTTTTCATCTCAAAACTGCCTGAGTTTAATAAGCACCAGCTGGACCTCGACATTGTGTCACAGGAGATTTTTCTGGAGGAACAAGTGCTCTTCTCTCCCTTGCTTTGTTTTCCTTCCTATTTTGCTGCAAAATTGATGCAAAAGAAATGGCAATGAATGAGGCAGGATGCAATTCCAAGCAATTACAGATCACACAATACATGAAAGGAACAAAATTTCCTGCCTTGATTGTGAGGCCCTTCGGCTGGATATGAATCTCCAATGACACCTCTGGGAGCAGCACACTAGATTATGTCAAGCATTAAGGGAAAAAAAATTAGATTCATGATGTCTGTCCAGGCTGAGTCATTTCCTCTCCCTTCGCCTGCAGTGAGAAATTGGTGGTTATCATAAATCATAGACCTAAATTCTTAGGAGAGAAGAATTAATTTCACTAATGGAAACCCTCTGTGGCAACAGCATTCCTCTATTCTCTCTCTTTTTGGGGTGGGGGGAAGTTTCTATGATGTACTTTAAGTAGAGATACTTGACTAAATTTTAAGAATTCTATAAAAGAAGACCTGAAAGGAAACTTAAAATGAGAATGGGTTAAAAACCCTTGTGTGTGACCAATTCCAGTTTCTGAGGCTGGCCCTCAGTCTAGCTCCTATCACAGCTACAACTTTGCCACTGATATCAAAGCCAGCTACAAAATTTCAGAGTACTCCAGTCAAAATCAAACATGTAGTCCCTCCATCTGCTTCAAGTAAGATTTCTCCCACCTAACAGGAGTTGCCAGGATGGGAAGCCAGGCTTAGCAAATTTTTTTTGGCTCTCTCTCCCGTCAGTGGAGAGGAGTAGGAATGTCCAGATATTCAGTGCCTCAACCCAGTCTTGATGCTTTTTATTTTCAGCTGGAATGAATCACCATCCACAGGATCCCACAGGCTTTCCTGAGAGTAGCCACAACTTCAGGGCACCTGAACTTTGGTGAGGAGAATCCCACCTTAAGTGCCTAAAGAATGTTTTGAAACAGAAAGACTTCTCATCACTTCCAAAAGCTCAGGGAAAACATTCTGTTCCATGAAGCAGCATTGAAATATATAAACCAGCCATTTCACCTAAATAATTAAACAAACAAACAGAAAATGGTACTAAAGAATTCTTAACCAGCACCTTGAGGTCTGGAGTGCTCCATGTGAGCTGACCAGAGGTAAGTGAAAGTACTCACTACTAACCCCATGTATTTTATGTCCTCAGTGGAAGTCCCAGTGGGGAATTAAGTGGCTGAAATGCTTTGCAAACTGGCAGGAACAAGGACAGAACAGCTGCTGCATTTCTCAAGACATGATTGATGAGGTAGGAAACCATATCCTGGAAAATCATGCACTGCTACAGAGCTCCCTGCTCAAAGTCAGTGTCAGACATGAGTCCCTGAAATGCTTCTCCTCCCACTGACACCTTGGCCAAAGTTTCACAGGCCCAAGATGCTGTAAGTTCCCTCAATGCAGTGCAAGTACCTTTGAGTCCAGCTGACTTCCTGGGTAGAATACATTAAAAGCTCACTTTGAAGAGCTATAGCTGAGCTACTTCTGAAGCTACAGCGGGGAAAGATATTCTGAGCGAAGAGCTGAATGAAAAATCCCTCCTGTGTGTATGTGAGACATTTGGCTGTTAAGAAAGGACTGTCAGTCAAAAGACTCCTTTCTCCTGATCAAATGGCAGCCTCGAAAAATAAACATCTGAGACTCTACAGCAGAGGTTCAGCTTTGCCTCCCAGCAAATGCAAGATCAGTGGATGGAAGAGGAGCAAAGATAAAGAAGGTTGGAAGTGAACTCTTGCAGCTGGGGTTTGAAAGGCTTTTTGTCCCAGTGTTTTGAGCAGTTTTGGGGTCTGGTCCAGCTTGCCAGAGACTTATCCCCAGCTGCTTTTCATGAATCAGCAGCCTCTAGCAGGCTTAGCTTTCACTGAGCAATGTCTGCTTTCCGTGTAGATCTGAAATGCCCGTGATAAAAGATGTGGGAACAAGTAGCAGGGCTATTCACACTAACTCTTCACTTATCCAGAGTCAGAATTCCTGCAGTGCTGGCTCCAGCTTCACATCCCAGCGAATCACAGAGCAGATGTGATGGAAAGGCCCCTGCTCCCGTGGGGGTGATCTCAGTGAAGTCTGCTCAGGGTGCTATTTAACAGCAAAGTGCTCCAAGTTTGGTCAGTCCTGCTACTATGGAAATGAAAAACGTGGATAGTTCTAAAGAAACCAAAGCAAACGTGTTTTAAGATCACCTTTCAGGAAAAGAACATTAAAACAGAACCAAAGAAAGAAAGAAAAAGGGGATAAGTCCTCCCAAAGCACAGAATTCTCTCACTAGGTCGGAACTGCTGATTTTGCTGGGGCTGGCTCTGCCCAGACCCCTTGCACAAGGAGCTGTTTGCTCACAGGGCACAAACACCCCCTCCTTTACCTTGTCCCAGTCAGTGGCCCATGCCAAAGCCCACCCACAGATATGAACTGCAGGGTTAACTTACAGACACGATTTCTGGAGGTGTTTAAAACACAGCAAACTCAGAATTCGGGCTGCTCTTAGTTCCAAATGCATCCAACTTACTGCTCAGGAGCAGCTTTGCTTGTATGCAAACATTTATTATGAGACCTATCTGAACTTAGAACAGGAGAGGGTGTGGACACAGTGTTTCCATGCTCTATTACTTTTCAATTATTTTTAGAGGAGTTTTATGAGCTATTATGAAACATTTTGAAGCAGTTCTTTTGAGCATAACTTAGTGACAAACACACCTGTAAGTTATGGCTACATTGCATCCTTGCTGTTCACTGTAGCATCAATTATCTTGCTTTATGCATCATAAAATTGCCCCCCAAAAGGCATAATGAACATAATTAGGTCCTATCACCGTAATTATACATACCCAGCATAATAACTACCATAGAAATCCCACATCTCAATCAATGTGCATTTCACACACTTTTACAACAAATTAGACATTTTTGATGGGCCAGCCTCTGCCTTGCAGCAATCAACCAATGGCACCAAATAAAAAAAAAGACAAACCCAATTTAATTCTTGTTTTCTCTGCACAACAATCTCCATTAGCAATACAGGCTGGTACATTTTAAAAAGACACTCAATCCTGTAACATTATCTTTGTTGTCAAAGCATGTCAAGCTGTACAATGACTACAGGTCTGGCTCTCCTTTCACCCTCCTACCTTTCAGACATGTCTCGCTGCTGCATAAAATCCTCACATCTTGCATAAGGCTATTTGTCTACAGCCAAAGCTTATCTTCCCATCTCTGCCCCTGCATGGGGAGGGAGCTCTCCAGCCTCTGGAGAGGGGGGACCTGCAAGGATCCTGCCTGGGGCTCTGTGCCTTCACTGTCTCCAAGGAAACACTGTCACCTCGCAACGCAGTCACGTTAGGAGCTATTGTTACCAATCTCTTAAGCACATCAAACAAATTCCTGGGTTGGTGGAGCTGGTATCAATGAACTGTCTTTCCAGAAGGCGCCTCCAGATGGGTTGGTGATACCTGTAGAGGGATACGTGATCGTCTGGATGAATCTCTGGTCTGCTCACTCCAGCAACTTCACTTTTCTGAATTGCTTTCACGGTTTTGCCCACTTGAAGTTAATATTTTCTTTGCCTAAAAGACTTCCTGCTTCATTAAAGGCTTGTTAAATGCCTTATTAATTTATCAAAGAACTTTGGATGAAAGGAAAAGACTTAAAGAGCCTCATATTTTATGTAACAGTCAAGAACGTTCTTCATGGGCACCTCTTCACTCTCTTGACTGTTCTTGCCTCATTTGAACGTGCTCAGCCATTTTAGAAATAACCTTCCAGGCTTCCTTCTTGGAGTTTGCAGCTGGGAATGAAAACAAGAGACTCTTCTCTTGGTGGGAACCAACAGGTCAGTTTTGTGTCTGTTTTTATATTATCTTGCTCCTGAAACATTAAAGCTGTAGCTTCTGCGAGTCAGTGCAGTGGAGCCATTCCCCTGAAAACGTGGTTGATATGATGTTTGCTTGGCTCACCCAGACAAAGTGCAGGAGCTGGCAGGGTGCCACTGATGGAATTGCAGCCCACTGTTGTTCTGGGCACTGGTTAGCTCCTGCTGAAGTTTACAGATGGCTTTTAAACTCCAGCAGTGGTTACGGGAACCAGTTTCAATGTAAGGTTATAATAGAGCACTCAATCACGCCCTATTGATCGGCATCTCCCACACCACAGGCACGGCTCCTGCCTCACTTCAGCTCCTGGGCTCTGCACTGAAAGAAAAGGGATAAATAAGTTAAAATCAATGTGGAAGAAAAGAACACAATCCGCTCTGCCCGGGGATATTCAACTGGAAATACCATATAGTCAAAACCTCGACGGTTCTGACTTCCTACCTTTCAATTTCTTCACAGGAGAATTGTTCCTTATCCTCCCTTTCCCTCGTATTTCATTTTTTTTATCTTCTTCTTGGTTGTTACAAAGGCTGATCATTATAAGATTTTTCTGTAGAGAAAGGCCTGTGCTTCCCCCAGCAGTGACTGGAGGCTCCGAAACATTCCCTTAGAAATTCCGCTGGCAAACTTCCCCGTGCCAGTAAAGTACAGGAGAATAATGGTTATTAGAAAATTTCAGCTCCTCTGCAAAGGCATTTTGTGGTTCCAAAAGCTGAATTGACAGATGGTTATGTGAAATGTAACAAAGTAGTCATTCCACACAGGTTTCATTAAAATTTGATGTGGCAAGAACTGAGTTTATTACGGGGTGGGCAGAGAATCGAGTATTAGGGATTCGTCAGGTCACTTGAACATATCCCTTCTCTGCCTGCTAAGAATAAAGAAATTAATATCTAAATCAAACAAGGCTGCAATTTAGGGCCTTTCTACTTACCATTTTTCCTCTCTGTAAAAAAATGAAAGGTGTTGGTTCCCATCACAGACTAATGGGCTTCAGATCTTCCATGGCAAACGCATTCCTCATAAAGCCCCTGAAAAATTATCTCGGTGCTATTGCAGAGAAATGACATATTTTCCATGGTGTCGGCCTTTCCACTATAAACACTATTTTTCAGATCTTTACAACCTGCCTATAAAACTGTGCTTCTGACAAGAAATTCAGCAGCATGTCCCAACTCTGCAAGAAAGTCTTTCCCACTTTGTCTGACCAGCAGTTCTGTCTGTGAAATGGCTAAGCAGGGCAAACACAGGGTGGACATCAGTCTCAGCCACGTGTGTCTCACATCTCCACTCCACCAGGTGCTCCCTGTGTGTCCTGCAGGTGCATGAAATATGTAGGAACTGGCCAAATGGGGCTCATCCTGAGGTCTGGTTAATGACAGAAACAATCCCACTTATCCTGACTGCTGTGGGCCAGCAGAGGCACCACAGCAAGCCAGGAAAAGAGAGTCTGTGCTTTAATTGAACAGAGCAGACAGACAAAGAGTAGGAAAAAAGGCAATAATATTATCCCTCCTCCTTTTATCCCGAAATAACTGACATGCTCAGCCCCTGAAATGCTGGCACTGTGGTAGTGCCAGCAAACCCTCTGTTCCTGTTGCAGGGTCAGCATTCCCACAGGACTCACAGAGACTGGCTTCATTAGGCCAGACTACATGAGCAGTCTAGCTTTAAAGTCTGCCTTTCAACAGCTGAGTTTCTCTGAGCTGGCATTTTGTAAATCATCATTAAAGAATACTTATAAATCATCTCTCTAGGATAACATTTTTCTGATTCAGGGATACAGCAGTTTGTAAAAATTATTCTGTTGATGTAATTTCATGTTCTTTATGTAAAATACTTAATTTACTTAGGTGATATCAAATCATTAAGTTGATGCCACCAGTAAAATCAGATCTAAAAATTGAACAACATTTCAGCAACAGCAGAAAGTTAATTTCTATATTGATCTTACCTGGGTTGACCACATCCAGGAATCCATGGTATTGGTGTTGGATGAATCAGTCAGAGAGAGAATTCCTTGGAATATCTCTAGTATAACCTGCATGGACGGGCATGGGAAGCACTGGAAAAGGAACACAACATGAAATGCAAGTTTGCCCCTCTGTGCCTCAGCAGAAAAGCAGGCACAACTTGCCCAAATTAATGGGATATTTTTCTGAGTTACCCAGGCAACACATTTCTTTTTGTCCTGCCCAGTCAGGATGTCACTAAAGTGTTCAACTCCCACTGGTAGCACTTAGAGAGCAATCACAGGGAAAAGCCAAGTTCAGCAGGATAAAGCCTTGGAGAGAAGGAGAGCAGAGTTAGTGAAACTTTTCATCAGGGTCACCAGACAAAAAGGAATTGACAACAAGCTGCATAAATAATTGAAGTGAAAACTATATATGTCTGCTTTTCCAAGGTGTTACAAACCCATGGATTCCAGGAGGCTTGGAGGGGCTGTAACCAAGCAACAAGCACCAAAATTTGGTTCTCTCTTCTGGAAAAACAATGGGCTTGTAAGTCATAATGACAATATCTGGCACTGAAGATTGAACCTTTCCTCGATTTTATGGTCTTTGGATGAAGCCATAAGAAGAGATGTTTATGGAATGAGGAATGGAATTTTTAGTTGTTTAAGGAGAGACTTATTTCAGTACCAAACCTGAATTTTCTAACAAAATGTAGGTCAATAATTCCTGGATGAATTAGACTTTATCAGACACTAATATAAACAGTGGTTTGAGATTTTTATTTTTTTTTCTAAAGTTTCTCTTCGAAAAAATCTTGGGCATAACTTTCCTTTTCTTGCATTTAGCCTTGTGCCCTCACAAGTAATGCCACTGAATGGAGCTGGAGCAGAATCCAAGCTGTATGTGCCCATGGAAAAACCCCAAAGGTACCTGCCAGATTTCTCACAGGAGACTGGAGGACCCCTTTCCACAGGGCATGGATTAGAGCTCACAGAAAGTGATGGACAAACTGCCTTCCATTTCCATGAGTTCTCTGTCAGTCTCCACTTGTCCAAGTGCCATTTCTGTCTAAGCCTCCAAATTTAAAGCATCTCATCCCGAGCTGCCAAGACAAACAAGATCAGGCATTTGATGGAGAACTCTGCTATGAGGTCACTCTCATTTCCTCCATCCACATCCTTATTATGAATCTCATGCTTCATCTTTTCATAACTTAATTGTTAGCAATTCCCTATGGAACACAACTTTCATTAAGCACTTCCTAATTTATCAAACATAAGTTTCACCAGGTAATTTTAATCATATGAAAATCATTCTAAATTCATTTTGATGTACAATTTCCTGTTGAAGCCTTGTGAGCCTCCTTTTCCCCTGTGCTGCTGGAAGCAGCATCTCTGGTTATTCTCCTCTCTAACTTCCCTCATTGCAGATGCCACTATATTGCCATGATTTTTTGTAGTTATTTATGAAGCTGTTGCCAACTGCTAAAGAGTCAAGTTTCCTCTTTTTGTGGGGAATTGATGATCTGAATTATATTGAAAAAATTGTTTCATTTCATCCATCAAAACCCTGACTTCCCAAAACTCAGATCTTGCAAATATGGGAATACTTAGGAGGCACCAGAGCATTTCCTTATTAAAGTGGCTTTACCAAGTTGTCATATGTCATTATTTGAGAGAAATAAGCATAATCTCTTTAAGTAGGGAACTGGAAAACTACTGCATTGCTGCGCCAAGGTGGTAAAAATGACCCAGCTCTAAATAAGCTCAGAAAGGAGGGAAAGAACAGGAAGCTGCATGGAGAAGCAATGCAGCTGAATGATAAACATAATTCAGTTGTTTAAAATTCAGAGATGCCTGTCCCCATTCCAATCAAAGAAGGAACTGAGAGCTCTGAATGTGTATTTACAGGCAGAACTTGTTCCTGACATCTCCCATTTTTTTATCCCTATTCTTTCCCTGACTCTTATTGCCAAAAAAAATTAAGTTGAAATGAATGCCTTGTTATTCACTGTCTGCAAGGATAATAAAGATGTTCTGTAGCTGAGAGCAGAAAGCAGGGCCTCCTGTGATCATGGGGAAAAGAAGAGAGAAGCATTAGGATAAAATCAACTGTTTTTATTAAAGGTGTTGTGTTCATGCAGCTTTTGTCAGGAAATCCAAATAGTTTGCTCCCTCTTGCTTTCATTTTGAAAAAAATGGCAGCCTTGTGTCACATAAAAAAAGGAGAAAGAGCCTTGTTTCTCTCCAGTGCTCCTTTTCTAGGAAGAAGACAGAAACACTGTGGCTGTCCACAGTTCCTGCATTTAAAGTTAGGAACAGGCATGGCCTGCCAGAAGAAATTAAATGTAATGAAAATGTGTTTCTGCTCAAAGTCAGAGGCTGCATTTGCTGTGTCTGTGTGTCCTAAGGGCTACAGGATGCTCCCCTTCCATCAGCACTGGGGCACTGAAGCATTTTTGGGACTGATGCCCATTGCTTTGTCCCTCAGCCCAGGATTTGTCCCCGCTGCTGAGCAGGTGGGAGTCCCAGCCTCACCAAATGGGCCTTTCTCAGCAACAGGCACTTGGGATCACAAGGCATGGGTATAAATATCTATTTTAAATCAGGTCTACTGGCTTCAGTAGACAAGGGATTCTGGACTCATATCTATTCAAAAGGCAAGAAGACCTCAGAGCATCTTCACCTGGGTGATTTACCTTCCCCTTGCTCTCCACAACACTGTCCTTCCACCCAAGCCCTGGTGCTGCAGGACACAAAGCTGCTGGTGGGACTTCCCAGAGCCTGTGTGTGTAACCCCTGATGTGGGCAGTGCTCCAGCCATAGGAATGATCCTTCCCTGCCACTGGATTGCTTTCAGTCAGGGTCCAGGGAAGGTGATCCACTGGCTGCAGATGGAATGGCTTCACCCAGTGCCTCGCTCTGCTATAGCTCTTTTCATCCAAAACCTCCCCCCTGCAGACACAGCTGGATTTTTCAGAAGTTCAGTCCCCACCTCTCACTTTTGCTTTAACAGAGATGAGGTGATAAAAGCAGCAGCTTTTCTTTAAGGAAAAGAAAAAAAATAGAATAAAACCTATACTACTGAGATCCATCCTGATCTTTGGACTTCCAAGAGGCTCTAAGTGCACTGCTGGCCTAAAGGGGTTATGAAGGTGCTGTTAAACTGCTTTATGTGCCCATATTCTCCACTCACAGACCTGCCAGGCCCCTGAATAAAAACATGAACTATATCATCTTTCAGCTGCTCCCCTCTGCTGCCAGCCCTGTGCTGTATTCCAGCAGTTGGGAAATGAGATTTTCTTTTTTCTTTGCCTTGCACTGGGGGAGGAAGAGGGCTCTGTTTTCAGCAGGAAACCTGCTGATGTTGCTTCTTCATCCAAAACTCAGGAAGAAAAGTAACAAGGTGTAACTGTCTTGATTAAGGCACTTTAGTATTTCTGCTGATACCTGTTCTTTAGTGTCTTCTCTCAAACCTCGTCTTTTTTGCAGCCGAGTTGTGAAAGATGAGCAGCTGAGCTTCAGTGGTGTTCCTCCTCATTCTGCATGCTGCCTTCGCTGTTTTGGAGAGTTATTGAATACAAAATGAAGCTGCAAGAGTGTGTTTGCTCTACAGCCAGCAAGGCATGAAGCACTTCTTTCTACAGCTGTGGACTACAGCCAGAACATTGCAGGCAGTGTCGCTGGAGATGTGACTCAGTGTGTGACATTTAGTATTCCATTGTGTGACACCAGATGATTAATGCTCACAGCAAAACACGAGCTGGTTTAAATAAACACAATTAAATGTATTTTTATGATTATAGAAATCATGTGTTATATCTCTGAGGGAACATCAGCTGCTGCTCCCAAATGCTTTAGATTTGTTAGCTTGTTTTCAAATGCTTTGATTGTTCACTGGGTTTTCCTACAGCATAAATCCATTGGCACTTTGGCCCAACAAGGATTTGGCCTGGAGTCTGGGACACAGCAGGCTGCTGCACATCAGCCTCAATCCTCTTTCATGGTCAGCAATTTACAGCATCAGATTGTTCCAATTCAGCCTCAGAAAGACACCATGAGATATAAAGGGCAGGACCTCGGCCCCGTGCCAAAGCAGTGGGATTCTCCCAGCCCTGGCACAAGGGCATCAGGCCAACTGTGCCTGCTGGTCCCTCACCAGGAGGGTTGTCTTTTCTGTTCCAGCAATGCTGTTGTCTGTGCAATGAGTCACTTGGGATGGAGCAGAGACCAGTTCCCAGTCCAGTGTGTGTTCTGAGGTTGAGAACAGGAAAGAACACTGATTTTATACTTCTCTACTGGGGAAAAATGAGTCCTCACTGCTGTGTCGGTGCAGGTTTCGACAGTGTGACAGCAGCTGAAGTCACCAGCAGTATTATTGCTGACACACAGAAGCACAACACTGTCAGAGATACCCCTTAGTTTATCAGGTTGTGTCTTCAGATGCCTGTGCTCAGTGTGAACACACCTGAAAAATTAATAATCCCCAAACTCTATTTAAAAAAAAAAAAAAAAGGTTTTGTACAGAAACTCTTAAAAATAAGGAGGGCTTTGCAGCACTGAAGGAGATAGAAAAGTAAAACATCCTTTCCACTTGAAACCCTTTCTCTGTGGAGTCATCAGGATACATTTCCTGGGGAACCAGCAAAGACTTTGATCTGCTGTTTTCTTGAATGCTCTTCAGATTATCATGCTTACCATGAAGGGTGGAAAATGGGCTGCCAGCTGGTTAATGGCCCTTCTGAAAAATAGCCTTCTATGTTGCTTTTTGGAAGTCACTTGTCATGGAACTATCATAACATAATCTCTGTACTCTTGTCATCCATAGGAAGGAGCATATTTTAAGCAGGTGTTATCAAGGCTAAGAGAGCCTGAATTAACTTGTCTCGAAGATACTTCTCAGTGCACTGCCAATAAATCTGCTCAAGAGTTGTTCTATCTAGAAAATACATGCCAAGTAATACAGAAGCAGCAGGTCAGGAGTGAGTTCTGCCAGCTCTTCCTGTGGGGGCCCTGGCTCCTCTTCAGTGGCTGCAGAGCTTTGCCACTGCCCAATGTTAAACACTGATATCCCTTTATTTCCCCAGGGTTCTCTGCCTTCATCTGTCTGCTCTTGTTAACTCTGTGAATCCCCTGTGCAATGGTTGGAGGCAGAGGAATATGCTACCACCAGTTTCAAGAGGCTGGAATTCCTCATTCAACTCCAGGGGCTGAAAGAGAGGAGTTTAGCCAAGCTGGTGACTGAGAAAGGGAGGGGGCAAACAACCTTTTTGTTCCCTTACAGGCATCCTGCATGAAGGAAAAGTCCTCCAGTTTCTAAACTAAGAGGCACAGAGTGGCTCTGCTATTTTGTACTGCATTATCTTATGGTTTCATGCAGCAATAGGTTTTGTTTACTTATCAAATAATCACAGGATTTGTGATACTTGTAGGACATCCATGTTTAATGAGTGCATGCACACACACAAAATACAACTTCACAAATTCTACATCTTGCATGCTTATAGTCTCCACCTTTTTTTTTCTGTAGCAACATTGGGATTAAAAGCCTAATGCAGATTTTCAGGTAACTGGCCTAAAGTAATTCTTGCAAATGGGGCAAAAATTGAGTTCTTACTAATCCCACAAAATCAGAGGCATGTCAGTTCCCACCCAGAACTCACGTTTCAGGGCACAGCCTGAGAGAAACCTGCATGTCATGGACTGCAAAAGGATTTGGAACAGGCTCCAGGTAACTCTGACTAAATTTAGCTTTTTCTGGTGATGCTCTTTGCTATGGGTGTTTTGGACACTACATGGTTGTTAGCTTGATTTAAACATGGTTATGGAACCAGCCATTCCCTAATTTCTGCTCTGCCTACCTTGATGTATCACCAGTGAAGAGGAAGAGCTGGGACCATCCTCAGCTGTTGTAAGGGCTTGATACAAGGCAAGCTGTTTCACTCAGGGTTCCAAACTCTCTGTCCCACACATGTTATGATTCAAAGGCTCAGAAATTAAGAGATCCCCTCCTCAGAACACTTTGTTCCATACATGCATGACACTGGAAAATGAATTGAAATCACTCACTTACTCTGTTCAGCTTGCACTCCATGAAACTGCAGCAGTTCTGAAATACTGAGATGATTTGTAAAGAATTTCTGTTCAAAAACTCTGGTGTGAACTTATAAACTGGAGCACATTGTCTCTAATCCTCTTGTTTAGACCAAGGAGAAAAGTCTGTGATGGAATAACCAATGGAACCAGATGTAAAACAGGCACCAGCAGAACTGGCCTCTTTTGCCTTTCTGTGGATTTTGCTGAGGGATTTAATAGAATCCCAGAATCCCAGACTGGTTGGGGTTTGAAGGGACCTTAAAGATCCTGTTGTTCCAAGTGCCCTGCCCAAAGCAGCTCAGCTGATGAAAACACATCCTTGGGTCAGCACTGGCAGGAAAGCCTTGCATGGTCCTGCTCCTGGAAAACCACAGGCTGTCACTACTCTAGTAATTCCCAGCTCCAGCCTGACCCAGGGAGAACATTTCCCAGGACAGCCCATGGATGTGGAGACCAGTCTTTCCCTTGTAATAAACTTCAGAACTGTTATTAATTCCTGTGTCAAGCTACGGTGGCTTTTTGGCTGCTCCCTTTAGGAACACGCATTTATCAAGCATATTGACAATGACAAAAGCTTTTTGTGTCACACTGTTGGTGACAATGAGATTTGACTCCTTTTTTGGGGCCCAGACCATGATCCTTACAGGTTTTAGGGCAAGATGGGCTTCTTGCTTGATGCCTTTTATTTCTTATGAGGTTCTGATATGTTTTATTCACTCTGCTCAAGCAATGCTATCACAGTTACCACCTGGCAGGATTCCAGCTTGATTTTAAAACGTGACTCCTAACAAATACATGTAAATAGAATCAAAATGTTAAACTATGACTGGGTCTAAACTCTGCTAGTAGTAGAATACTTGAAAGAATGGCTGAAGCTCCTCTTTTTCCATGGGCAATTCCAATCCCTTAATGAGAACAGTAAAGACATGATTCAGACACAATCCAGATTTCCTCTCCCTGTTTTTTCCTTCCTTCCTTCAAAGCACTTCTACACAAACACAGATTTGTTTTTCTGTGGGAATTTTCCACCAGTTTGTCCAAAGGACCACTCTTCCATAGGGAAGATGTGTGTTAGTGAGAGATAGGAAAACAACTTGCAACCAGCAGAGCACAGGTCACACCCAGATCACCATTCCCATTGGGATTCAGTGTGGCTGAAAAGGTAAAACTAGGGCAGTGGGCTAAATTCCTGAGCTGCAGGAACAATTGCAATTCCTTCCTCAACCAGGTCCTAGAAGACCTAGAATTTTGCAATCCATACCTGTATCTTGGATAATACATCGATCTTTCCCACCTTTCTCCATTACCTGCCTGCCAGAGTGACTGAAGAAGCCTGATATCCCCCATTAGCCTCACAGCCTTGACTATTGCACTGTGCTATTGTCTATAAACTGCCATTTCAACTGCATTTGGAGTGCATTACTTTTGTCTCTTTTTATTCAGTTTGCCTGATGCCTAGAGCAACTGGCCCATGACTTGGGCTTCTAATTAGTGCTGTAAAATGAAAAATATTCGTGTGGATGGCAGTGCTGTGTAAAAAGAACATCATCTGAGAAGCCCTGGCAGAGGGGGGTGACAGACACGTAGTGTTAATGAGTTTCAAAGTGCCAACTGTGTGCACTGACAGTGGTTTCTCATGTGTAACTTTGTTTGGCAGCCCTCCCCCAGTGCCAGCTGGAAGCCAAAAAACCTGGTGAACCAGTGCACAGAGGTCCCAGTGAGCAGCTGGAGCCCCCCCTCTGTCTGGACCTCTATGACTATGGCAGCTTCATCCAAACCCCTTGGGGACCACAGAGAGTTTTACAAACTGAATGAATCTACAGCTCCTCATCAGTTGTGCCTGTAAATGCAGAGTGGCTCACAAGGGAAGTCAACTCACTTCTTGCTGGTATTACCTGAGTTACAAAGGTATTGGTTTCCTCCTCCCTGGCACTGGGTCTTGGGGGTAACTCATCCATCTCTTTCTAAACCATGTATTTCCACTTTTCACTGTAGGGACAAAAGCAAAGATTGCCCCATTAAATGGTCAGAAACAACTCGAGAACAAGCTTGTAAACATCACTTTTGGAGTAGGTGCTGCCACTTTGAGAAAATCCTTGTAGGAACAAGATTGCCTCCTGCCCAGGAAGAGAAAACTCCTGCCAGTGGTGTAAGCTCAGTGTGCAATGGGAGAACACGCTGGGAATCTGCTCAGGCAGAAATCCCAGTGACACCATGGGAGGCAGTGAGGGAAGGGGGATATAAGAGGCAAGCAAAGCAGAACAACAGAATAATAGGAGTAGTATATCAATGACTTCAACCCTAGTTATTTCTCTCCTGTAGAAGAGAAATTCCATGCCCTGTTGTGGCAGTGACTTCAAAGTAACCCCAGAACAGCTCTGGGGCTGTTCACGGAGACAGGCTGAAAGAATAACCTATTTCTGCTATTTCCCCCACCCCAAGTACACAATGCATCATGCAGGCCAGGAACTGGACAGGAATTCCCCTGGGAGAGATGAACTTCAACCAGCAATCCATTATCAAAGATTCAGAGTGAAGTTTGCAACACAAAGTATTTTGGGGTTTGTTCCCCTGGTCTGCAATTGTTAATCCCAAGAACCTGGGTCTAACTATGCTCCAAACTCAAGCAGCTCTCATTAATTGCACTGAGATCTACATAGACTTAAGTCCCACTCAGGCCATTCAGCTTTCCAACACTCTCATAGGATTACTGTCAATAGAAGTCCTTCTTAGCTCCTTAGGATAGAGTGACATCTTGTGGTTTCTTCTTTTGTCCACCATTGACAAATAAAAATTAGCCCAAGTCTTGACTAAGTTTGGTTTTGTTTGTTTCTGGTATAACTCCAAGATCTTACTTGTTTGAGGACTATCCTGTTCTGGATTTGCAGACACTGATACAACAGTTTACTTTGTCACCACCAAGGAATGTGAAAGTTTGTGCTTGGAACAGCAACAAAAACATTCTAACTCACAAAACACCACAAATTCTTGTTTGAATGTAGAATCTACAAAAACTGTGCTGAAAGTCAGATGCAAGTGGGATCTTATTAGTTAAAGAAGTCAATCTCCAGCAGCAGCATCACTTCTAGAAGGATTCTTAGGGAAAGTACTCTTTCCAACTCTGGAAGGCATTCCTACCTGGACTCTAGGACATGTGTGCAAGGAATCATCCTGCTCATGCTGCAGCTCCAGCTGCAGTCAGTGTCACCCCATGGCTCATCACACAGCACAAGCAGAGAAGTTTCAGTGATTTATTTCTGATTTAGCCTCCAACACAAAATACAGTTTTTAAGACTACACAGCTAAACTCACATATGAGCTACTACTGACAAATTCCCTTCACCAAAAAAAAAAAAGATCCAAACAAAACGACAACATTATTTTGCTAGCTTTGCATTGAAATAGCAAAAGCATCTTTGAAAGGAACATGATACAAAATGTAGAGTAAACCCCATGATGGATGGTATTCATATACCTCAATAAATCGGTAACAATACTTAGGCTATTATTACTACTGAAAAGCAGTATTGTTTGAGAGCTATTGTTTGTGGTCTACAACTAAAATATTTGCATAAGTTGGAAATAAATCAATTCAAGTTGTTGAAAACCACATAATTCTCAATTTAGTAGAAACATGAAATGGCTATTTTGCATCTGTAAGGACCAGGAGAACAGCAAGTGAAATCACCAGTGTTTGCACTTCTGTTTCTGCTGGTTTTCCTCTGTGCCCACTCAGGCAGTTGTCAGAATTAAATCTGGAATGTTTAATTGCACATCATTCCCCCTGTACCTCTGCTCAATCTAGCTGCTGGGGAAGGCTGGGCACTCTCCTGATATCCTCTACAAACACTTCTGCCTGGCAGCTGTCCTTCCTTCCAAAATTCCACAGCTCAGTTCCAATCTGTCTTCAGCCCTCCCCTTGGCAAGGAGCATCTCTTGCTGCAAGGAACTGATGCAAAGAAAACACAAAACTGGTCAGGAAGAACTCCTGATGGAGCAAAAATAAACAGGGCTGAGCGTCATCCTTGGCTTTCTTGTGTCTTTCCAAATCAGAACACCACAAAAATTAGCCTGAAAAAAATGTGATAGCTTAAAAATCAGGCTCCCAGAAGATTAAACCAAGAGATCCTCAGCACATAGATCACTTCTACAGACATGAGAGGATGGTCACAGAGATATTTAAATAAAAAGAATCAGCCCTTGTATAACCCACATCAAAGCTCATTTCACCTGCAGTGAGACTAGTTCTGTGTCTTGGCAAAATTAGTCCCTGCTCCTTGTGAGCAGCACTCCCATTTTGCCCACCCAAGCATAACATTTTCAGCTATACAGAACTAAAATTACAATTTCTGTCTAAATTTGAATACAGACTACAGTACACTAAAGGTAATAAGCAACAGCAACACACTAAGGAGCCCCATTTTTGAACCAATTTGAGGAGGCAGGGCTAGAAATGTGTCCAAGTGCCCTTTCTCCAAGGGAGCATAACCAGCCTCCACAGAGAACATCCATCACATCCCAGATCTGCACCAGCAGCAGGAAAAGAAAAAAAAAGACTGAAAAATGGGTCAGATTTTGGAAGTCCTCCTTGCATGAATAACTTTGTGGGCAGTATCTACATCGCTCTGAAGGGAATGAATGCCAGAGAAGCCCAGGACTGAGGTTCAGCCAATTTGCATTTGTTACCATAGAATTCCAAAGACAAAACTCCTACTGACTGAGAAGAAACCCACCTATTATCCAGAGGTTTGTGTGGATGATCTGTTTCAAAGGAGCTCCTCCCTCCTTTGCCCTGTTCTCTCCTGCCTTTTTAATAACTTGTGTTCTTTTTGTACTTTGCACAATGAGGCAGGAAATAATTACATGCCTCTCTGGTGACAGTGGGGACTTCTCCTCCTCTTCCAAATGGAAACACCAACTAATTCCCCTGCTAACATTTACTTGTGCTACGTGTCATTCTCGTCTCTCTCAGTTTAATCTCAGGAAAAAGGTAAGAAATGAAAAGGATTATGTTTTTCCTTTAGACATTTATTTATGAATAGAACATTTTTCGACACTTAAAATTAAGGGGGTTTTTTTGTTTGTTTGTTTTTTGAGAAAGAGCATTCCAGATCCCTGCAGTGAGACAGTGAAAAGCTCTGCAGGGACAGGGCTCAGCTGGTCATGCATCAGAGGTCATTGTCAGCAGCAGAGAGGGAGGGGCAGTGCAGTCACATGCAGGAGCATTCAGAGAAGCAACACTTGAGACCCACGGGGGGGGGGGAGTTCACACAAAGTCTACCACAGTTAGAGAAGGAAATCCACTCGGCTCCATTTGTTCCATTCCCCCAGCTCAACCAGCACATCCCAGGCTGTTCCCTGCTCTGACAGGAACAGGATGAGAGCACACTGTCCACATGGAGCTCTTCGGCTCTAGGAATGACCACCAAGCTTTGCCATTTGCATTACTCAGAGCTGCACATTCTGCTCCTGTCTCATTGATCAAGTCAGGCTTGGGACTGTAAAAAAATTACAAACAATGGGTTTGCAGGTTTCTGCTTTACAATCTACTAGAACAAGAAACAGTTGTTGACATGTACACAACTTTATTTTAAGGACACAGCAATCACAACAACAGAAACAGAACCATTACTTTAATACTGTAAGCTTTCCTCTGGGAACTGACTTGCACACAGTTAGATCCAAAAGCGTTTGAAACAATATCTTGGGGGAAAACACAGCAAACCTTAAATATATTAACTTCAAACTTTATGTGCTTATCTCCTCTTTTTGGTAGCTGGTGGCAGTTAAAGCTTTTCGAAGTCATGGCCACTTGTACTCATTGCTTCAGGGTGCATTACCCTTCCCATGAATAACACGGTGCCTGTGGAGAAAGAGGGAAGGGAGGATGGAAAGATGTCAGGACTGAAGTGAAATTTAAGGTGATGAGACAATGAATACCCATTATAAGCTCCAGAGCACGTGGTGCATGATTTTCAGAGGAACATGTCTCAGAACTTGGTAGCCATGAAAGGCAAGGGTTCAACACCATAACCAATCCTGAGCACTTGGGTTGTCTTTGGAAGGGTAACCATCACAGGGCTTTTTCCCAAGAGGTTTCTAACCTTAGATTTCCACACTAGCAACAAGCTTTGAGCCTTTAACTCCAGTTGTTGGCAATTCCTCTCTCTCCATGCAATGACAAGGCCTGTGCAATGTTAACTGCCCCAAAGTGACCACATTCTATTCTGTTCTGATCTGAAGTTTTCTTTTTGAGGAGCTTTCTGGATATTGAGAAAGAAAAAAGGACAGATACCCTTCTCCAGACATATTTTTTGCCTAATATGTCTACAACAGCAAGGATATTCAATTTAGTTTGGTCAAAAATCTCCCTCAGAGTTGGTATCCTGCCTTGCTGGCCTTGTTTCAGCTGGCATCAAGTTAATTTTCTTCCCATAGAGTTCTGTGTTCTGAATTTTGTATGAGAATGAAATCCCACAGGTGAGTCTCTCTAACTGGACTGCAAGCTTTACTGCAATCCAAATGGTTTAATAGACATGGCTACCTGTGCTGGGCCTCTCAAACCCAGCCCAAACAGGAGTGCACAGCAATGTTTTGTCATACAGGCACAGCCACATCATTAAGACAAATTACAAACATGAACCTAAGGAATTCCTTAATCACTGCCCATTTTGCTGCTGAGGGCTGTTCTCATCCCTCACCTGCCACACAACCCTTGGAGAGCACAACAGAATTATTCAGAGCTATACTAAGTGTCCATTATGCAAATCATTTGGTCCTGGGAATGTGTTCCACTGGTCTTACTCCAGCCAAGCTCTGAGGGAGTGCAGTGATTGTGGATGTTCAGGGCAGTAACACAGAACAAAACCAATGAATTTCATTTCCCTGGGGTTTTAAATCACCGTTTTTCAGGCTTACATCAGATTTTGGTGTCTTGTTCTGGAGAAACATTGAGGGGGCATAGAAAAGGTGAGTCTTTCAATACTAGATATTTTAAAGGAAAATTAATAGTTCAGGCAATGTCATAATAATTAATGAAAACTCATAACACAAGCCCTGTTCATTGATCAAAACATGCAATTTCCTTTAGAATATTTGATTATGTGCTGTGAAAAATTCAAAAGAGTCTGCAATAATCTCACCTGTTCTTCTGTTTCTGACCAAAAAGAAAAAGGGATGGTCAACTATAACCTGGGGATACAGCACTGCCATTCTGCTGATGGCAATCATTCCTAGAGGAGAAAAGAACACAGGCAACTTGTTAAGCAGCACTGCACCTTCCCCTGCTCCTCAGGAGGGACACTTGTGCAGCCCATGGGCAGCCCCAAGTGCCACTCTCAACACTAAGTGCCACCAGAACAGCAGGACAGTATTAACTGAAAATGAGAGAGCCCTGCAGAGTAATTTTGGCTTTAAGAATGATTAACAATGCAGAGTGGTGCAATTTCCCAGGCTGAGGGAGCAGCTAATAAATTTGCAGATGCAGAAGGTTCAGAGGAGTTCCATCTCACCCTCCCTCCCAGAAAGGCAGGGAGCTGCAGGGCCAGCACTGCTGACCTGCTGTACACAGCCCCAGCCTGAGGGGCACAGGGAAAGGCAACCCTCCATAACTGTGCAATGGGCAACAATTAAATAGGCTCATCCTGCAGCTTTTATATTGAGTTTATCAATAATGCAGAGGCTGAAAGTAAAACTAACTGAGAATCAGGCAGAATTTGACTCTCTGTTATTTTTATTTGGAGATGCACAGGTTTCTCCAGGACATTATTACTAATTCCCAGTGTTTCATTTAATTTTTACATTTTCCCTGCACTGTTCATAAAGACCCCAGCATTGCCAGGAATCTCTGTCCCTATTAAGGGCACAATTCAAGCCAGAGCAGGGAAGCAATTCTCCCTTTCCTCAAAGCCTGGTGTAAGTAGAGGCAATTAGAAATTACCTGATGATACATATTGGCAACTAATGTAACTTAATTTCATTAAAACCATGTGATAATCATGTAAACCAACCAAGTACACCCAGCACTAACAGGGGCCAGGAATAGCTTTGTATTCAGCACTTCCCATCTTGCATCTCTGAACATGAGCTTATTAAAATGCAATTGCAGCAACTCTCACCTCCTTCTAACTATTCTGGATCAAATGCCTCTGACCACCTCAATTAGCAGATAAAAATGATGAATGCTGAAGTTCCATAAAGAAAATATAGACTGCAGTCTCTATTCTCCTGACAATCAGAAGGAAAATAAGCAAGAAGAAGTTTTTCACAGGATGCTCAAAATTCTTTGTGAAACACATGTTGAAAAAACCACCAACACTTCATTTCCAGAACTCTCTCCTGAAAGTAGTGCCTTGCCATGCTGTGTCCTCATCCTATTAAGCTTTCCTGGCTGTACAGCAAGGCAGCTTTAAAAAATTAATTAACACAGAATAAGCAGACATTTGATTTAGTTCTGCTTTTCAGTCAGGTACCTGAGGCAGCAGCAGCTTCTGATCCCTCCTCATTAACTTCTAGAAATGCCTTGTGAAACGCCTTTGCAAGGTAAAGTTCCTTGTTATCTGGAGAGGGAAAGGAAACATATTTCAAGTGGCTCAACAGTAAGATTGAGGTATTTAAAAAAACCCCCAAACACTGCCAAAACCCCCAACACTATTATCCACCTTCTATACCAGGTAGAGAAGGGTAAGAGCTTTGTTGCATTAAAATACCTTCTGCCAATACCTTTAATAGCATCATGTACTTTTAAATTTGTAATGCTCCCCTACACCATGGATAATAAAATAGCTCAGGAATGCCAGGAGCACCACTATTCTAGTGGAGGGAAAAAAAAAAAATCCTTGAAAATAAGATTTTCAATACAACTACTGGAAAAAAGGATTCTATCATTATATAGCAAATACTTAGACATAAAGAATTTTCTTTTTGTGTTAGGTACAATATAGATTTCCTCCAGGAAAATTAGGTCTTTTCTTTCTTCTTCCATTATATTTTGAAGGAGCTGAACATATATATTTATTGCCAAAACCACCTTGGAACTAGGGTTTTTTTAGTCTTGTTTGTTTTCCATCCTTTGTCAATATTTTAATTTCAGTCTGAGCCTGCTCCTGGCTTAAGTCAGTGATGCTCCATTACTTTCCTTCAGAGGAAAGGAAGGATCAGATCTGTTGGAATACTCACTAGTTCTAAGACTAAAGCAAGCCAAGCCCACAAGGAAGAGCAGTTTGAGGTGTCTCTCCCCAGCAGATCCCACACTCAGCACTGAAGGAAATCTCCTGCTGCAGCTGCAGTGACACCAATGAGAGCCCCAAAGATCCCTTTGGCACTGGGGATGGTAAAACATACTGAGGGCTGCTAAAAATTGGAACTGAAGCCTAGAACTAGTCCAAGGCCTCAGTAAAGCTAGCCTGAAAGCTGGGCTCAAGT
>JAWWEE010000010.1:3060452-3129633 GCA_035221455.1 Xenops minutus | reverse complement strand
TCCACCCTGTTACTTTGAAAAATGGGACATGCAGCACCTCCTTAACATTAGGCAAAAATCTTAAACCAAATATATTTTTATGTTTATTTCAGAGATTCCCACTTAGCCTAATCATGCATTCCAATCCATTTCTTTGTTATCACAAAGCCTGATCCTGTGACCTGTAACAGCTCCAGAAACCTTCTCTATTTTCCTCCCCAGTGCTTTATTCTGCAGTGTGGTGGCACTTCTGGAACTCCAGGAATATTCTTGGTCAGAACACTTTGCACCTCAAAAGACTGGACTGCACCTGATGAGGGTGGAGACCCTAATTCTGACAGCAGAAACACTGCTAACATTTGCCATCAGGGATAAAAGTAGGTCCACTTGTGAATGGATCCAGGATCTGGGTATTAAAAACCCCAACATTTTAAGGTGACAGCAACCCAAGTGCCACTGCAGATGAGACCAGTCCACCCAGTCAGTCCAGTACGCTGTCCCAGTAATGCCAGCAATGCCAACTGGCATTGCTGTTGCTTCAGAAGAAGGTACAAGTCATGTCACAGATGAGAGCTACAACACAACTGAGAGGAGACATATCCTGTCACCCACAACGTGCCTTAGACCCTAAGCCAAGTTTCTAATCCCCAGAATATAGAGAATGTCTTTATTCAATGTGGTATAGATATTTGTCATTGTCCTGAACCAATGTGATTATTTTGAATCCTACCAATCTCATTACCCCAAGGAATACCCAGCAAAGATCTCTGTGGGTAAGTTTTCCATAAGAGAAGAACTTCCTATTTGTTTTCAATTTGTTGCCTTTCACTTCATTGGATATCTTTGTCCTTGGATGATGAAAAGAGCAATTCCACATCCCAAATTACTTTCTCTAGGTTTTCTCTTTATATTGGCACGATCACATCCTTCTCATTCATCTCTCCCTGAAGTGAATGAATCTATTTTCATATGAAAGCACAATGTTGTCTCAGAGTTCAGGCAGCTTCTCTTTGATGCAGTTGGTGATTGTCAAATCACTGCCTGCAATATTCCAACCTCACATCTCCTCATGATTATCCATCTTTCCTTATGGCTTCACTGGGGACAAGGTGGGGCTCACCTGAGTGTCTGCCATCACATCATTCTTCTCTAGCAGCTTCTTTAAGTGGGGATTTTCCTAAGAACCAACCTGATTGGAGTGTTAACATCTCAGGGCAGTCCCACGGGGATCTGCTGCCAAAGCTCAAGCTTTGTGCAGGACCCAGGCCTGGATCCCCACTAATGAGTGGGAGGGATGTGACGCTCACTCCTAATGCCCATGACTCCGTTAGCATCCCACTTCATTTGTCACTACACTCCATATGTCTGCAAACTCCTACTCAGCTGCCAACTGGCTGCTCTGCAAGGCTCATTTTAAAGAAATCATGTAGGTTTATTGGCTCTTCTAGCTTAGGCTGTCCCAGAAAAATTATATGTACGTCAGTCAAGACTTCAAAGTCATTTACTGGACTGATGCTCTTCAAACTACTTTATATTGTGAAAGTAAGTCACTGAGATCACTCCACTGCTCACTGTCATGCAGGTCACCTTGCATTAAAATCAGCTGCCATTTAGGACTCTATAAAACAGTAAGAAATATTATAATCATTTGAAAGAGAAGGGGAATTTCAGTATGAAATTAATTCAAGGGTAAGTCGTAAGCGGTGTCAGAATACTCAAGCAGTAAGTTTATGTGCTATGGAAATTCTAAAACCCCAAACACTAGAGGTTGGTTCAAGCTTATTTTGAACACCTGATGGAATCACAGATGCAAGTAAATACTGTCAGGCCTTTTGCTGAAAGTGAGAGCCAAAATACCTGTAACCTGACAGCCAGAGAGGAACATCCTCCTACTCACCTGGCAGAACTGACAAAGAACTTCATTCCTGTAAGGGAGTGACATTTGAAATGTTCATCTGCATTAGGACTTTCTCTCTGGTTGCTCAGAATCCAGACATTCCAGAAGGTAAAGCCAACTCCTCTATTTCCATACTCCAGATTGAGTGCAAAAAGCAAAAAATTCTGACTCCTAAAAAGTCAGTCTGTAATCCTGCAATTTGACTCCTATCCACTAAACCCCCGTGGAATTTTCCTGAACTCACTGATCTGCCTGGATCTGTTGACAGGATTAGGGCTGCTCTTGAAGTGGCACTGACCTTCCTTGACAGTTATGCAAAAGGAGGGGAGGAGCAGCAAAGTGGTTTTAAACACAACAGAAGATCTCCAAAATCTCCTTAGATTTCATTTGTGATTTATGTCTTCCTAAATAACCTGTCCAAATTTTGTTCCATTATGTGCATTTAAGGTTCCATGAAGTGCCAAATATTCCAGAGGGCTGACCCTGAGATGCATGGAAACTTCCAACTTCCCCACCCATTCAGGTGGTTGTAAAAGCAGGCTTTGAACAACTTTTCTTCACGATTTTTGTTTTCCCTTCCTCCCTTCACATTTCACATTATGAAAATTAGAAATAGGAAACACATTCTGTATTTTAATTATTTAAAACTTCATTTCCACGGCATCGGCAGTGGGGTTTTCATTAAAGACATTACTTCAAAAACATTTTTTTAATTCTTAATTTACAAATGACCTTTTCATCCCCTGGTGGCACATTCCCTTTTCAGTGAAAAGCAGGCAATTTCCAGTAAAACTCCTGAATTCTCTCTATACACTGCTCTACACTCAATAAACAAGGTAATCTTTAAATGGCAGAGGAGTTAATTCAGTCATGCAGAAGTTATTTTGATTTTATACAGTACAATTGTCAGAAATATAAAACTTGAAACAAATCATTGGTCACATGGATTAAGAAACAAGCACGTGCTTCTTTCTGCCAACCTCTCCACCACAGAATTAGTCCCTGACATAAAGATGAATTTTACATGAAATTAAATAAGAGCCAGGAGCTGCCTTTGTGGTTCCATCTCCCCTGTGCATTTTCCTTTTTCCTTAGTGTTTTTCCTCAAGTAAATAATGTTATTTATTTTTATATAGAGAGACCAGCATTTACTGGAAAGCTGACTGTTCTTTGAGGCTGCAGAGAAATTGAAGGTGTTTTTCTTCAGAAAAAAGATATTTCTTTGAAAAAGGAATTTTCATTTATTTCAATTCCTTTCATATTGGCTAACTGTAGCTTTTCCCCCAGTTTCCCTGGGAAAGTGAAATAAGCTGTATGATACACTACAAAAAGCATTTCAAACTTAGCAAAAATGGAAGGATATGAACATCACAAACATTTCCCTCTACATTTTAGAGGAAAGTTTTTCTTATTACCAGCATTTGGAATAAGCCACCCAGGTGTGATTGCTCCCAGGGACAGACAATGAAGAACAGGGATTGCCCATCTGCTGAGGATCTGCCTGGCTGGTTGGGCAGCAAAAACATGGAGCAAAACAACCCAAAAAACATCCAGAGAGCAGCAGAGAAGCACAAATCAAAAGAACAAGGACAGCAGTATCATGCTGGTTTGCACTTCTAGATAGGGGAGAACTGGATTTCCCAAAATTCAGGTCTAGACAGACCATCCTGCTCACCTGGCTCCTTCTGTTATTAGGAAGGTGAATCAACTTCTCAGGCATTTTTGTGCCACTTCAGTACAGAGTGGCTGTGGCTGCCCCTGGATCCCTGGGAGTGTCCAAGGCCAGGTTGGATGGGGCTTGGAGCAACCTGGACTGGTGGAAGGTGTCCCTGCCCATGGCAGGGGGTGGGACTGCACAGGTTTTAAGGTCCCTTCCAACCCAAACCATTGCATGATTCTCTGAACACCTCTTAGGAGGTATTAAAAGCATAAATACCTCATTTCCACCTGAATTTTATAACATGTTGGATGTCTCAACTTCTGAAAATTAAGTGTTGACAACATACTGCAACAGGCAGGCTGCTTTCAGCTCTGAGCCCTTCCCTGTGCTGCCTCCATAGCTCAGGTATCTGGGGAGATGACTAACTGTGCAACAGCTCTTAGTGCTGGGAACAAACAGGCTCTGGAGACACAGGATGCCAACCCTTTGGAGTGGGAATGCCACCTGTGCCAGCAGGGCACAGCTCTCATGTGGATCTGCCTCCTGCATGGAATCACATCTTCTGCAATTTCTACTGAGATCCAGGTGGCAAACACTCAGAGTGAACTTTCCCAGGTAAAAGTTTCTTCATCCACCTTGAGAGACCCCAGAAGAAGCTCTTACCAGACATGGCAGTGAGGTCAGCACCGGTGCTGAACAGCTCTGTAATTCCCAGCCCTCTCCAGACATCCTTCAGATCAATCTCCTGCTCTACTGTGAACCTGCAGGATGTAACAGAGAGCCACAAAAGGCCACATGTAAGCATTACTCACTGGTACTAGAAGATTCAAATTTCTAGGCAAAAACACTGAGATAAATAATGCAAAGCAGGAGATTCAGTGCTACTGACACCTTCCAAAAATGCTTATAAACAAATTAGTTTACTCACAGCTGGATCCTTTTTCTAATACAGAAGCAATCAAAAACACGCTAATGGTATGTACAGCCCCTGACCATAAAACCTCACAGCGAAATTAGGCAGTAGCTAATGGAAATGCTTACTTTTTATACAAGAGATTTACTACAAAAAAATGAATTTAATTGTGCAAATACTAGAACAGAATATCAAATGAGGCAAAGAACAGCTGAGTTTCATAGAGAGCTGTGGGCAAAGGAGTAGAAAGTAAGCAAGATACCCCATTTTTACTGTGACAGTGTAAGCAAAGACCAACAGCTATGAATATGAATATAAAGCATTTCTGACTCAGCTTCTAATTAGTCTGGTGGCAAAACTGTAATTGGGTTTTGATTGTGAGTAAACAACAGAGAAAACAAATAATTGCCAGTGTGAAGGCACGCATGAGTGTAACGTGGCAGGATTTCAGGGTGAGCTTGCAAAGCCTTGCTCGAGGCAATGGTTCTGTGCTGGAAGGACAAACTGAGATGTGTCCTGAGGGCAGGATTTAGGGCAAAAAACTTCCAATCACTGCTTTTCAAACAGCATAAAAGCTATGCCTGGTGTCAGTAAGACAAAAGAGACTCAAGTCCTTTATGTGTGGCCAGAAACAGACTGGACAGCTGCAGAAACAAAGATTTGTCAGAAAAATAGTAACAGCAGCTCCAACCCGAAAATACCAGATGTCTGCAGACAAACACATGGGACTGACTAGAAGGGTTTGTTATGGGTGAGTTGCGGGTTCTCTGGAGAATGACCAAACAAATTATTAGTGATTTACATTATGCTGACAGACTGGCTATAACTATACAATGACAAAGCACTAGTCTATAAGGTGCTGTCAGAGTTTCTCCAGCCCCTGAGTCAGAAACAACTCTGCAGTTACCCTGGGACAAGTGCGTGCCAGAACCAAATAAAATAGTATGTGTTTCTGTGCAATCGCATTTTTCAGGATTAAATCATCCCAATCACATGGAAGAACAAGTTCTTTTCAGGAGAAAGTGGGCAGAGCACAGCTGGTGAAGAGCTGAGATGTACAAGATCCTAACATGTGCAAACTTGGCAGCTTGAAAAAGGAATCTGGACATCAAAACTGAACTGGGTAAGAGTCAAGTGGATCTTCCTCACTTACACAGAAGGAGACAAATCCAGTAGCCAATCCACATTCACAAGGAACTTACAAATGCCACTGGAAGCCAAAAAATCTATGATAGAATGATTATCAGTCCTTACCCACAGAAGAATTTTAGGAGTTAAAAGAAGATCTGGAGATAGTTCAGGACTGATAAATCACTGGTGGCATCACAAGTGTTCATGTACCTTGTGCAGAACAATTCCACAACATACCTTGAATAAAAATTCTTGTGATTTTATTGCTTTGGCACTTCTCAAAAGAATCAGAAGAGACCAACAAAGATTTAAGCACTGGAGGAAGCTCCTCCTGGTGTCCTGGCAAGTTCTGCATCAGTCAGAATGGAAGCATTTGTTAAAAAGAAAAAAAAAGAAAAAGGGGGAAAAAAAAGGCACTATTTGAATGAATGAGATGTAGGTAAACATGAGATGGCCTGAAAATGCACAGCAGGATTTTGGAAATGGAAATGGATCCTGTTAGCTTTCTTTTCCTCCTGGAAAGCTGTGGACACTTACATTGGTCAAAACAAAGAAGGCAAATGAATGTTAAAATGAATTTTATAAAAATTTCAGTGCTCTGTGTTTCCCTTTTTGGCTTTTATGTCCCCCCAGTATTCAATCTATTAAGGTTTCAACACAATTTAGGTAGGAATTAGCAATATCAAACTAGTAAAGAATACCAGAGCAGGAAAGTAACACAAAGTCTGCATGTAAAGCAAAACTGGAGGTAAAAAATAAGAAAAATAACTGAAAAAAAATATTTTTTTCCCAACTGCAAAGTATCAGTGGAAGATACAAATGGCAATCAGGTGGGTTTCAGTCTCTGGCCCATTAGACAGGAAACACACATCTGCCAAGCCAGGGGTTGTGACCCAAAAAGTCATGGCAGAGCATGCCTTTCCATACTGATCAGGGAGGGGTTTGGAACATGTCTGGGACAAAAACCAAACCTGGAAAGCCTCAGCTGAATCAGGATCTGGAAAAAGGGAAAGCAAACAAGTTGATGGGGTTTATTGCTAAAGAACCCCTGTGTGAGGGGCAGCAGCAGCCACTTAAACTAGGGGCTCTGCCCCTGACTGAAACCTCTGGAAAGGCAAATTCCAAACAGGTGCAGGGCTGAAGGTCTATACAATAACTCCAGCAGTGAGTTCCTGCTTTATTTGACACCAAAAGCACACCAAAAATATCACAGCAGCTGTGCAAATATCAGATGATGCCTTTATGAAAATAAAACTAATTACTTCCCTTCTCCTCTCTTTTGGTTTTGTCCTGTGGTAAAACCCAACTGCAACCCACTATTCCAAATAGCATTTCCCTTCTTTTCTCCCCTGCTCTGAGAAGCAGTGAGTGTTACAGATAAATTATTAATGAGACTTCTAATATTTTAGCTGACATCAGGACCAGCCTTTTCTGAGAAACAACAGGCTTGCTTTACACTGGGAAATTTAATTTCCAGGCTGTGCAACCCCATGTAAACACTCAGTGTGAGTTATCCTCCATCAAATTTGGATTTGTGTGCATTCCTTACAGACAGTGATGTCGTTAATGAAAATCAGAGCTGACAACCCAGAAGCCAGAACTGACATTGCAGCTCATTTCTCAGGCATCTCCTGCACCTCCACACTTTGGGAATGCTGAGCTCCACGATGCCACCCCTGACACGTGGTCATTTGCAGTGTTTGTTGCATATAATGAACCAGAAGGTCATATTTTTGTTCCCCCCAATCTTTTAGGTGCTCCCCATGCTAAAAATACTAGGAAAACTCAATTTCAATACTTTAGTAGGAGAAATCATGGAATAGTTGCAATGGGGAGCTGTAAAAACCACAAAGGAAGTCTGAGAAACAGACACTGAAGAGAAGATTAGATTGAGAAACCAGCAAAAAATTCTCTGGAGAGTTCAGCAGAGAATTAGGATATTTTAATGAAATTTAAAACTTGCACAAGCATCAGATTAAAATGATGCATTTATGTCACTGACAGTCTTCCTGTAGTTCTGGATCTGAGCCTATAGGTTTTGCAGAGAGCATTAACATTCCACAGCAGGCCATCTTTCTTCTATTTTACAGACTTTCAAGACAGAATTAAAAAAAGATGGCTCCATCTTTGCTGATGCTGTGTAAACCTTCCAAAATGCTGAATATTTTCTAATTTTTAGATGCTCAGGATTCCCAGAACCAAGAAGGACCAGGGGACACTGTCTAGCCACCCAGGAGAAATATGACTCATCCCAAAGTGTATCATTTCAAAAATTACTAAGGGTTCTGAATGAGCCAAAGCAAGAAAATTCCAGGCTTTCAGACTGGTTCTAGTAGCTTCAGTTCTGCAGAACAAAAGGCTGCATTGCTTGCCATCAATATTCCTGCTTGGAGGACTGGCTCTGAGGATGTGAAGCACTATTTTTGCCCAGCAGCAGCCCCTCCAGTGCCAAGCTGCCAGCTGATATTCATTCCAACATTCTGGTTGGAATTTCAGCTGCTTTGTCCCGAGGTGCAAGAACCAGCCTGAATGATTTAATAGCCTGAAAACAAACAAGCAAGAGAGCAAGAAAAAACCCCAAGCTACTAGTAGCAAAAGCAGCCCCCAAAACCCCCACTCAGTGGAGAAAGGCAGGCTGTGGGTTCTTCTCTGGCAAGATCCCTTTTTCCAAGGCTAAATATTGGCTGATAGGTGGGTGACAATCAGTGGCACAGCTTTATGTGGTTGTATCTCAAGAACATCCAGCATTGGCCCATCCATTCCTCATGAAAAAGGCACTTGAGATAGCAGGTGAAAAAAAGACAATTTTTTTAATTTGGATTTAGATTTTTGTTGGTTTTTTTGAGTGGTTTTGGTGTTTGAGGGGGTTTTTTTGGCTTTTAGAGAAAACAACTTACAGCTAAAAACACTTATTTCAGCACTGTCTGCAGCATTTTAAGGATACTTTAAATGTACAAAAAAGCCAGGTTATTGTAAAGATTTGGGCATAGTGGAACAATTCTTAAGAGGAGATCTGCAAACTGTAGCATTCCTATTAGGTACAAGTTCCTCCCATGCTCCTCAAATAATTCATGTTACAGAGACAGCTTTGTAAATTAGATTCATGGTCTGTTTCACTCCTATGCAAAAAGTGGATTAAAATGTTGATCATTTTAGTCTGGGTTAAGCTGGAAACAATGATTTGAAAATGAAAATGAGAAAGTATAATTTAACAATTCTGTACAAATCTCTCCTTTGCTATTAAGAGGAATAATACCCAATTTCATTTGCACACAGATAATGCAGACAGAAATTGCAAACTTGTGATTAACTCTGCTTTGGCTCGTCATTCAGGTCCTATTACAAATGGATAAGTTTAAAAAATGTTCACTTTATAATTGGATAGCATCTTTCAAGATATAAAAATTTAATTTTATTCCACTGCTGCTTTCAATTTCTCAGTGGACAGAGCCTGGAGGCCACATTTCATAACATGTTTTTCTGAGTCAGAGCATCAAATATTTATGAAGTGTTTATTTAGAGCATTGACAAAATCCTGTAGATCACCTCTGAATCCCTAATGGAAATCCAACACCTTGGGAGCATGCAATTAATCTCTGGATTTGTTGTAAGGAGACTGCAGTATTACTATTTAGAATTTCAGGCTCACAATAGTTCTCTTTTACAATGTGAAAATACTGCAGGCAATTGGCACGAGCTCCTACCTGGTCTGCCTCTGTATAACCTTAATTTGCAAATGTTTATCAAGCTCTCTGAGGTTCTTGGATAAGAGGGACAGCCATTACAAGTAGCCTGAAGGCACAATAAATAAGGGCATTTTATGATCACACAAACCCCAGGGCTCAAACTCACATCTGAGAACCTGGCTCTGGAGTCTCTGCCAACAAAACCCCAAATCACCTCTATAAACTCAATTCAAGTCATAAACATCATTAATATGTTTTCAAGGCCATCAATGTATTTCGACAGCTAAGATTCTTAAATGTGGGAGCTGCTTTTCACAGATCCTCCATACAATCAATGGAGAGGGACTTGTGCTGTGGATCTCACACTCCAGAAACTCTTTGAGAGATGTCCAACTTCAGCAGCTGAGGCACAGGCTGTGCAATGTTCCAGGCACAAAAGGAAAGCTCAAGGGATGGAAGAATCCTTGGATTTTGCCTCTAATGAACATTTAGGTCAGGCTTGCCCAGGTCTGCAGAAGAAACAGCCTGTGAGAAACTCCCCTCCTCTGTGTCTTAGTGGACTTTCTGAAGCCCCTGGGACTTGAAGCTCCAAGAGAAAACAAACAAAAATATCCCAGGAATAGTAGGTTCAGTTTGTACAAAACCTGCAATGCAGCTCTTTGTTGCTGTCCCTGCTTCTTCAAAGGAACACTGAATTAAACAAAGAGAAACTCCCACTATGGGGCAGTGAAAAACAGCCCCAAAATGCTGCTGTTCCCTCAGCACTCTGCCCTTAAAGCTGGCCAGAGAAGTGGAATTCCATTCCCATTTGGAATCAGGGCATGCTGACAGGACCAGTCCATCTGAACCTAATTTCTCCTGGCCAGCCTTGTTTATTGAGCTCAGCTGCAGTCAGTGGCCTTTGCTTTGGAAAGGAAGCTGATGGACTGCAGGGAGTCCTAACATGGGAAATGTGAAACTCAAATCTCCAACTCACCTGAAAACAACGATTTTAGTGATTAAAAGGACTCACTGCAGTTTCTTTTTTCTGCTGCCCTGTGCCCACTGCAGAGAGCCACAAAAACAGACTAAGGAGAAGAGATTCCATTCGAACCTGTGCCCTGTTGTTGCATAAACACTTCCATGAAATCATTATGAATCACTTGCAGGACACTGTGGTCCAACTGTACATTATTAGTGACATTTAGTAGTAAACAACTCTGCTACTAAATCAGGCATAGAGCATGAAAAATAATAAGAGGAGGATGAAGCAGGATTCTAGAAAAGATCCCAAGACCTGGATGAGAGCAAATTGCCACTGAGCACTCACAACCTGTGCCTGCAAATGTACTGACAGAAGTTTCATCCCTTCTGCTGTAATGTCTTGTTATTCTATTGCTTCTTTAAGGAAGAAGAAAGGAGCACTTATTACAGCAAAGAAAAGCCCAAAATTGACTGGAATTACCTCTCTATACTCAAACATTTGTATCTACAGACACACACTGCTAGAACTTCTTAAAATAGCAGCACACAGAAACCTAATTAGCACCTAAATGAAACATCTGATAGTTCAGCCCTGCAATATTTCTGTGGCTCCTGTCTGAATGGAACTTCTCCATAATGACTTCTGCAGCACTCTGAGCACCACCATTCCCAGTGGATATACTCCTGAGGAGGAACCTTTCCTCTCTGGAGCTCTGACATGAAAGGGATACAAAGGCAGTGCTCATCTGTTGCTCAAATAGGCATCATCATTCTGCACTGCACCCCAGGCTTTCTTGTCAAAGCAACCTTCAGGTGGGTGCTCCACAACTACAGGCTTGGGCAAGAGGGGCAGGTTTGCCCTACTCTGCTCCTCCAGCCATTTTGGATGCAGTTTCTCCCCTCCAGTGCCACAGGAGCATGTTCTCACCTGGGTAAATACACTTCCACTTTCTGCTTCTTGACAGAGTTAGCCCATTCATTAATCAAGGAGGCTTTGACCAGTGGTTCCAGTGTGACCAGGGGAACCTCCTGCCTGGAAAGGACAATCATCATACTGATCTCATCTCCCTCATAGGGGATCTCCAGAACCTGATAGATGCCACCTGCTTCATTGGAGCCATCACTGAACTCTCCTAAAAACAAAGCAAAAACAGCCATTAGAAGTATTTCCTTTGGTCTTCACTGGAGATAAGGGAAAATAGAATCCTAATACTAGGCAGAATTTACTAGACACTGGAACTAAAAATAACCCTTCTTATTCTTTATAAAATTTATATTGGTTTCTTCATCAGAGGTTTTGAGGCTTACATTTGAGTTCTTAATGAATACAAGCTCATACAATGACAGTTTGTAATCACAATTCCATGACCTAACTCACTGGTTAGACAGAGAAACCTAAAATTTAAGGCTGTTAAAGCTTTCATGGAAACGGGCAGAGGTTTTTTATTCAGGAGAGATAATTTTTCAGTGATGAGACTGAGTGAAATGCTGCCAATGCCAGATACCATGAGCTCAAGCTCAAGATAAAAATGATCATTAGTTCTGCTGTTCAAAAAAACCCTCTTTTACCTTTCCAAGGATATTACAACAGTTATGAGCAAATATTATTCATTTTAATATTCAGCACAGGACAAGAAACATATTTTTGTGATAAGCAGGACTAGCTCAAGAATTGTAAAGAGCTTAAATACAATGGATAAACATTCTGAAGTCCACCAGGTGGCCATTAGAAATGTTTCCTAGTTATAATACACACATTAGGAAAAAACACCAAAATCTGAGTCCCTTCATTGGGCAAACACCACATTAAAAATTCTAGGTCAAAGAAGAGACAACAGTTCAAATTAATAATACTGCACCAAGCCCACTAAGCCAAGACTTACTAGCTCTCTTACTAACTTTAAATTGCTAAAGGTCCAACTCACCATAGTAAAACTCTCCCTGTTGGTACATCATTGGAATTTGCACTTCACTTTCATCATCTTTAGTGAAAGAAAAAGTTCTTGTGTTTTCAGGTCTGAACTGTGACTTCCAGTTGCCCTTAAAGTAGATTGCATTGATGAGAGCCAAATGAGTTAGAGCACCAAAATCTCCTGAAGACACAAAATCTTTGATCATACCTAAAAAAGAAACCCAACTGTCAGTCTGTGTGTCAAACTGAGCATTAAATCAAAACTTGAGACAGCTTGAAAAATGCAAGAAAATAAAAAGCTGTGCTAACATGTAATTTCCAATTCAGATGTTTCATTAAATCTCAAATGAAACTGCCAGTGTTTTGTAAACCTAAATCACAGTGTAGGTGCATAAACCCTTCCATCAAGCACATGTTAGTCAACTGTTTCTTGATCACTGCTAAATATACCCCACAAGGAAACCGTGTGGAAAAGGGTCACATATGGAATGTTTACACTGGTGCTATGAAACAGTTCAGCACTTTCATCTCAAGGCCAGAACTTGTACAAACTTTGGCTCCAATCCAGAGCTGCACTGAAATGGGTGCTTGATTTACAGGGTGTAAGTGCACCCACTGGAACTTCCCCTGGGCCAGTTCTGAAGGAAGCTTTCCATTCCAGCAATGCCCTATTGACTTCCAAGTAAGGACTCCTCAGGAAAACCCCACAGAAATTCACAGCATGTGTTCCACTGACATGAGCTCTTGAAAAGCAAGAGGGGAAAGGCATGGAGCATCTGCTGTGCTCATGGGAGGTATGGCAGCTGAGCAGGGCAGCTGCTCTGCTCCTGCTCCTCAGCAAGCCACTGACATCACTGCACAGTCTGCTACCTGCTTGGGCTCATCTTAAATGGCTTGCTTTTCAGCAAAATCCCTTCCACTTTGGTAAATTTGGTGTACTGACCAGATCTGTCACTGCTCTTGAAGAATGACAGCCTCCTTCAGACAGTTTTCTATTTTTAACTGACACTGCAATGCAAGGTGTTAAAATAAACACATTCCTTGGTCTGATTATTACTCCTTAATCCATGGTTTAAAAACCAAATTAATTCTGCTTTCTGGAGCATATGATCCTGACTAAGTGGTGTGAAATTTGTGTATCAAAGGGCAGTATTTCTTCCGGGTTGCTCTTTGTGCTTCATTTTATCCAGAATGTTCTAAGGAATGAGGTGTGACTGAGAGCTGCCACGCTCACTTGGAGAGGGGAAAAAGAGAAAGGAAATATTAAGAAGGAAAAAACTTCCAGGTTGCTGTATCTATTTGGAACATCATATTCCCTTATGGGTTTTCAGCCACATCTTGTCAATACACTAATGAAATGTTAAGGATTTTTCTGCCCAGAGAAACCTTTCAGAGTTCTGCTTTCTGCTCTGAGCTTCCCATTGGGCTCATCGTGCTGGAACTGGAAACCTGCCTGTGCTGTGCCCCTTTCCCAGGGACAAAATGGGCCTGCTCCTCTGTCAGAGCTGGAGGCAGGAGGGGATGAGGTGGAGTGGTCAGAGACCAGCTGAGGGACTGTCACTGTCCCAACCTGATACCAAGAGCCTCCCAGCTGCCTCTGTCAGCCCTGGTTTTACTTTTCCTTCACAGAGACAGCAGGTTTCCCTGAAAACACTTTACAATCTGCTGCATCACTGACATCCATCTATACCTGCAGCTGGAGATAAAGGGCAGAGTTTGTTATGAGCACAGTAACTGCCATGTTCTCTTGGAAAAAACCCAGATCATTGTCAAACTGCAATAAAAGCATTACAGGAGGGGTTTTTCCACATTGGAGCCTCACTTTTCCAGAAAGCATTATTGATTTTTAAATGCTCAGACGGTGTGGGGATGTGTTAATTCCTTATGGGGATACTGATCCTCTCAAATTTCCAAGGGTCCAACTATGTTAGAGCCAGACCCCTGATGAATTCCTCTTAAATTATCAACCTTCAGAGTGGGCAAGAGGAACTAAGAGAAGATTATGCTTTGATCCCTAGAATAGGAGAACTGCACTCCCTCATCTGGACACCCTGCAGATATCCAGGGACTGTCTCCTCTTTGGGATCTGACAAGCCAAGCCAGCACTGCTTCATGCAGCTCTCAATGTGCTTATTTGCAGAAGGATTTTTGGGTTTACTCCCCTGATGAAAATTTGTGTTGTGAAACTGTTGACAGTGTTCCTAAAATCAACTACTCCCTCAACACACTATCTACTTTCCTCACACTGCAGAAGATTCCATTACAGAGTCTGATTTTGTGGTTCAAAATTACCTTTTTATTCCCTAATATTCTATTTCTCAGTACTTGTCACTATGAGTCCCTCAGAGAAGTAGTGATAATGATACTACACACATCCAAAGCATAGGCCAATAATTCCTTTGTAGACAAATTTTCTGCCATTAGCAATAACACTTATCTTTTTTTGTTATAATTTAAAATACAATTAAAATGCCTAAAGTTAAAACTTTCTCATTTAATAAATGTTACAGATACTTTTAGAGAAAAAAAAAAAATCCCAATAGATGCTACATGATCAACAGTGACTAATATTACTTATGACAGATCATTCCCATAGAGGAAGAAATAGAAATACTCGAGTTCTTTTTATGGAAGGAGAAACTTCAGTCTCAAACAGAGATAAAAGCCAAGGCAACAATTCAACAACACTGCAGAACTTTGGAGGCAGAAACCCTTCCTGCAGAAAGTGTCCAAAGGAGTCTCGTGGACTTACTGTTTGTGTGATTCTCCACCCACTTGTTGATTTGGGCAGCCACTGCTGCACTTTGGCTGAAATCCACATTCTCTACTTCAGCTTTAAAGTATTTTTTCACCAGCTGCAGGAATTTGTCACTGACATGGAACCCATTCTGCACATACAGGGAGTTGGCAATATCCAGCACGTAGTGACTTTCTTCAGTAGTTGCCATGTCAGAAAGGTCCTTCAAGAAGGTAAACTCTTCCCCTGAGGAAGGAAAAACAGGTCCAGAAAAGAAAGTCATTCCATATTTTTCCTGCTGAAAATACATCATGGCATTTTATTAAAAAAAAGTCTTTTTTAAATAAACTTGTTTCTAAACCTACACACACCTTCACATAAGAAGGAATATTCAACAAGAACATATTACTTAGAGCTTATTTTTTCTACTAGCTATAATTAGTATAATTAATGAGACATTTAAATCCCATCAGAGACAAAGCTATCAATGGAAATCCTTTCAACATAAAAAAGAGCAATTAAAGAAATTATTCTTATGGGTCACATTTATATGTCTTGCCACCACAAATCCTTAACAGAACTTTTGTTCCATCCAAAAAGCCAGCTGTTTAAGGAAAAATGGATTTCAAATTTTCAAAACCAAGGACTTCCCACAGACTTTGCTATGCAAAAAGCAGGTCTAGAATTGCCCTGTATCCTTTGTGGGGCATCTGCTTGGGTAATGAGGAATGCTGAGTAGGACTAAGTCAGTCTGCTTTAAGATAGGAAGCTTGTACTGCTGCATCATATACTTGAAGCTGAAATTTCTCATTTAAAAAACTACAAAACCAACCTTCAAACCTGATTGCAATGACATATTCCAAGCAGAAACTATGAAAATGCTCTCACTGAATGCCACTCATACAGAAGAGTGAATGGCCCAGCTCAAATTAAATGCACAACTCCTTCAGTTACAGCTAAAGGGTAATTGATGAATGGTTTAGAGACAAACTGTAGAATTAAATCTGTGCCTCCACAGAGAGGCATCATCCCTGCCGTGGTCACAGCTTGGTCACTGGCTTCAGAAATCCCTCCCCAAGATACTTTCACTGAAGACTTGGAAGTCAAGTATTTTGCATGAATAAGAAAATTCATTCAGGTTTCAAACCAGTTCCTTTGATATCAACATAAGCAATTTTGCTGAAACTACTGCTTTCCTTTCAGCTTTCATTATAATCCCTAAAAAAGGATGTTCCCAAAAATCTCCTTCTTTCCCTAGAGGCAAAGGCAAGCTTATTCTGCAGACAGAACCCTAGATGCACAGCTGGCTGCAAAGGCTGAAGGTCCAGGTACCCAAGGCAGGGCTGTATGTTAGCACATCTCAGCTCATGCAGAACCCACTGAAACACATTTCAGCATGTCCAGGCCATCACAGGACACCGAGAAACCCAGGGATCAATGACCCCCTGCCATGACCAGCCCACTTCCCCCCTTGTTCAGGCACTGTCACCTGGTTTTTTAAGCCAAATAGCCCCACAGTTCCACGCAATTAAAAGGCCTCACCATTTTTTAAGCTGTCAAAACCCAAGGAATGTCGAATCTCTTTGAGAGTGGTTCCATGGGCTCCCAGCTCCACCATTCCCATGGCCAGTGCGATGCTCAGAGGAGAGAACACGATATTCTCATCTTCCCTCGTAGCTCGCAGCTGGTTGTAAATGTTCACAGAGAGCTCAGCAATGGTCTCATCGGGAAAACTGGTCTTGAAGGCTTCGCTTTGCAAAGCAAGCAAAGACAACAGTCCAAGGAAATACATGGCTTAGATGTTAAGATCTGCAAGGTAAATTTTGGAGAAAACGAGTTAACTCTGTTTAAGTAACGCAAGACTCAGCTTGAGAGAAAAAGAGTAAACTTTAGTCCTAAATGTGTGTGGAAAATACCGTGGTCAGAGTTCAATGCACACTGCAGTTATTTGGAGGAGACACAGTTCAAACTTAAGTAATGATGGGTTTGTGTTTCTGTTCTTTTTCCCCAAGGAGACCCAAAAATCCGTTGTTTCTTTCATTTGACCTTCCAGTGAGATGTCACTCATCCATCTAAGTCACTCTAAGCCCCCAACAGGTAAAAATATTTCAAGCACTGTCAGAGAGCTCACTGACACAGTGACAAAGTTACTGTACCATGACGTTGCTCAGTTTGAAAACATGGCAAGCAGCCAAAAATTCTTTGAAAGAAAAATCAATCATGCCTTGGTTACCAAACGAAACTGCTTTTGTTAGTAAATAAAGTGAAAAGTTGGGTAGCTATGCTGGCTAGGAAACAACACCCATTGAGAGCTTTCACAGGACAAAGTTACTGTACACACCAGGCAGAAAGGTTCTTGTGCAAACAAGAAAGTAAACTAAAGAGGAAAAAGGCTTGGCACTGATGCTTTTCACTAATCCATCCTCCAGGCTTTGCTAAAATGCTTCAGTAAGCAACATTCTCACTGGACTCTAGCTGAGCTCATCACACAACACCTGACAGTAAAACTCCAGCTCCTGGAGCAGTGTGTGTGCATCTCCATCCTTCCAATTCGTTCCCTTGGAACTCCAGGCTATCTCAGCATGTGCCCCACTAATGCCCCATGAGAAACACCAACCAAGAGAGCTCGTATTTCCATTCCTTCCCTTTGCCAGTATCTCTAACACAACCGAGCCAATACTCCAGGGCAGGAGGCTGGACAGGACAGGACTAAAAGCTTCAGTCCAGCAGTGTTTCCCCAATGCTGTGCAGTGTGTAGGGCTTGTCAGCAGGGCACACACTGTGAAAGCTGCTGCCCCACTGAAGCCATTTGCATGCAGCCAGCCCCAATCCTGGCCTGCATTTCCACGGGGTTCTATAGCCATGGCACAAAGTCAACTTTATACAGCGTTTATATTTTGCATTTCATCTTCAGAGGCCTATGGAGCACGATCTAATTCACTCACACAACACAATGATACATAATTTAAGTGTTATTACTCAGTTTTATAGCTGAGAAAATACAAAGAACAACTGGGTACACACACGTGCCTTGGCAGCCTCTGGGGCTAGTACTAGTTAAGATTCCTCCTGTCCCCCAACCTCAGGTCAGCCTTTTGTTTGGTGCTGAACTGAGAAAATGGAATAGATGAAATAAAAATTATTGACTTAAGGATATGAAGGTTTCTGTTACAGCAAATAACTGGATTTCTATGTGATCATGGGTGTTCTAGACTCCTTTATTTAAAAAAACCCCAACTCTCCCAATGTTACATAAGACCTCAGCCAGCCCAGCACCGTCATGGACTGAGCCCAGGTATTATTCTCTTATCCTAAAAGCTGCACAAGGCAAGAAAGGCTTAATAAACCTACGTCACACAGGTCTGGAGTGGCATCAAAAACAGCACTTCAAGATAAGCAGAAACTCATCTTACTCTTGTTGAGGATGAACCCGAATTTGGGGACTCTCACATCCTGATCTACACAAACAAGTTGTGCAGTTCAGCATGGGTGCAATTATACAGAGAGCTCAGCCTTCCCCTCCTGAATCAAGCACAGTTTGAGCTCAATTTGAGACCTGACATGGTTAAAACAGACACAGAATAATCTTCAATTTGAAGAAAGTCAAGTTCCCCAGCCTTTTAGTTGCAGAGGCAGCTGTTCAGCACTCCATCACTGATCTTTTGTCCCATGTGCTATTGCCAGACAGGCTTAAATAATTGCAGGGGGAAAGTTTATACATCTTAATTAAGTGCTTAATGTGCAGGTCAGACTGAATGTTAATAAAATACTTGCTATTAGACAATCTTAAAAACCTGAAGTTATTTACAAATCAAAGTCATATTTCTTTGTGACCACTCTGGAAAAGCTCCTCATGCGAAATAATTAAGTTACAATACTTTTCATTATTTAGCTGGACAGAAAATAGAATGAGTACATAGATGGAGACAAATACAATTTATACTGAAATGCACTTAACAAGACAAAGCACCAAACTTCTGGTTTTAAATACATGCTAGATCCCAGTGATGGCAACACAAGAGGTTGTGCAGAATTAAAGCTCCCAGTGGAAATGAATTAAAATCTAACAATCTATATTTCCCCCCTGCTCCTTTCACATCACTTCAGCCTAGAGGTTTTCTAATAGAGTTCACAGGGAAGTTCCCCATCCACCTGTCCAGGCAAAAGGAAGACAGCCAGGAAGGCAGGACTGAGCACCTGGATATAGGCAGGGGATGTGATCAGCTCTTTTGCTGGCATTGCTCTCTAAAGATATTTGTGAAAATATAAAATGAGTATAACACAAGATGATTTAATGCAAACTGAAGATCTGGCAGTGGATAGTTGGCAGGGAAAAGGCTGTAAAACACCCCAGACATCTGCTCAGTCCTTGCCAGCCACGGTGAAAATGGTCTCATCTCATCCATCTAATCAGAGATGTCTGTAGTAAATTCTTCAATTCAGTTCCTCTTGCACTCCTGATACTTGAGTACACTGTTCTGACAACAGGGAATCCAGCTCTTAATTGTCATTCTAGTCAGAGCAGTTACTGCTTCCCTGATCCTGCCTCACTCCAGGCTATATTCCTTTTGGGTTTATGCTTCCTCATGCCTCCTCACACAGGAGGGCTGGGCCCAGCCTACAGCTGAGCACTAGTTATGGTGCAGCAAGTTCTCAGCATCTGCCTCCTGCAAGAGTAAGGGGCACCCTGGTTTGTTACTGCAGCAGCACTGAGAGCGTCTTTCAATAGCCTGCACCCTCTTCACAAACATACTTGAAGTGAAGGGGAACATTATGTAATGCACAGCCAGGAATTTAAAGAGTTCCTGTGAGTATCATCAAACTTTTTACTCAGTCTTTTGTCTCTTCCTCAGACATCCCCAGCACAGTCTGTCAGTGTTGATCTGCATCAATGCAATCCAGTTAAATAACACTGCAGCAGTGGCAAAGGAGTCAAAGTCCCCACTGAGTAATGTTTAAAAACCAAGAACCATCAGCTTCAAATGTTACTTTGTGCCTTTTGCATTTATTGGTTACAAATATGAATGAAAGAAGCTGTTAAAATACCTTCACTCCTCAATCACACAGATGTGCAGACCAGCAATATGAATTCCTCATTTGAGGGCCAGTCTCAGAGAGAGAGTTCTGTTTTATTTTAGCTTAATTGATGCATGAACACCTCTTTCCTCCAGGGCAATGAATGAATCAGTGCAAATACACAAACAGTCTCCTTGCAAAAGCCTCTTTCTGAAAACAATTGTGTATCACAAACCATTGCTTGCTGCAGAGGTTTGTCAGAGCAATAGTTTTGTTTTTGCTTGCAACTGTTGTCAGGGACAAAAAGCAGTGACAGAACACTAAATAACAAGATTCCAGCTATATGTCCTTCAGCAGGTACTTGCACAGAGGTCACAACTGGTTCAGTTCCCAGGAAACTTTTTCATCCAGAATTTCAGAAAACTGCTGCAAAGATGCCATCAGCCCTGGAATTCAGCCCAGCACATTCCCACAAGTGGTCACCACCAGCTCAGTGTAAGGGCAGAATTGCTGTTCTCCTGCCCTTGGCCAGCCCAGATGTGCTCCTCTGCACCAGAAACACTGCTTTTTGTAATGTTGGAAGAGACACATTCATGTGATAAACACAGAAGTGCTTCTCTCCAGCTCCTGCCTTTGCCGAGCATACGGCTGGGATGACTAAGAGGAAGCAGAACAACATCGCCCCCTCACACCCACAGCCCCTGAACTATTCGGTTCATCACATGTGCTTTTGGGAAGATGCAGAAGGGGCAGGCGTTCTCTGCAAGACGAGATATTTTGAGAGGTATCATATCAACAAACTCCAACTGAGTTCACAGACACGAAGTACCGTGAAATTTGAAACAGCAAGAACTGGACTCAGCGTAGGAAGGTGTCAAAAATTCAATTAAGGGTTGCATTCTAGTACCTTGTACTTGTCAGACAGGTTGAAAAAATGGGTTATAATTTCCTTGTCTTTAACACCTCTACAGACAGAGGGTTTAATAAAGAAACTCATTTATGGCTTTAAAAGCTTACAAAATAAAGCTGGTATATATATATTGCCTTAGTTCCCCAGTACAGAGACTAAACTAAGATTAGTTGCCTTAAAGATCACTCCTGGCTACCTGCAAGCTAAACACCAATGGTGTGGGAAGCACAAATGAAAAAAACTGCTGATTCCTCAGCAGTGTGTAAGAGAAAAGCTTGGGGAGAAAAGCAGGACTGATTACACTCTCTCCTGTAAAGAGCATCTGCAGGAACAGACAGACGTCTGGCAGAACAATTTGATAAAGCAAGAGCTGAATGTACTCAGTGAACAAGAGCTCATGGTCAGAGGAAAAAAAACACTATTTATGGATTCAGGTAGGAGCTGGGCGATTCTCCTGCCCCTCAAACCCAACCAAAACTATCATGCTTGTCACAGATTAATTATGGAAGAACTTTGAAACTGGTGAAATCCAGCCACTGCTGCTTTGCCAGTTAGTAAATATGACAAGTGGTGCAGGTACCTTCACTCTGCATAATTTCTGGCAATCACATCAGACAACACAGTATCGTGGAGGGAGGGACCACCTCACTAGTAATGACAGTTTAGAGAATGAACACAACTCTCCTCCACAAAGAACCCCGAGAGCCCCAGCTGAGCTCAGGAGATGCAGGAGCAGTTAGAGAGATCCTCAGCAGCTCCCCAGGACCACTGGTTGTCATGGCTACCCTGAAGGATGTGCAGAGGAGGCTCACACTGATGTCCAGGATTTGCTCCTGGAGGACTGGTTTAGGCTTGCCTTGGGCTGCCCTCCAACAACAGGGGGATGTGGCTGCTACCACAGACCTCAAGATTTTTACAAAGCCATTTGATCCTCTGCAGATCGTAAAAATCGCTTTTTCACTCCTTTCTGCGTTGGTCAGAAATCCAACCTTACAGATTTTGTTTGAAGATTGGGCAAAAATCTCATCTCCAGCCAGCATTACTGAAGCAGAAGTATTCTCACAACTGGAAGGTTATGGCTTTACCTCTAGAAAACCCCAGAGAAGCAATGTGACACTTCATCAGGGGCTCACTTTGTTCATTGTCCTTTTCCTCCCCATCATTCAGCCCCTCTCTCCCTCCAGCAAAACAAAGCTCAAACCTGTGCTGACTTCCCCTGAAAAATACTTTCTTTTCCACAAGCAGTGACACAGGGGACAGCAGAGCAAGGGCTAACTGCTGGAATCAAACATCCTAATGGGAAATGCGAGCAGTGCTCCCTGGGCTTGGTCACACAATGCACTGGGGCATCCTTACCCGGGGAGCTGATACAGAGAGCCTGCCTGGAGGTGATAGCAGGGAAATTAAAGTGCCAATTCTCACAGCAACAGACATGCCATTCAGGAGGTGCTCCTGCTTAGAGCCAGGAGAATACACCACAGAAATGGGAGAATAACGAGATGTCCTTAAAATGTTTTAAGCTATAGCTGTCAGGAACAGGGCGAGCAGCACGTGAAGGGATCTGCAAAGTCCTTCTGTTATTAGAAGTAGTTTGGGTACTGGAAGTGGTGACAATCCTGGGAAATTATACATTCCTCTCGATAGCAGGCAGGCATGTCACTGCTTTGACATGTGTTACATTTAGCCAGCAAGTCAACTCCTTCGTAACAGGGTATGTATTTACATTTTCTGTGCTGCAACAAATGTTTATCCCTAAAAAATGTTTATCCATAGCTTATGTGAGCATCTGACCTTGTCAAACAGAGATCCTGGAGACACATGTAGCATCACTGAGCTTGCTGGAATCTGTTTGTTTCATACATGTGCGAGGACATCCATATTTCAGTCTGCACAAACATTAGTAATAAAGTTATGGCATTTTATCACCATCTGTCAATTATGGTGTCATTGCCTTCTGGAACAGGAAACCTTGAGGTTAATTTCATTAGAGAGCAGCACAATAACAATATAGAAAATAGCATTTAAGGCTCCAGTATATAGTGATTAAGACCAAGAAGAGTCATTCTACAGGCAGTTTTTTGGACTACACTAAAACCTTGCTCTCATGCCCCTCAAAGTTCTTTATATCTATTTTTTAAATGACCCATAGCACCAGAAACTTCAAGAAAATGGTACCCTGAAAATTTTCATATTGACAATTTTTACCATTAGATCCCAAATGTTTTTAAACTTTCATGGAGCTTGGCACTGAGTCACTAACCTGCTGAGGCAATTACACAAGCCAAAGTTGTCTTAATTGCGCTTCCTCAAGCATATTCCCTCAGCTCCAATTAAAAAATAAAAAGAGATGCTGAGAAGCCATGTCCAAAATACTTAAATTTGAATAGCCTGAAGCGAACATCTAAATACAAGTCTAGACAATTTAAAAAAAGGTGGTCTTATTTCAAAAACTACTACTGTAAGGTCTGCTCTTGGGAGGACTTGTATGCAATTTCTCTACTTGTTTCTTCTGTCTAGAAGAAAAAAAAAATTAGAGTTTGGCAGAGTGCTTTATTTGTGACAGCTCCAGTGTGCCCCACAAAGTAAAAGCTATAAATAAGAAAACACAAAACCCACAAGCTGTGTGAAGGAGAAAATTTGAAGCATTAGGGAATCTGAGGATTCTAAAGGCTTAGAATTGGGGGTGTGCACGTGACCCACCTAAGAAAGTCAACCAAGCCTGGCTGGGGAGAACTTCAAGGCTAGAGATTGAAATATTATATTGGATTTGCTTTTAAGAGACCAAATCAGAGGGTCTACCTGTCAAGTTCCATAGAAGCAGCTTAATCAGGCATAGAGTGGTTTGGTTTTTTAACATACATTTCTGGCTCAGTGAGGGCTGGCAGTCCTGTACACCTCCCTGGAGGTCACTCTCATGCACGGTGCTGTTGTGGTGAAGATATCAACCTGGTTTGACTATGGAAGGAAGGACAATACCCAGACACAGGGGCTGAAGTTGGGTCTCAGAGGTTCTGAAGAATCAATTCTGACAAGTCCTACTTTTGCAATAATTTTTGTTTGGAGTGAGAAGGCCAGTGAGTTACTCCACTCACAGCGCAACCTCTAGGGACCATAGCCTAAATGAGCCAGCACCATTCTTTATCCTCCCTTCCTATTTCCCTAGGGCTATTTGGGAATGGCAGGGTGTGATGTGACTCTGCAGTACTCACTTTCTATCAGAAGCAGCAGAAATGCCACACTGCAACCAGTTATTTTCCAAACAAGAACAACTTGCCTGCTCCTGCACGTACTGCAAATTTCCTTTCTTACAATAAGTCACATTCCTGCTATTTTACTCTGAAATTCAGTTGATCAGGAAGCTCCCAGTAGCAAGTTCCCAGTATAATTTAATTAAAAGGGCAGTAGCTAAGTTTCACCATATGCAACTGCCAGATGCAATCACTGTAGTTTAAGTCTAAAGGCGACGTTCCTGTGTGTACTGGAGCATAGTTTTATAAGTGATGAAAGCTGTCACTTATGTCACAGATATTGCTCTAATGCATGATGATATTACAGCTTCAGCAGAACTCAAATATATTAATAATACATTTTGTGCAAGCATTTACAGCAAGTGAGTTTGGAATACAGTGTTTCAAGTGCCATATACTTTCCTGCAACGCTGTATTTACGGATACAGTCACTTGAGATCTGTTACATTAGTCTGTATACTTTGCCTGGCATTGTAACAAGCTCTCACAGCCAATTTCAAACCTTACAGAGTTGGAGGACTGAAAGACACAACTAATTAGGGAGAAACAAAACCAGAACAGGAGCCCTTCACTATTCAGGATCACAAGAAGAGGGAATACTGTATCAAAAGTACCATAAAGCTCTGTGTCCCTGGAGGAGACTTGCTGAATGTCTTTCAAAAACACAATGAAGAATGACAATCTTTGAATCATCCCAAAATAACTAAATAGAAAAAAATATACTTTATGTGTAAAACGGTGTTTCAGAAGATGAAAGCAGAAGTTAATTTTTCAATACTTTGTCCAGCTCCCTCCACAGGGATTTCAGAAGAAATGACATCAGGCTATGGTATGTCAGGATGATGAAGAAAGTTAATTAAAACATATCAGGATTTCAGAAAAGGAGTCTGCCACTTCATAAACTGAAAGCAAGCATGACATACAAAGCAGCTTGTTTTCCTAGAAAATAACACTGGCTTCAGCCTTGCAATCAACACTGGGCTCCATTTACATTTAGGTAACGTCCCTCTTTCCAGGAGAGTTATTATTCCCTTCTGCTAACACTACTGAGATCAGAATTAGCTTCTTACAGTACAGTAATAAGACATACAGATTGTTTCAGAAAAGCCCAAAAAACAATTAACCCTGGCGCTAAAAGTAGATGTTCTACCCTGATTAATTACCAACAGCAATTCATCACTCCCAGCATTGCTGTTTGCTATGCACAGACACAGCTCCTGCAAGGTCCCCCAGCCCCACGGCCCATTCCCAGCTACAAATACCCTGAGAAGGCTCTGCATGCAGCACATGGGGTGTCCCCACAGCCCCAGCCCTGAGAGGGGGCACGGCAGGGCCAGCAGAGCCCCCTGGCAGTGCTGGCACCTGCTCTGGACCAGCCGGGCACGGCGCTGGCACAGCCGGCCACGCGTGACCACTGGCTCATGGAGCTGTGCTGGCACCGAGCTGGGGCCAGACAGAGCCCAGGAAAGGCTGTTTTTAAAAGCTATTCAAAGAGCTGTTTTGGCAAGTGTGCCGAGCCCGATCAGCTGGTCCAAAAACCCCGAATGAAAACAGGCTGTAAAACTTCAGGCACAAAAGGGAGAGAAAGAAGAGCCGCTCAAAGGGCATTTGGTTCTGAACCACCAGAATGGAGTCAATAAACAAGTGCGTTTAATCAACACCAGTAACACAGAGAGGAAAATTTAGCTCTAAGCCTCTCCACTTCAAATATTGCTCTAAGATAACAGGAAAATATCTGGTACAAAATACAGATTTTTTGCCTAAAAACTACAGAACAATCTGGATGCAAAACTCAGCCAGCAGCAGGGTATTGCACTCTGGATTTTACACAGCGGAGAACTCCAAACAAGGCATTCAATAAGAATTTCTTTTCTGATGTGAAGGATGCCGATCACTCATCTTCCCAAAGGAGTGAGAAGCATGGGAAGACCACGTGGAGAAGAAAATTAAACTTCTCTTTGCTCCTGCCCTAAGGCCAATTCCAGTTCTTGCCTCTTTAGGCTTCAGCATCATTGCTATTTGCTCTGCTGGTACTTTTCATGTATTTAAAAAATATTTTCATTTGTCTCTCATCTCCATGATTTCTTCAACTCTACAATTCCAGTTTTGTTTTGCTCTGCAAATATGTAAAAGAAGAAAGCAACCAGGACATCTGTCCCATTACAGACATGACTCCAGACACCAATACAGGCAACTGATGGTCTGGACAGGAGCTAAAACCAACTTAGTGTGGCACAGTGGACAGAATTGCCACTAAAACCCTTGTGCTTTTTTCTCCACATCACCATTTCAGTCTTTCCTCTTTCTTGTTTCTTTCAAGCTTCCATGAACTTACCAGCTTAAGAAAAAAACCCCAACAACAACAAATGGAACAGTAGCAGCCTCATAGTGTTCAAACTGGGAAAGCTGGCAGGGTATGAAAACGAGAAGCAAGCTTGGTGCCCTGCACGTCTTTCCAAATTGTTCAGAGAGAATATCTGGAACAGCAGCAGCTCCAAGGGATAAATGGGAAAGTTAGAAACAGAAAGAGAAAGGCAGAGAGGAAAAGCCACTCCCTGCTGTGCAGGCATCTTATCCACAACAGAACAGATGCAACAGCCAAAGAAATACAGTTTTTTCAGTCAGAGGCAAAAAACACGACTTGTTTTACTGGGGGTGAAGGGGATAAAATATTCTCATTCTTGGTCTGATAGTTTTGTTTGTCCTGGCCTTGGAGACCTGTAGCTATTGAGACATCACTCTTGGCTCACCATGAACAAAACAGTTCAGTTCAGAGTCCAGGACTCAAGCTGTGCCTGGAAGGTGGGATCTGGCCTTGGAGCGCTCTTGAGCTGCTCACTGTTCAAGCCTCATTGGTTTGTGTTTATGAGAACTGACGCTGTTCCAAGTACCCACTCGATGATGAGCCATTTAAACACCACATGGAGGGAGCTGAATTTGTCTTAATCTTGCTTATTCTCCCACACAGAGGAGTTTCTATCACGTTAGACCTGATTGTAAATGCTAAAGCAATTCCCATGAACAAGCGCAATCACAGACCACATGTGCTGTGCGCTGTTGGCTCACATCTACACAACCTCCTGGGGCTCCAGGAACACACTCATGCTCTGCTGCACAGAGGGGTATTTTGGTTCTTGGGTTTGGGTTTTCCACAGATTTGGTTTGGGTTTTATAATTCAAAATCTCCAGAAACTTACAGAAAATAACCAGGTCATTTCCAACATCCACAATGAGAAACGAAGGTTGAAACCTCACTGTATCCCGTTCCAAAACCAAACTATGTGTTTTCCAGCAAGTCTCAGGTGTTTCCGTAAGGATTTCCCATGGAGAGTTAATATTAATTCTACCTTTTGTTACAGAGGCTGTAACACTACTCCCAGTTTTGGTATTACAAGCCATGATTCATGCGCGTCTAATATTTTACATTGGTGGGTAATATACACGTTCCTAGGAAAAATTAGGTTAATCTTTTTAATTAGCGTGCCTTGGAAAACTAAATAGATTAACCTGAATTCTTGGGCCTGTACATATGATCCCAGTTTTCAAGCTTTCTACAGGTTATCTCTCTAAATTAAGCAGCTGAATAGGTGAGATGGGCAGCTGTACCTCAAAGCAAGGCATGAGGCCCAGGTTGTGCTAAGCAGTTGCATTAACACAGCCACAGCAGAAAGCAATATTTTAATTTTCAGTCAATATGTCTCAGCAGCAAACTCATTAGGCAACAATCAACCAGAACAACTTGCCTCACACAGACCTCCTGGAGCTGGTGCAGCTGTATGGGAAGCGTTGTCCAAATCATGCACATTTTTAAGTTAGTCACCACTGAACAGTTACTCATTCCACTGGATCCAAATCCATCCCGAGGTGTAAATGGGCAAAAGCTCATCTCTCATCACACAAAGACTCTGTTAATCCTTGAAGCAGCACAGGAGATCAGCTGTGCACCTCATGGACTGGGCACCTCAGCCCCCTCTGGCTCACACTCACAAAGTTTATCACTGTGATACGAGACACTTTACAATTATGGCTGGCCTGCTTCCTAGAGGGGGAAAAAGCATGCATGGCATAGAATTTAAAGGGGAAACACTACTAAGAGTATGAAATTATAAACCTAAAAATAACTTCAGTTGGGTTTCTTCTTTGTTCAAATTCATCCAAGGCAGAATACACTACCTTGAAGTGAGGAACAATAGTGAGATTTGTTGTTTTAAGCAGTAAACTGCCTACAGGTAAAAACAACTTCACTGTATCAAGTGTCCAGTCCTGTGTGATGTTCCATGGTGTGGATTTCTGCACACTTAAAGCACAACCATAACCAGCTGAGACATCAGCTTTGTGCTTGTTCTCATAAAAATACAAGGAAGGCAACAGCAGAAAACATCAAACCTTTACCAGGAGACATGTCTTTTTTAGCTCCCAAAGTCTGCAGTAACCAAGACTACTATTAACTGATTAAAGTTCACTACACCTTTTTTACCCCCATTGCTACATTAAAAAGCTTGACTTGAAACAATTCAGTCTTCACTGCACAGAGAATTGTAACATCTGTGTGCTTACTGTGGCTCCTAAATGCAGTATTAATGATGTCAGACATGGCCACGCACTTGCCCAGGCAAGACTTGAATTTATGTCTCTATATAGCCAGAAATTAAGAGCCTAACACTTGTTTTCCCATGATTCACGAGGTTTCAGGAATTGTTACGATGTAGTAGGAGGGGCAATGAAAGGCCTCATATGGATTAAGAAAACTCTCAGGACAGCAAGACTTGAAAACACACTTATCACAGCTGTAATTACAAGCCTCAATGGCCACAGCTGATCCCTAACCTCAAACACTCTCACACTCCCCTTCAGCGAGTCTGCATTAGGGAAAAAAAACCCTTTACTGTGGCCTTAGTAAACAAACATTTCCTTGTTCTCATTTTAAAGGTTCTACTAGTTTAACCCGTCTTACACAGAAAGAGTCAAACCATGGCATTACAAAATGGGAGCACTAAGTACCTCAAAGTCCTCAGGTTGTTGAGATTTCCACAGGTCTTTTTGCTGAATTGTTTCAGGGAAGGAATTGTAACCATCTTTACCTGCTGTTTGACACTGGCAACTCATCACTCCCTCCAGGAACTGCTGAGATTACTTTAGCCAGGAAGGCAGACTAGAAATTTCCTCCTGTAATGTCCTGATCCAACTGGGGATGTTTCTGTGTATTTGGTTTATGATATTGTCAGAGAGGTCAAGGTGCTTGTTGAGGAATAAAAGCTTCCATTTGGAAGGCAGACAAGCAGTGCTTTTCAGAAACCAGGAGCACTCCCTCTAAGTGATTTTCTCCAAGGCTTGACTGTGACACAGCCCAGCTCTGAATTCTTGAAGGGGGGTGTTTATTTTTTAATTGGACTAACAATGATGCCAGTTGGGGTAGCCAAGTATGAAATTAATATGGATTTAAAAGCTCAAACTTTGCCAGTTTGGGGATGTTTTATTTCAGTCTCTAACTTTGATATCAATCACTGAGGGAGAAGAAAAAAGGAATTAAAATACTATTTTGATTATGGATACACAGTGGATGGGACAAGAGTCTGTAACTGTAGTAAGAAAACATCAGGCTGGACTTCAACAATGGAATTGTGCTGGCAAAGACAAGAAAGCTCTGGAAAAGGTTGCCTGGGGAGGTCCCTACCCATATGCACTGGATCCCTTTAAGCAGGGGTTTGGTTCAATGGGTTTGGAATTCTTTGGCAAACTGGCAAGTAAGGTTCAAACCCCTGTTCTGTGTCAGACATGGAAACACAGAAGTAGTCCCCGTTTTGTGAGGTTTATGGCTGGCATACAGACCCCATCAAGAACCCTGTTCTGTTCACTGTGCAGCTCTGCTTTTATTTTAAAGGCTTGAAAAATTAGAATTATTTTCCCTCTGCTTAAACTAATGTAACAAAAAATAATTCAAGCTACTCAGAAAATTTTGTGTGTTTAGTTGCTCGATCCATAAGCAGAAAAAAGTTAATTACACAACCCACTTAGGCATTTAATATCCCAGGGCCAAACCACTGAGTGTCCACAGAAAGCATTAATAAACATGGCTTTTCTCACTTCACAGAAGTTGTGATTATCATTTTTCAATAACTGAAGCTATCAGCAGTATTTCACCTCTCATACCTTATGAAATTCAACCAAAATGGCAAAGCCTATTTGAATTCAGTTTATCATGAATATACTCCCTTTTTGTTCCTATGTACAATGGCAAAATTCAGGGCTGGGTTTCTCTAAGTGCAGCACACCAGGGCTCAGCTGGGAACAAACAGGAGCAGCCAAGCACATGAGAGCAAATCAACCTCTATTTTGATGCCTAAATGAGAAGTAAATATTCAAGTGAAAAAAAAACCCAAAAACAACAAAAAAAAGAACAACAAAATTATGCTTGCTTGTTTTCAGCATCATTACATCTAAAATCCATAGGTAGAAATGGTCCACTTCTGCATTTCAGCTACAACCACACACTAAGTATTTAAGAAGTTCCCTCTAGAGAATCAAATCCATCACAGTACTACATACTTATAGTCCAAGGCCCATTAAAGTCAATTGGAAGACTTTACCTCTATAGTATTTTGCATATATATGACATTATTATATACAGTGTAAGTGCTTTAACCCTTATATGGGTTATTGTTGCTCCACTTTTGAAGTGCTACTGAAATCCCACCAAAGCTGGCTCCCATTCAATACCAAGCAACTGCCTCTTGCTTATTCTGAGGACAGGCAAAATAATTGTACATTAGGAGTGAAAGTGAGAGGATTACTAGTAAGGAAACAAAATTCCTAACTTCTCTTGCTGATGGATACATATACTGTCACATACAGATGAACTTTATGAATTATGTGCTAAATTATCTTCAAATGTAAGTGTTCCAAGAAAATATACATATCATCAGCCTTTTATATGCTTAGTTTGATAGAAAAACATGCTGGCACCTCATAGTGTAATATAGGAAGGTTTAAATAGCAGCTTACACAGTAGGTATTAATGGCTGCAATTCCTGTTTGCAGTACCAGACATCATAATGACATGATTTTTAAAGGCATTTTTACCACATAAGGCTGCTGCCAGTATCACCATGCCAGGTCCCTTTACCAGAAACTTCCAAAACTTTAACAGTGGTTCATCCAGGATATGTGCACAAGGTTAGCTCAAGGTTAAATCTTATGATTTTAAAACATTTTCAGATTAAAAATATTCTCATTTTTACTCAAATGCAAAAAATAGATCAGATTCCCACAGAAATGGTTACTCTCAGGCCAATCCATTTCAGAATCCACACTACTCAGGCCTAGAAATATTCCAGAAGAAATGAAAAAAAAATGCACCAACAAGAAGAAATAAGTGATTTCCCTAAGCATTTTCATAGCTTGCATAAAGACATCAATTACCATGGCTTGTCTTCTAAATTAATGATTCACAGTGATGGATTATTCATGCAAGTCGGCCAGCTGAACATTATACTTTGACTCTGGGGAGAAAGTATAGCATGTCTTAATTAACTAGATTTTGTATAAGCCAGAAGATACTCAGAAAAACTTTATTTCTCTAGTCAACCAGGTAAAATGCAAGCAAATAGAACAAGTGGTAATTGAAATATGCAAAACTCTTCAGCAGTTTTCCATAATCCATATTTAAAGGGAACTAGCTAGAGCACGTTGCCTCAAGTGAGCTTTGTAAAATCATTCCAAATTGCCATTTTGTTGAATGAACTGACTTCAGATCTGCTCCATTTAAGCATGAAAAAGATGGAAATTTCATGTTAATATGCTGCTTCCTGTCTATGCACAACCCTGCAAGACTCCAGTGATGGCACAGTTTCTTGTTTCAAAAGGATATCAAGTATTTTTTTGACTGAAATTCAACTCAACATCGCAATTTTCTATGAGTGAATGATAGGTTATTATCCCAAATATTTTCCAAATGAATGCTGTGTTCTAACGGCCTCTTTGAACAAACATAACATTTATGTGTTGTGTAAGTCTATTGATATTTTTTTCTTTGATCAGGATGGTGCAAAATATCCCTACAATTCAAACAATATCTAGGATTTGCATTTATTAGCTTTCAAAGTGTTCTTCAATCATCGTATTGAAAGATTTACAAAATAAAAATGGGAAGTCTGTGATAAATGTTGCAATCTGTCCTTAGACTAAGTAATAGGCACAATCCAGTATCTCTAAAAATCTATACCAAGCTGCTCTAAGATAGATGGATTATATGAGCACCTAGTTGCTTACACAGTTTATAAACATTAAGGTTATTAAAAGTACTAATCACAGTCAAATAGACCTTTAGCTTTTAACGAACTGTTACCCAGATGCTTCACAGCCATTAATGGATTTTATTTTATGAGTAGGAAGACTCTGTTTTCATTTGATATTGGAGAAGCATAGGTTAAGTATAGATTAAGTGATTTGTCCACTACCAAAGGATCTAAAAAACAAGGAAGCTTTTTTCCTTCTTCCTTTAAAACTGTCCTATCCATTGGTGTTACCTTCTCTGAGCTCCTGGGATAATCCTGGAGCCTTTGAAAGCAAAAATTTAATTTTGTCCCTGCTCTCTCAAAGCTTCAGCAATATTTCTGGGGATTCTTCTAAAGCCCTACACTTCCTAAGGAATTAAGTAATAACTCCAATATAGGACAGTTACACAGATGAGGATTAGGGAAGGATGGTGAAAATCAATTCAATTAGTCTCTACCAATCCTGAAATGACAAATAGTGGGAACACATTATCATTGCTGTCTCCACAGAGCTTTCACTACAGGTAAGGATGATCCCATATTAGACCCAGCTCCTGTAAAAATTCTTACATACAGATTTGAATTTATGCTGCTTTCCTCTTCCTCCAAATAAGAAATGTCCTCGTGCTCTTGTTGGGAAACATGCCTCCATCACTTCAAGAATTTGTTTTCATTGTAACTGAGTGAAAGCTTGTCCTCCTGCAGCTAAAGGGTATTTGGCTGTCACTTCATATATGAGGACCTGCCATCCGTTCTGTCAAATCCACAAGTGCCCTGTGTTTTGATATTGTATGTACGTTTTCCTCCCTCACATTTGTACACGATAAATTACCAATGGCATTTTTTGCTTCATGCGTATCATCCCCTCAAAATAGATCTACTTACAGTCAATTTGATTCTCACTTTCATGGGTGTCTTCTCTATATGTCCTACTGCTTCATATTCCCTGTAATTAGACATTTGTTTGCTTTTTTCCCCTGGTATTTGTTTTCCTTGGTGTCTTCCCATAGATCTAATATCCTGCGTTCCTTAGAATTCTAACACACGCACGGTAGGAAGAACAGATGGAAACTGTCAGCTGCAGATGATGCCAAGTAGACTCTGTGCAAGTGGAGACTCCAAAAGCTCTAAAAACCACGTGGGGTTTTGTGCTACCATGACATTTTCTATAAGATTGTTATCTCCTGTCATGCTGAATTCCCAAGAGCTATTTAGAGATAGTCTTCATACACCTGACCCACCTGAGTTTGTCAGATGAGGGGCAGAGGGAGATGTGGAAAGAAGTTACTCATCAGCCATTTTCTTGTCTCTGGCTTAAAAGAACAAAAAAAAGAAAAATTAAAATAAAACCCCATCACTTCTGGCCAAATTCACACAGCATGGAATATTTCAGAGACTACTGTTATTTTCTGTTTGAACTGGCAGTAATAAACCTGCTCTTGCTTACCCTGAAAAGAAAGCCACAGCAAGTACTTGTCACAGCTCTGCTTCCTTGCAGTGGCACATGCAGGTGGCAGAAGTCAGGCCCTCTAGAGGTTAAAAGCAACAAAGATTTGTGAGCACTCACTGCAGGAGCACAGAGCACTGTGGGCACAGCAGAGCATGGAAAGGGGGATGCTCAGGGGGAGGCCAGGGCACTGAGGGAGGAGGAGAAAGCAGCACAGATGAGGAGGGAAGGCTCAATTCTGCTGCAGAGGAAAGACCTGAGGCAAAGACCAAACATCCCCTCCTGACTTTCACTACCATCAGCTGGGGACAACACATAATCCCTATCTGTCACACTTCAGCCAACATTGCTGCAGGAGCAAAGGGAGATCACAGCAACCACAGAGCAGAACAGCATGGAATTAAAGGGTTCAGTTCTGCATCAACTGTGTTTACACCATAACCCCTGCACGGCTGCTCTTTCCAACACCTGCTCTTGCCTCTCTGAAGAGATTCGAGACACTGCTGTCCTGCTCTGGCCAGCTCCTCAACTCACAGACCTCCACCAACAGTTCCTTTGGATGGAGAGAACTAGGGGGGCAGAGGTGCTGATGGATCCTGGCACTGGACTGATCACAGCCAGAGTCACTGGGCCCAGCAGAAAGAAGCTGCTCCATAATACAAGCAGTCATGAAACAAGGTCTTGTTTGTCACACTTGACCATGTGGGTGTAGCAGGCACATTAAGCATGAACCCAAAACTCTTCTGTCGTCTTCAACTCAAACATGAGCTCTGTCAAGCGTTATCTGAATCTTGATTTTAGAAGTGTGGAGTCAGCTTTGGTTTAATTTTTTCTTCTAAATCAAAAACCCCACCTGCTGCCTATACTAAAAAGGTTTTTATTCACCATATGCAATTGCACATGGTTTTAAAAACAAAATAGAATTACTACAGTGTTTTAAAAGTCCATATCCAGTTTAATAAGAGACTAGTTTATTCCTCTTTAGTACTTGTAAGAATCATTAGACATCTTTCAACTCCCACTAATTACTTTGTTTTTGGCAGACATTACTGTTTCCTCCTCCTGCTTTTTTGAATAAATCTGAAATTAACAAGTCAATAAACTGACATATTTACAGTAAAAATAACTCAGCTCCCCTCTCTTCTTCCTCCCACTTCTCATATCTCTTTGCAAATGAAAAGGTCATCATTCACCTACAGGCTTTACACACACTCCCAAGGATTTGGGCACCCTCCCTCTGCATCAACCAGATCTCAAGTAGAAGACCTGATATTAAAGTAAGCTGTTCCTGTTGTCTCAGATTTTGATTAATTGCTTAAAATAATTTAGAAACCAGAGCAAATGCTCCTTCTGAAAAAAAAAAAAGATATCTGAAAAAGAAAACATGAGTTGCTTCAGTGAACTCCAATTGCCATGTGAAGTACACAATCATTAAATGCTCCAGGAGCTGCTTTAATTTAAATGTGAAAGGAAAAGCATTGGGAAAGGGCAGTTTTGGTGTAGCGATTAAAAAAAGATGTCTTAAATCTTTAAACCCATTTCCTTTCTAACTCCAACTTACATAACTGAGATGTATGGGGAAAACTAGGGCAGCAAACATCACCTCAGACAGAAACAGTTCCTAAACCCCAGCGTCTGGCTGCACTGCCAGGGAAGGAGGCAATCTCCAGTGGCTGAGTGATGGGGAGGAGTTCTGACAGCCTGTCCTTGGCAAAGTACCCACACTCTTAACACTACCTTGGCATGCCAAGGTCAGTTAAAAGAACCACGGGGAAAAGTAGATGTCCAAGTTCTCCAGCTTCCTTCAAACTAGTACAGGAGACTCAAGAGCTGGAATGGCATTGCTGCTCAAGAAGTTCCAGATGCAAAACGCAGCTAGTGAGCAAGTGTTTGGGCATATTTTCTTACTGCAAAGTCAAGTTAAGCACTTACTCTCTTGTGATATCTGAGCAAAATCCTCAGAATTCAGTCAGAACTGCAAAAGCAAAACAAAGCTTTCAGTGTGTTGTTCAAAAAGGTTAAAAAGGAAATGGTAGTTCTCTTTGCTCTGATGGGGAAGTCTCCCCAAACCTACAGCACATATAGAAACATGGATGACAAAAATAGATGAAAACAGAAGAGAGCAGGAACTGCAGCTTTTCCGAGGTCTGGAGAGATCACTCCCAGCTAACAAGTGCTTGATTTGTACATTGCAGAAATCCCACTGTACATATGGTACAGCTTCAGTTTTGATTCTGACAGAATTGATCTTTCTGGAAGCAGCAGATTGTCCATTAGGCCCACCAAGTCATCATGGGCTTAGAATTGCCAGACACCACAGCAGAGTCGAAACAGTTCATATTATTAAGCAATTATTTGTTTAGATGTAATGGTGAAAGACTGCAGGGCTCAAGCACATACATAAGCGCAAAGATAGCCTAGAAATTGGAAGGTTAAAACTAAATGCAACCACCTTGTTTTAACTTTCTTCTTCTAGGCAGTAAATTACTTGTCATTATTGTTTCTTCCAGAAAGAACAGCTGCAAGCTCCGCAAAAATATTTCCAAAGAATTATCATAATATTTAAACACTCAACTAAACAAAAAAATCCTTGACAAAACTGGAGGTCAAATCTTATTAACCCCAAAGCCATACACGCATTTAAGTCATTAGCTTGTATGAAAAAGACATTTCCTCTTTTCCCACCTCAGGGCTGCAGCAGGTTTGCAACAGCTCCAAAAGCCCAAAAAAGGACATGGGTAACTCATGCAGCTTTTATCCCATTAGCCACGGCCTGCAGTTCTCCCAGTCATTAGCTCTGAAGTGTATTAAACAAACCAGAACACGACCTCAGAGCTGATATTTTAATCACACCACATAAGAACAATCCTTTATCAGAGATACTTTATTAAGGCCACCAAATGAGATGCTATTGAGAACTCCTCAAACACAAGCAGGCAGAGAACTATCACACACAGCCAAGGGAGGCCAGGCTGTGACCACACTGCTTTTAGATGCAGAGTCACCGCACAACTGCCAGCAAACACCTCTCATTTTGGCTGGGCTCAGGGATCAACAAGAAGCAGATGTGTGCAAGTGTATGAGACTAACATAGAACAGAAATCAGAGCTTCTAGTTTCCAAATAATACACTGTAGTAGGGCTTTACTCATTAGCAAAATGCACAGATTATCTTACCTACTTTATGTTCAGTCCAATATGCGATTAGAATATTACCATTTTAGAAAGAGAATCTGGGGAAGGGAAAGTAAAAAAGAGATGACGGTGCCCTTTCAGTGAAGTCAGGAAATTGAAGACATTTCACATAGGAATTCATCACACTTGAATTCTTACAGTACTGTGTTGCTAGAGATCTTCTCCACCACAACCTGGCTAAGGACTGCACTGAGCTATTTGCACTATAAATAAATATGTGCTTAATGTGATCAATGCAGTTTCCTTACAGTCCTGTAATTTTGCACTGCTTTAAGAAGAAGAGCAGAAGGAAGATAAGTCCAAAACTTCACAGTTATTATTGAACAGTGGGATTAATTTCTTTGTCTTGAAGTGGCTATAGCTTTGTTATCTGCAGGACTGTTTTACAAGGAAATTTAAAGAAAACATGTTCTTCTGTCAACCAATAATTCAAGATTCAGAAAGCCTTTCCTTTCCTCCTGCAGGAAAACATGTTATTTCCCCACACCCCCAAGTTCTGCAAACCTTTAGTCATCCAATTCACAAGACCATGCTTTAACATGAATTAAACTCAAGAATTTTAAGGGTATTTCCAAACTTAACTACTCCTATCTTTCATATACATAAAGAAAAATACAAAGTTATCACTAATTACAGTTGACTATACAGATATCTTTCCAGACCATTTGCCCACTATACTGTATTTCAGACATACAAGCATACATAAAATAGAGAAAAACAGGCACTAATTTCCTAAAGCCACATTTGCACACCGATTTTTAATGCAATTTTGAATATACAGCTTAATTAAGATGAGGACAGCCTGAAGACTGAGTATAGGACAGATGTACCCTGCATTAATTCATACTTAGCCTGTGCTTTATAAAGACAGAATAATGTATTGCCCACACAGAACACGGATTGTTAGAAATTATTTTAAAAAGTATTCAGGCATGCCAAAAATGTGCCTTCATGGATAACAATCAGCCCAAAAACAAATCTGAAATTTTGAGGAATAAAAAAGGCCTTGAAGGAGCTAAGAGTGATCAGATCTTGATGTGAAGAATCCTACTAGCAGTAAACCACCTCCACTGCTCCATTTTGCGATATACAAGATTATAAACTGAACTTAGCTACGCACAAATACAACATTTACATCTACAGAACAAATTTCAACAGAGTTATTACAACAATCTAATGCTCCTAGAACTCTGCTACACTCTGTACCAACATACTTACATTCTTCCATCTGAGAGGAGGTAAGAAGAGATCCGAGCCTTAAAAACAAACCCCAGGTGTGCTCCTGCAGGGAGCCACACACTGAGCAGCTCCGAGTTGCCTTTATCTCTGGCCATTCTTGGAGTGGACTTGAGCCAGCAGTGCTGTAGCTAAAGAATTCCAAAGGCCAACAGACACACAGCATATTGTGTGTTTTCAGCCCTGAATAGCAAAGTGACAGCCCCATGAATACTTTCGCCTACATGTAGACAAATCACTCACTGACAATAGTAGATGGGGAGACAAAGCAAATTTAAAAACCCAAATTCAAACTCCATTTGAGGATGTGAAAATACAGGACAGACAGTCTCATGAGGGCACATTTTGGAACTCATGACTGCATTTAACAGGAAACTTCACACTGCCACAAGCCTTCACATTGTATTATATCTTAGGTTGCCTTGTGTAATTCTGTAGACAACACACACCTGAAAGAAAGAGTCATCAACCTTTCCTCCTCTCTCCCTTCCCTTGGCAACTACTCTTCATCACGCCCAATCAAGCTACAATAATGCTAAAAAACACAATGGATGTAAAAAAAACCCAGAGTATGAATCCGGTCCAAGCATCATGACTTAAAAAAATCCCAAACAACCAAAACCTGACAGAATCTGGAAAAGTACCACAAAATTGATGGAGGGTGATAACACTCTATTTTAAGGTTTAGCAGCTGTAGGACTGCAGCTTTGTAGCTTTATCTATAAAAAATACCAATTTCACTCAAAGGATAACAAGCATTTGGCTCAATCTGTGCTACAACGTTTTGGTTAACACCTCTCACCTCCCCGGAATGGCATCACTTTGCATTAGACCACAGCAGCGATCACACCAAAAGCGATAGGAGAACTGAGGACTCAGTGCTCCAAGGTGATTAAGAGCACAGAATTCATACACATTACCAGGTCTTACGCAGCCCTTTAACACCCAGATGTGCGGAGCGCTTGATTCATGTGAGATGATACACAGCCTGATTACAACCACACAAGGTGGTGCGGGAAAGAGGAAAAGCACAGATGTAACAAAGTGCAGCAAGCCAGGGTCTTTGTTTTGCTGTTTCCCCTCGCCACAGCGTTCCTGCCGAGAGGCGATGGGCACAGGTAACACGCAGGGACACCTGCACATGGTGCTCCTGCCCCCACACCCCGAACTCTGCCCACCTGGCCATCAAGAAGGTCCTGCCAAAGCTTTAGCTCACGGCCACACTGGGGAATTCGTGTGCCTCAGCGTTAGGTAACACCGAGCGGGATTCAAAAAAAGGAAAAAAAAAAGTGAGTTTTCACAGCGACGCATCCGAAATGCAGATAACAAATCCGAAACGGAGCTGACGCTTTAGCACCAATGTTTAATATTAATCTCCAGTGATTGAGCTGTTGCTGCGGCACGATGTAAAACTTTAAACCCAGGCTCGCTGGCAAGAGCGTTCCCTCGACAGAACCCGCACAAGTTTAGCCCTGATTTTAATGGCCAAGAACGCGGGGCGCTGGCAGGGCGGGGGGGAATCCCCTCCCAGCCGGGCTCTGGGCACCCTCCTGGGGCCGGACAGGGCCGGGAAGGGTCGGGAAGGGCTGGGAAGAGCTGGGAAGGGCCAACCCGACCCGCGGGACACCCCGGGCGGGTTTCGGGGCACGACTTTTCCCTCGGCACAACTCCAGGAGGAGCCCCCCGGGAGCGCCCTCCTGCCCCATCCCCGACACTTCCCGAGGGGCTCCTGCCCCGCATTCCCGACACTTCCCGAGGGGCTCCTGCCCCATCCCCGGCACCCCCTCAGGGGCTCCCGGGCTCCCTCCCCGCTCCTTTCCGCTCTTCCCACCGCGGGGAAGCGGCTCGTACCGCGAACGCCGCCTCACCCCGTCCCTGTCCCCATCCCCGTCCCCTCCCTCAGGTGCCGAGGGACCCCCGCTCGGGCAGCGGCTCCCTCAGCCCCGCCGGCTCACTTACCCCCGACCCACCCGAGCTGCGCGGCCCCGCTCCCACTCACGGCCCCGCGGAGGGGCGAGCACTCACCGGCACGGCCGCCCCGCCGTGTGCCCGCTGCTGCTCCGAGCTCCGCCGGGCTCTGCCCGCCCCGCCCCGCCCCGCCGGGGGTCGAGCCAGAGCCGGAGCCCCCGCCCCGCCCGGCCCGGCCGGGCCCGCCCCGGCCCCGCTCGGCATTGTGGGGCTTGTGGTGCCCGAGGGCGGACTACGAGCCCCAGGGCCCCGCGCGCGGTTCCGGACAACGCCTGGTGTGTGGTAACACCGCGGCTCTTCCTCCTCCTCCTCCTCCTCCTCCTCCTCCTGCTCCTCGCGGGCGCTTCCGGCGCGGCGGCGGCGGGGCCGGAGCCCCTCGGGAGCGGCGGGGGCTCTGCGGGCCGGGGCCGGGGCAGGTGAGGAGCCGAGCCGGGCCCTGCCCTGCCCTGCCCTGCCCGGGGCCCGCCGTGCCCTCGGCGGAGGGGCCCGGACCCGGCCCGGCCCTGTGGCCGCGCTCAGGGGGCGGCGGGGCGGGCAGGGCCGCGGGGTGTCCCTCACCCTGTCCCTGTCCCTTCCCTATCCCTTCCTTATCCCTTCCTTATCCCTATCCCCTCCCTATCCCCTTCCCTTCCCTATCCCTTCCCTGTCCCTTCCCCGGCCCCGCCGTGACCTCCTTCCCCGGCACGGCTCGTCCTTCCCCGCCCGGCCTGGTGCCGGTTCGCCCGGCCCGGCAGGCCCGGATGTGTTTTATTTCTCTGTGTGTATTATTTTTAGCTCGGCCCGCCGGGCGGGCGCTGTCAGGTGGCTGCGGCGGGCCGGGAGGAAGGGCAGCTGGGCTCCTGGGCCGGGCAGGGATCCCTGGCAGGAGGGCCGGGCTGGGGAAGGGGCTGCGCGGCCGTGGCGGAGCGAGGGCCGGGCTGGGTGCGCTGGTGGAGGGGGTGCCCGGGCAGAGGCCGGTGATCGGAGGGATTCTCCAGCCCAAACCACTCCGTGATTGTCGGAGTCCTTCTCCGCAGGGTCCCCCGGGCTGTGCCCCCCTGGGGACGGAGCGGTCTGGGCCCAGGTGTCCCATTAAGGTGCTGGCTGAACGGGGGAGTTGGGTTGGTGCCTGTCCTGCCTCTCACACTGCACGGCTGAAACCTTGGGCCAGGTTTGTGCTGTTCCTGTTATCAGAGGAACTAATTGTCCTCTGGTATTTGTCCATGTATTTGTATATTTCAGAGCTGTGTCATACCTGTTAGGGGTTGATAAAGCAATAGGTTCACTTTCACATTCCCAAAGAGGTGAAAAAGAAAGAGAAACGGGGGTGGGTTGTTGTGATTCTATATTCTAACAACCGGGGCCTGTCTCAGTTGTGCTGTATAACAGTTTTAATGTTGCTGACTAGTGGAACTGGAGCACAGGCTGTCACCTTAGACACAAACTGGATGTATTAGGGCAGACTAAATCAATCTGTTTTGGAGTATAGCAGAAGAACATGAAGTAATGGTAAGCCTAACTTCTGGTTAGGCCTGGATTTTCTTTTTAAAGTTGATATGGTTCTATAAATAGGCATCTTGGGCTTATCGCAAGTTTGTCTGATTTCTGAATTAGTCATAGAATTGCTCTTACAGTAATAAAATGTATAAGCAGTTCTGCTTTGTCAGAGTGAGCTCAAGTGCAAGTGGATGTTACCTGTGTGTGGGGATGTTTGAGAACTGTATCTCTCTGTTCTAGACACTTTAAAGACACCTCCAAAAATTCCATACTCTTTTCTGGTGACATTCCTCCTCAGTGAAACTGTTGGGTGGCAGAGTCAGTAGAATATGGAATCAGTGCACTAGACTGCCTTTTTGAAATTTCTTCTTTGCTGATTTTAAAATACAGAGATGGTTATCTTAACATTTGATCTGTATGCTAATCCCAGGGAATTCATATACTGTTGCCTCAGTTTTAAAAGGGAGGAAATCAATTCTATATCTGAAGCACAAAGCCTTGAAGCTTTGTATCATATAATCTGAGTTATACAATGGGAATAATTGAAACTGATAATTGAAATGCAGGGACAGGTAAGGTAACATCTGACAAAAGAAATATGGGGGGTTTGTTTTGGGTTTTTTTTGTTTTGTTTTTTAAATTTAAGTGACCATTAATAAGAGAAACATAGTTCCCAAGCCACGTATGGGCTGTGCATATAGTTAAAAGAGCATATTCTGCAATTTTTTCTTATTCTGTAAACTTTGCAACAGCAGTTAGTAAATGACCTAAACTCCCTTCTCCCATGCACACAGGTCTTTCATTTTGCTTCAAGCTCTTTGCCTCTGAATTCAGGGTGGAATTTATGCTACTATTTCCCTTCCCCTGCTCTTTCTTCCTGGACTTAAATAATTTTTTCTAGTAACTCAGGTTAAAGGTGAAACCTCTTCCTGAATCCTCTCTGCAGAAAGTGGAACAGAACTTCTTGGCAGTGAGACAGTGTTTTCTAGCTGACGTAGAGCTGTGATTTTTGCTAGAAGCCAACCATTGAAATAATAATTCTTTTAAACCACTGCCTCGGGCCTTGTTCCTCTGTAGTACTTTTCTAAAAAAGAATATTAATGTCTAAGCACTTACTAGATCTAAGGTAGATGGAGCCTGGAGAAGGGAATAGAGACAGTGTCAGTGCTGATGACACAACTGAACATTGAACTCCCGCCAGTTGATGCCAAATATTTCTCTTGGTTGAAAACTCCTTAAAAGTCGAAATGAGAAGAGTCTGCTCTCTTCTGTTTACACACTGTCAGAAACACCTTTCTTGGACGGATACCTTGCTTGTTTTGACCCTGGCCTATGAACAGGTGTCGATTTTGTGGATTTGTAGTTACATTGTGATGGTTGTGTTCTTACTAAGTACCTCTGCAACTCTGCTTGATTTTAGGGCACGACTAAAAGTCTGTCAGTAAATGACACACATTAGAGAAAGCAAATTGTCACCTTAGACACTGATAGCAGTGGTTGTTCTTGTTGGGAAGTGTGGAGGGTTATGCTCTTCACCTTTTTTGGCTTACAGGAAGTTTATCTTAATGTAGAGTGTTTTTTTTCTGCTAAAGTTCAACTGAATGATTTAAAATGTCCTTGGATGGATATGGGGGAATAGGCCTGTGAAAGAATCCTTCCAAATCTGTTCCTCATTTTAAATGTACCAGTTCTCTCAGTGTTTGCTGAATGGCTGGGATAATATTTTAGAGCTGAGACTTAAAGGTTAGAATGTTGGATTTATACTGACAGTGAAAGCATGTATTCCATGTTAGTACATCTCTTGGAATGCAGCTTGTTGTGTTTAATGGTGTAAGATCGAGCAGCCAGGGTTGTATTAACTGGCATCTTAGCAGAGTTTGCAAATCTAGATTCTCTGTAAATCTCCTGTATCATTCTAAACATTCTCTCCCACGATGCTAATTGCACATTTGTGGATTTGAGTCCATGGGATCACTGTAACAAAAAAAGCTCAGGCTCACACTCAGTGTAGTATTTGGCAGTGTCCTGCTGTCTTCTCCTCATCTGCTCCCTCAGACCAATTAACGAGTTTGCCAGCAGAGTAACACTTTTTATGCATCTTACAACAAGTTCCCAGGGTTTTCTGATCTGCACCACTGCATCGTGCTGTTCTGATAAATCACCTTCTCATGGACTCCTATTCCATCTTTTTTGAGAATGCAGAAAGCCAGCTGACAGGTGAAACTAGGGTAAACTCTTCTCAAAGCAAAGACTCTTGAGATTGTGGGGAGCTGAAGTTAAGCTGTTAGGAGGCAGTGTCATGAGGCCTGGCAGCTGTGCAGGGCTGCTTTTGATCACATCCCCAAAGAAATGCTGAGAGCTCCTCGTTGCTGCAGGATAACGTGCATTCGACTTTGGCTCCACTCAGGCCCTTTCAAAGGGTAGTGGTCTTGCTAATAGTTGATCTAAATAATGACACAGAAACTTCAGTTTTCATAGGGAGTTGGGCCCTCCCCAGGATTGAGAAATATCCTTCTTCGAGGATATTTGTATGTGTAGCTTTGGCAAACTGTCTTTTTGTACGACAATAAATGTGGGGTTTTTGGGGAAGATATTTCTTCTTTCTGTTTAACACTAGCAAAGGCTGAAGTGCATGAGTTACATCCAAAAATGTGAAGAAGTTGATCCCTGACACTGTGGCAGTGTCAGCAATCAGGTGCTTGCATGATAGTGTGATGCTTCCTAGTGTATCCTCTAGAAAATGGGAAGATTTCTGGAATAATGAACAACCAGTCTGATATATTGAATATATTTCTTCTCGTACGTTGGCAACAAAGGCTCTTGATGTTCTTATGTGTTTCTTGTGTGCATTATATTTATAAATTCACTTCTTCAGTCACAGCACTAGTATCCTTTGTGTTAATATAAATCCAAAGTCGTGTATTTTTTGATTTTAGAGAGTGTCAGTGTCTGGTAAAGAGGTAATAGATAATGTATAATTGTTTTTATATGAGGGTTTTAACTATACCATGGATTAGTAACAATAGCTTATGGCTCTTCAGGAGAAAATGACTTCTTCATGGTAGTCCACAGTGTAATAGGTTTTCATCATCATAAAAATCAATCATTTTACTTAGTATTTCCTTTCTTGTGTGTGTGTGGATACTGCTAACCCATAAAAACAAAGTAATTATATCTAATGGCAATTTTGTCCTTTTTTGCCCTTCTTCCTGTGATAAAAATCTTTTGGGCAGAGTAGAACAATGTTCAGTGACCTGATTTAACTCTTTAAAAAACTTACTGTGAGAATACATGAAAGCTTGCAGTAAATGAAGCTGTGAATGCTGCCTTCAGTGGTGCTTGTCAGATGAGTATCTTGGGTGAGTGTAGATTTACTGGGCTTCCAGAAACATGGAATTAAACAGCCAAAGAAGCAGATCTCCATCCACTCTGCCCCTCACATTGCCACTGGAGCAGGGAATACCCATGGATAATAAATGGGACAGCTTTACCTGCAGCAGTGAGGGAAAACTTGTTCAGACAAGTTCCCACCCCCCATGTGAGCAGACCTTGCATGGATTTATGTAACTGAAACAAGTTCTTGAAAAACATCCCACTTCTTGAGGGACAATGAATATTCACTTGTATTCTTCCATCATCCTGACAGCTCTGAAATATCCATGGGTGGGTGATAAATATGTGAGAACCCTGAATTTTGCAGTTCCATCCATACCGACCCTTTCTAAAGTACCAGGAACCGTGTTCAGGGGATGTAGGAATCCACTCAGGTATCATGTGGAAGGGTGGAACAGCAAGTGAAATTTTGGAATAATCAGTCCATGTCAGAAGACTTATATAAATTTATTACTCTAGTCATGTTTAATTTCCCTTTAGATCAGGTTTTAACTGTTGTGTGACCAGTTCTTCACCTACTTTCTCACTCCTGGCTATATTCATAGTGCCTGTTCACCAGCTCACATGAGACATGCAGGGTGACTACAATAGTCACCCAAGTTCTTCTCTGTGCTGACTGTAATCAATAACAAATTTCACTTGATGAGTAGTTATGGCTAAGCTACTATAAACCTGCCCTGGGAAAAATATCTCTGCTTTTATTGAAACAGCCTGAAGATTTTTAGCTGGTCCAGAGCATAACGAGGAATATAACTTGAAGAAATATCTTGGGGTTTTTTAACCTGTTCACAATCTCAGGCAGTGATATTGATTGCTGTAGTAGCTTATTCTGTTTCTTATAATTTCACTTCTTTCACTTCTTACTAAAATGTCAATAAATTACACAGACATGCAAAGACCTGATGTTTGAAGCTTGTTAGAAGCAAAAAAAACTTATCTGGTGCATTAAATATTCCAAGCAAATCTAAGAAATAAAACTTAATCTCCTTCTTTTTATTTCTTACTAGGACTTTGGGTTTTATACTCCATTATGTCATATAAAATATTTTAAAAGAATCTGATGAACAGAAAATGTAGCAGGCTGGAACAAAGATTTCTTATGAGCCTTAGGGTGAACTTTCTTCTTTTCTGTGTAATTTCTGGGTCTGAGCAGTGGTGGCTCCATGTTGGATACAGTGAGCTGGACTGGGTGGAGAACTTCCAAAACAGAGGCTCAGTTACTGGAACAATAATTTTCCATTGAGTTAGCAGAGCTGGTGACACACCCTCAGTGGAAACATGACTTCAGCTTATATAAACCCAAAGATGTAGTATTTGGAATTCAGATGGGTGGAAAGTAGGCACTGAGCTCCAGCAGAACCACAGCTTGGTGCATGTGCAAAAATATGGGGTATTTTTAGGTAGTTTTAATGTTAATAGCCATAATGCATCTATATGGGGTTTGGGTTTGCAGCATGTAAAGCTTTTCAGGCTTTTTCTGTATGGGAGTTGTCAGGAACCTTATGCTGCTGCTTATGAGTGGTGGCAAGATTTTGGTAAATAGATATCAAACAAAATTGCTGCTTTCAGGAAAATTGATTCCATAAGAACTTGAGGAAGAAAACACTTGCAGTAATACCTTACTCTTTAAAATACTCACTTAATAGGATTCAGTTAGGGTTTTGAAGTTGCACAAAACTGTCATTCTATAATTACTTGACTTATGTCATAAGAAATTCCTGGTTTCTGGGCCGTACCAAACTAATGCTGATCTGAGCCCTTTCATTTTTAGAACCTGCCAGTCACAAATATTTGTAATTGTGTGTTTGTTTTTTCTTTTCTTGCACGCCCTAAGGAGAATACCTTTTCCAAGCTCTTCCAGTATTCTTGCACAACGAGGAAAAAGAAGAAACATTTCAGTGAATGAGGAGTTTTTTGCTTCTATAGTGTTTTCTTTGAGAAGTGGGGCTTTGAATGAGGATGACAATGGAAGAGATGAAGAATGAAGCAGAGACCACTTCTATGGTTTCCATGCCTCTCTATGCTGTCATGTACCCTGTCTTTAACGAGGTGAGCTGCAGTTTCCTTTGGAAGGCAACAATCCCCTGTCTTTTGGGAAATACGGGCGCAGCACAGGTGGTTCATTGTGACTGTGAAGGCTTTGTGTCTAACCCCATCTCCTTTCCATGCATTGGTTTACCCTTTTCCATGAATAGTGTCTCATGCTCATCAGAGTTTGCTGGTTGTCTTGGCCCTGATCCTTTTTCTTACCTTCTACAGAGCATTTTCCCCAAAATGCCAGGTCTGGCATTTTGTGGCAGGGAGTAACATACAAACACGTACCTGTGAACAGTTAAATTGTACTGCTAATGGTTATAATTTAATAGCATAGCTGATCTTCTGTGAGTCTCAGAAATTGTCAAGATGTTCTCAAAAGCTTCTGTCAGACTTTTGCTGCAAAATACATCCAGCAACATGTTTGATTTATTTGGGGAGGGGGAAGTCTTGCCTTTGTAGTATCTCTCAAATGACACCAGCAATTTGAAAGCTGTCAATTCCCCATTCCACTGTGCTGTGTAAGGCAAGGCACATGTACTTGTTTTGTTGTGATAGCATCAGATTTGCTAATAATTCTAAACTTCCATTGCAGCTAGAAAGAGTAAACCTGTCTGCAGCTCAGACACTGAGAGCAGCTTTTATTAAGGTGAGAAGTAACTTGTTTTGAAGAATGATTTTTTTAAAAGGTAAACCATGTATGGTGGAGCTAAAAAGTCAGCTTTCTTTTTATCTTGTCTTTGCATCTGAAGATTTCCTCCTTGATCCAGTAATCTAAAAGTAAATTGGACAAGTGCATGGGCTGTAAGTTTGAGATGTCAGCAGATGTCATGGGTAGAAATCTGAAAGATACACATTGGAAAATTTTAAACAGACTCGTCGTGTCCATACAGAATCAGTGAATAAATAATATGCTTAGTCTAAAAATGGCAAGATTATGTAGCATAAGTGTTCATGAGCAGGCTTTGAAAGTCCTTTCCAGAGTGAGTGGTAATGGGATTTTTTGTGTATGAGGATAACTTCACTGTTTGTGTCTGCATTCAGCAGTAGATGGAAAAAAGATTCTTCTAACTTTTACATTATATTCCTAAAGAATGAAAATACAGATATACCCTTCTACTCCTTTATTGAAGTGGTAATCTTTTGAATTCTTAAAGAAAAAATAATTGCAGGCATGACATACCTTAACAGGAGAGCTGTGCAAATACATAATAGTTCCCTGTCTCTAAAATTTCAGTGTACCTTGACAAGTCTCAGCTAGAGCTCACACAAGCTAAATGTTTTTACAACTAATGGTAAGGAGCTAAGCTGGATGCAAATAATGTAAGAACAGAGATATTGCCAGCTAAAAAACCCACACACCCTCATTCTTATTCCACACAGCGCAGATTTTTGGGAGCAGCCCAGGTAGTGTGAACACCTCCAATGTTAGCTGAGCTCTAGCAAAGCTTTACTTAGATACATCATCAATCAAAAACTGTTTTTTTCTGAAAAAGCAATTCCAAGATGATGTCTGAGCATATGATGTGATTCATAAGAGGCACATTTATAAAATGTCATGTGGAAGGTGGGGGAGTAGCACCTGAGCTTGAGTGAATTAAATTCCAAAGGATACAATATCTTTGTCTCAAAGCTTAGTGTTTATGAAAACATAACAGGATATAGAAATCCATGAAAACCTTTCTCATTCAAATTGAAATGAGAGGAAAGGCTTATTGGAAAAGTTATTTATATCAAATCAGTGGCGTAGCCCAAAAAATTGAATGTTGTAGTGGAAAAATGGTTTTCAATGTAATCTAGTGCTCTAAAGCCATTAGACTGTTAAAGTTTCCAGCAAACTCCTGCAGTATCTGAAGCAAGTTACATGAAAATCTGCCTTTGTGCTTGCAATATTCAGGTATTGCATGATTAAGAACAACAGTTCTCTTTACTATACAGGCTGAAAAAGAAAATCCAGGTCTTACCCAGGACATTATCATGAAAATTCTGGAGAAAAAAAGCGTGGATGTGAACTTCACAGAGTCTCTTCTGCGTATGGCAGCTGATGATGTAGAAGGTAATAAATCTCCTGGGGAATAACTGTGGTTTTAATCACACTCTTGGAGTGGGCATTTCTCTGCCTTTTTTTTCAGAAGAGATGATTTTTCTTGATAGAATTTTTTCAGTGTGGTAGAAGAATATTTGTATTTTTTGAATACCTCTTTTGGAGAAGTTAAATCTCCCTGAAAACCAAAGAAAGAAAATTAATGTTTAAAAGTATGTTTATACAGGTGTATAGTTCACCTTTTGCATTGCTAACAACCCAGGAAAAAGCAGATATGGAGCATAACATCATCCTTTTTTCCCATTTCAAATTAAAAGCAGTAGTTACACTGAGAGAGGAAGATTATACTGTAGGCTTTAAGTTCCTTTAATGCTGAATTTGATCTGTAGTGCCTTCAGTGTCTCAGATAAAGATGGGCTCTTTTGCCAGCCTGCAGTAATAGAGGTGACTGTTGCACTGTGTTTGGATTCACACAGAGGGTACTCACTGCAGGTTTCTGGGCATGGCTGTTCTTGTGCTGTTCACCTTCAGCTATACCATGGCTCTCCTGCTGCATTTTAGTGTTTTCAGCTGTCACTGGAGGCTTGAGCACACACTAATGCTGTTTTTGAATATGCTCTTTTTGTTAGAGTATATGATTGAAAGACCAGAACCTGAATTCCAAGATCTTAATGAAAAGGCACGAGCACTTAAACAGATTCTGAGTAAGATTCCTGACGAGATCAATGACAGAGTGAGGTTTCTTCAGACAATCAAGTAAGTACCATGTGTTCTATTTCCTGCAGACTGAGAGGTCAAACTTTTTACTTAGGCCTGACTGTTCAAATGCTGGAGGGGATGCTTGCACCACTGTTCCCATTGGAAAAGAGCCTGATCCTCACTTATAAATGATTAGAGTTTTACTTGACCAAACTTACCTTGCTGATTGCCAGTCTGAATTCCCAAGGCAGTGCTCTAGCTCTTTGCATTTGGTCTTGCTAAGTCATGTCTGACACTTAGTCTGTAGAGACTGTTTTAAGAAGTGTTTGTTACCTAGGAGGGGATTAAATTCCAACATTTAAATGGAATCACTTAAGAGTATTATAATTATCTTTTTCTTGCCAAACAGGGACATTGCAAGTGCAATAAAGGAGCTTCTGGACACAGTAAATAATGTCTTCAAGAAATACCAGTACCAGAACCGGCGGGTACGTGCAGCAGCTCTTCTCATACAATATTTGTAATAGTCTAAGAGGAGGCATTTCAGAGGAGAAATAGGACAGCTTGACTGGTCAATGACATAATGACTTAACAATAAAATTGTTCTATGATAGGTCTGGGCAGTTTTATAAAAAGAAAATGATTTCTCTTCATCTCTCCTTAAAAAAAAGCCTCGCAATGCTATCCCAAATGTAATGTTAGCCATTTGTCTGATCAGTTTAACCTCCAGATTCTCACTGTACCAAACAATCTGTGGACTAAGACTCTGCTCCTGGTGTTTTTCTTTTCTTAGGCACTTGAGCATCAAAAGAAAGAGTTTGTAAAATACTCCAAAAGTTTCAGTGATACTCTGAAAACCTATTTTAAAGATGGAAAGTAAGTATGGTTTTGCACTGCCAGTTGACATAATGAAAGGCCTTGTTGACTAATGGGGAAATAAGACAAGCTTTGGGGTGTGGGCTGCTACCTTCTTCAGAACTTGCATAAGTCTCTCCTCACTTACATCCCCTGATTATCATGGCTTCTTTAAAACACTATTTCTTTTGTAATGCCTTTGGGGAAAGGGAAATTTGTTAAATGCACTGCAAAGCAACACCCATGTGCGGTGTCAGTTTTAAATCTGAATATGGGAAGTTAAATTTGTGGCCCTGTGTGATTTTTTCTCAGTATGTATACAAAGACAAAGGAATTGTGAATTCTTTATTGAAAAAAGTAATCTACCTACTTGAAGGATCATTTGCAAACACTAAACATCTGTGCAGTGTTCTCTTGGATTTACATTGTTATTGGCCTTTCTTTGTAGTGCTTTGCAGTACTTGGAATTCCTCAACTGAATCATTTTCTATTTGAACATTTTAGCCTTCAAACTGAGGCTTTTTTCAGGTCTTCCCCTTGGCTTTTGAAGTCTGTGTTCCTGTATAGTTTACTGTGGGGATTGTTTTGGAGGATGAGTGTATGCCCCTCAGATTTTGACAGTGCCAAAGTGTCAGTGCTCCAGTTCTAAAAATGAGAACTAACTTTCATGTCAGCTCTTGTTGAGGTTGGCAAAGACTAAGAACACCCAGGAGATGGTGCATTACTAAAGGAAAGGCAAGTCTTGAGACCAGCTGGGAATACTCTCTGGCTTCAATCAAAGCATTCTGGTTTTCTTTTCTTGCTGAAATTGGGGCTAAATTTGGTTATGATACCAAAACGATCAATTTAAACCTCAGTACTTTATGATTAATGGACAGAAGCACTACAAATTGTGGGCATAAACTAAGAGTGTGTTAGTTGTTTGCAATGTTGTAAGAAATTCCAGTTAAGGCTTGTATTTATCTATATCCTTGTGGCATCAGGAGTAATTTAAATCTGTCTGAATTGCATGCTGAGTAGATCCCTGCTCCCAGCAGGAGGTAACAGCACCAAACAGAACAGTCATGCTCACAGATGTCATTACTGAGCTCAAAACCACACCTTTCTTAAAAAGATAATGAAAAAATTGTGATTTGCTTCCACTTGTGTGCATGATAAGTATTTCTAGAGGAAAAAGTTGCCAGTTCTGAAATTACTGAGGGGTGAATTGCTCAGCTTTGAAAAGAACACGTGGTCAATAGTCACAGAGTCCAAGAATGGCTGGGGTTGGAAAGGACCTGGAGGATCATCCAGTTCCAACCCCCCAAGCATCTGCCCCACTTTTTTCCTTAGTTAGAGAGCTGAACAGTTGAGATGTCAATGATGATTGAGAGCCAAATGCTTTAAGTTCCTGCCAAATAACCCCAGCCTTTGTAGGCTGAGCTGTGCAAATGAGGCTGGCTGCCAGCAGTGAGCTCCAGGTACATCACTACAGGGGAGAACATCAATATACCTCCAATATTCCGAGCCTGGATGCCAATAATGCTGGATTTATGGAATGCCATGTTTCTAAAAACATCTGAAGCAGTCTCTTTCTCTTTTCACAGGGCAATAAATGTGTTCATAAGTGCCAACCGACTAATTCATCAAACCAACTTGATACTCCAGACCTTCAAAACTGTGGCCTGAAAACTGTATATGTTGAGAGCTGTACTTTTCAATGGTGGATAGGGTACCTTTATATGTAAATTTTAAAGTTTTGACTGTATAAATTATCAGCCCCTCTCGAGGGGCCTAATGCAGGATTTTGAATGGGATTATTGCCATCTTACACCATATTTTTGTAAAACATTGTAGCTTAATCATAATCTCACAAGGAAGATTTTGCATCACTTTTTGCTATTATCATTCTTTTCAGAATTATAAGCCAAAAGAATTTACGCCTTAATGTGTCATTATGTAACATTCCTTATAAGAATTGTAAATATTTGGTGTTCTGTTTCTGACATTTTAACTTGAAAGCGGAAAACTGCAAGATTATGTATTTAACAATATTGGTGGCAAATATTCAATAAATAGTTTACAACTGTTAGACTGTCTATTTGTATGTGAACAAAAGTGCATAGCTCATCTTTCTAGAAATGCAGAACATTCATGAAATACAAAAAATTTAAAATTATTTGGGTGCTTAAAGCTACTGGGAGTTCAAATCAGTGTAAAATGAGGGGTTTTCCTTAAAGCTGAGATTCTGGCTCTGATCTAGACCAGAATACCAGAATAATTACATTAAAATGTCTTTGACACAGTAACAAATAAACCCAGAAGTGAGACGTGCTTTTGTTTTCGATAGAAACTAAATCTCACTTCTTTCTTAATCTTTTCTCGGTGGTGAGTTTTACTCCTAGACTATACCAAGGTTTGGAGCAGAGGATTATTTTAAATATATGCAGCTGAGTTTGCAGCAAAGGTTGAATTTCAGCTATGAAGATAACTGGGTTTTAATTGATAGCCTTTGGGAGGGAGGAGGAGAGAAGCTGGAACTCTCCCAGGTAGCACTAGTGATATCTCTACTATGCATGCCATAAGGCAACTTTTATTTTTCAGGGACTGAAATCATGTGAGACCTCCATTGACAAACCTTGGCTGTGTAGAGGGTTAAGAGCTGCTGGTGGACAGATTTTATCCTTGTGAGTCCATGGTAATAGTTCACAAGTTTAATGAATCTCTCACATGCCCCTTTGAAGTGCACCTTGAGTTTATTTTGACATAGAATAAACCTCTGAAAGTTTTCAAAATCTAGGGCCATAACTAGTTAAGTTTAGGGAAGAACGTGAGGCAGTTTATAAAGCTCCAGGAGGATCACTCCAGGCTGAAATTGCTACAGAAATACTCCTTTTTGAGGTGTAAATGCTGATGAAAAGGTACATCCAGACTTTCCTTGCACACTGGCCTGGTGCTGTATTGCTCATTTGGGGCAAGTGCCTTATCCAGAGTACAACAGCTGGGTCCTTGAATTTGGTTATCTGCTTCACTCATCAGAGAGGAGGGAAATGCAACCTGCAGCCCTCCCCAAAAAAAGCACTGGATGTTCTGCTGTCTGTCTGGGCATGGAATTGTTTCCTTGATGAGAGCACTGACTGTAGTGAAACAGAACAATGTGGAGGAGAGTATTGTGTACAAATGAGTTCTTGGGAATGTATGTTGTGAAATTGCTGGTTACACATGAAGCTATAAACAGGACATGGTCCTTAAAGCTTTGCTGGTCAGCCTGTTTGCTGTTCTGACAGTGGTGTTTTGTGTCATTAGCAAATTGGGCTTAGTGACATAACAAAGGGGTGCAGATATTAACAATTTATAGTTAGAGCTTTTTGTTATTTGTTAAAGCTTGGCCTGCTGAACAGTCATTTCTTGGAGAGTGGTAGGAGAGCAGCAGTGTTAGCAGTCTGACTAAATCAGAGTAATAGTTAATTTGCATCTTTGCATTCTGTAAGTAAAAAGGTTGAGTAGTCTTCCTTGTGGATGATGTTCACTGAAGTCATAGCTCCGAAGGGCTTAATGAAGACCAATTAGTCAGGTAAAAGGGAGGGAAAGGCACCTGAGTTTGTGATACATCATTTCTCTTGGAGAGTGTTTGGTACTGGGAAGGCAGCAGCAGTGGCTGTCAGGAGAAAGAGCCACAAAAACCTGGGTTATATTTTCTAAATTAGACTTAATTCTCATAATATTCTGAATTTTCTCTGTTTTCTTGGATTGAGAGGGACAGTAGCAAGTGTTGGTAATCATGAGTTGAATAACAGCATATTTATGGGCGTCATAAAAATAAATTCAAAACCCAGTTATGACCCAGGTCCCAAACAAGATGCTGTGTTATGTCCTTTTAATTGATTCCTTGTAAAATCAGAGGCTTTTTCATCAAGAAATGAACTGTTCCTGTGAATCAGTTCTTCCCTAAACCTTTACTGGTAAAAGGTACCAAATACAGGGCTAAGCTTCAGGTAGTCTGGCCAATGTGTTTTGTTTTATTTATAACCTCATTGTCATTTCTTTATGTTACCTTAAAATTAATGGAAAATTATTCATTGTAATCAATGTCTGGTAATGGGAAAACTTGAAAACTGGTGTCTTCAGGTCACACTCTTCTGTTGTGTGTAGTGAATCCATATCTAGTGGTCTTAAAAACCTCTATTTTCCACTGAATATGAGCTGGGACATATGTCTGTCAAATTTTATTGTGGTTTTGCACTTTATTATTCAAGTTACCTGAGTAGCTAAAGATAAGTTTCTCTTAAGGATTTCTGATACAGCAGCTAGTGTTGCAAAATGCTCTTAGAAAATTTCTGCTGTGAATGTGGGTTATACCTGATATGATAATGTTAACATACAGAAAACCAATCTAATAAACAAAATAAAACTTTGTATATTTGTTAATGAAGCAAAGAAATGTCTTAATCCCTTGTTTTGATTTTCCTCAGCCTGTAAAGAAATGAAGAAAAGCTCAGATTGAGTTGTTTCTGGTTAGAAGCTTGTTTTAATGCTGATGCCAAGATTTGTGTACCAGAGTGTAAGAGGTGCCAGGTGCCAGCTCAGTGCAAGGTGTATCTTGAGTGGTGAGTATGAGATATCCCAGTGTTCTGGTGTCACAACTTCCATGTGTCCAGACAGGAGGATGAGGCAGGATCAGTCTTGATTAAGCTTTATCTTTGGACATGATCTTAGCTAGATTACCACTGAAGGGTTCCTTGTTCATGTTCTCAGATCTTGCCCTGGGTGCCAAGGGAAGACATGCCTTGTTCTGCACCTGTTACCTGATCATTTTACACACACTGCTCTCTGAGCTGGGTGGGGAATGAAAGGAAGGTGATCAAGATAGACCTGCCACAAATCTGAGCTTTAGATTATTCCAGTCTGAAGGGGGAATCAAATAAATGCAACAGCATGTGCAATCCTAATGAGTGCATTGGGTACAGCAGGGATTGTCACCTGCCTTTGGAGGAGCCACGGGCTGTCCTGCCTGGCAGTCTGGCTTTGTCATGCCCAGCCTGCCTCATCTTCCCACAGGACTAACCAGTGCCTTCTGGGGAAGGAATTGCAGGCATTGTGGACTGGGAGCTATGGGAACTCTCTAAGCTTTGCATGATGATTCAGGGCAGTTGTTCCCTTTTTGCACTCCACTGGTTTGGTTTTCCTCACACTCATCTGGGCAGATGTGACTTTTTAAAAGAGACCGGTGGGGAATGTGCTTCAGGACTAACAGCAGAATTAGTGCTAAAAAATAGGACTGAAAAGATGCTCCTGGGTCATTTGGGGTTTTTTTGTGACCGAAATTAAAAAGTGCTGTATAATGCTGGCCCTAAATCTGTCCAGCTCTATTGCAAAGCCAACTTCTTTGTCCTCATTCCTCCTGTTTGATGGCATTTTAGAGCAGTCTGAAGGAATAAAAAGACCCTTCAAATATTGAAGTTTAATATGCTGCATGAATTTAATTTATGATGAAGAATTCACTAACCTTGTCCACAACCAATTGTTCTTTTTCCCTCTTCTTCACTGAGTCATGAGATGAATTGTATCACCACCACGGGCTTCACTTCTTAAAGACACCCAATCCCAAGGTTTTGGACCTCTGAAAAGAGAAAGTATTGCCAATGCTAAATTGGCAAAAGGGTTTCTCCTTGTGTTCGTAACACAAGCTTGAATTTTGTGACCAAACTCCGTGGTGCTGGTGTCTCCAAGGCAGGGGAGGGGGTTCTTCTCACCAGGTACAACCTGTAGCAGTTTCTTGCTGGATGGCATCAGCATTTCCTCCATGGCTTCTTATTTTGCACCTTCTCCTCCACCCCCATGCAGGCAGGGGCTGGGGCAGCACATTGACAGGTACTGCAGGGCAGAACACCAGGATTCATTCCTGGGTGATCACCTCTGACCTCTCCTCCAATTTCATGTATATTCCAGGTCTCCACAACTATTTCTGTGAGATCTGTGCAAGCACACCAGGGTTTTAATGTTCTTTATAAAGGTCAGGAGTGCAGCTCAGCACCATTTGAGGTGCAGGACTCTGTGTCTGCGTTGCACTCATTAAAGAGCTGGGGCTGTGGTGACACCTGGGCACTATCAGAGTCTGTGGTTATGTGATGAAGGGTTTCATCTCTTCCTTCTCTGCTACCTTGCAATGCTTCTTACCCCTCTGTAAAGATCAGGAAGGCTTTACCTGGCAGTATGAATATGCAATTTAGGAGTCAGCCATTCCAGATAAGGTGTGTTGTTGGGCAAAGATGAGATTGCTCAGGCAATTCCAGTTAAAAGTTTGGTTACACTTTGCTGTTGCTATTCCTTTGGAGTTTGTTTCTTGCTAATAAAGATTTGTAAATCATAAAGATTCCTTTTTTCAGCAGAAACCAAAGGTGACCATGGAGGGAGGTTGAGGTGGTTTTGTAAGGACTGTCAGTGACACTTATGGGCACCAAGAGGAGGAGATGTTAAATTCTTCCAAGAAGCAAGAGAGAATAAATTCTTTTCACCCTAGAGACAAAAGTGTTCGACTTACTCAGTGTATTCAGGAAGGAAAAGTGTTTTTTAGTGCTGTAATTCCATTATTGGTGACAAGGTAAGCAAAATAGATTTTCAATTGCTGATTTCTCATGCACACTCAGATCTGCTGTATAAACAGTTGTGAATTTGCATTTGGTATCACAGTCAAAGGAGTGATTATACATGATGGATAGAATCATTTTAGAGAATATTTTGTAGTATTTCACTAAGCTAAAAAGTTGAAACTCCTATATCTAAATTAGACGTGTCTTTGACATTTTATTATTTCATAATTGTAAGTACTAGACTTTTCACAGGAGGTAATTGCTTTTTTTACCCCAAAGCTGCCTTAGTCTCCAAGGACAAGTGATGGGTGAAATAGAAGCCTGAGTGCCTGCAGTTTTCAAGTAAAGAGAATAAAGTATGAGCTCCAAGTATAATTCACTTAGTCTCCCTTCTTGCTGCTGGGTATCTAATCTCTGATAGAGCCACAGTAAAAGAATTTACAAGGAGGCTGAGTTACAACCTTTAAGAAAATGCAGACACTTTCATGGTGAGTGAGTTTCCTAATTAAAATGTTAATTGGAAGGATTTTGCCTTGCTTATCAAGGAAAATGTGTTAACCATTTTTTCCCTGCTGTTTGCACAGCCGTGTGATATTAATAATCTTGTGTGGTTTTCTACATCTGCTTACTGAGTGACAAAGAGCATTTTCTTAAGTCATTTGGAAAGGGGCATCACAAATTCCTGTCGAAGTTGTAATACAATAAGGATAATAAACACTGCCCTTAAAGGTTGAGAAGCAAAACTCACAGAATTGCAGAATCATTAAGGTTGAAAAAGCCCTCCCAGCCCAACCTGTGCCTGATGCCCACCTTGTCCCCCAGCCCAGGGCACAGAGTGTTGTGTCCAGTCTTTCCTTGGACACCTCTAGGGGTGGGGACTCCACTCAGTCTTGTGTGTAACTTTCCCCTGGATCCAGGCAGTCCTGCAATAGCTGTATCTAAGAAAAATTCCCCTGTGATCCTTTAGCCCAGCCCTAGTATTTAGGGAGCTGTGGTCCTGCTTAGGGTCTTGTCAAACTCTCTTGCCTTGGTTGCTGTAAGTAATGGGACAAAAAATCCCATCTATTTCTATTCTGTAAGAATTACAAGGTTTAAGGGGCAAAGAAAACATAATTAAAGCTGAGTTTTACCTGCATTTTTGACATGACTTTAAATATAAAACCCAAAGCAAACATTTAATTGTAAAGCCTTATGTAAGTAGATACTGTTATCTGAATGAAAACTGAGCTGTCTTTTTCAAAAACAAATGTCTGCATTACCAAGACACAAAAACTAAGTATGGTTTTGCTTCCTCCCAGCATGAGGAGAGAACTTTTTATCATGAAATACCAGCATTGCCAACTGCTGACAATGCCAAAGTAAGTGCAGCTCAACCTGTTGACCTCTTGCTATCTGGAGCTTTTTCTCATGAACATGCAATAATGCTTCTGTAATTCCCTGTCAATATAAGGAAGCAACTTGCATTAGCAGAGTAATGAATAAGAAAAATATAGCTGAGGTGCAAAAACACCTGTTGTAATTGTGCATGTTAGACAGAAATTAAGCAGCAAGGCTGAGACACAGGAATAATTAGGGATCAAACCTGCCATTTGGCCAATTCTCATTTCCTGAGGTGTCAGGTGTGATGTGTAACCTTGTCCCAGAGCTTCATCTGCAAGGACGTGGAGCCTGGTGGGATGTGCTTGGTGTCCTTGTTCTTCTCCACTGAGGACAAACCAGCAGCCCCCAGGGTGAGCTTTGGGAACTTTGTTTACCCCAGTCTTGAACCAAAAGGAGCAGCTCCCACACCTTCCTCCACCTTGTGTAGGCTGCAATTCTAAATGGGAGAGAAGAATCAGCTGCAAACCTTGCTGCCTCTTTATGTAACTGATTTTTGGGTACAAAATCATCCTTTATTTCTGCAGGCTGCAGCTTTGTCCCTCAGGAAAGCTGGGGTTTAGAGGCAGCACCTGGAGTCACCTGGGTCCCTGCTCTGCCCACAGCCATAGCTCAGGGGCACAGCTTCCAGCCCAGACTTTTCCTTTGGTTCCAAACTGTTCTCCTTGAGGCTGCTGAAATGGGATGGGCTTGGTTTGCCCAAGGAACCCCTCCACACTGTCATTTATTTTCACAGCAGCCCTCGCTGGGCCACGTTCTGGGCTTAGACTCAGCTCCAATTTCAGCTCCTCTCTGAGCAATTACTCACTGTCCTTCAAGCCTAACTTGGGGAACAAGTGGAAAAGTTCATCAACAAAAATGCCTAAAGTAAATGGATTTTACTAGGGGAACAGTTCAGCTGGGAACTGCTGCTGCTTCTGTTCATCTCTAGATTGGTTGTCTCGCTGAATTAAGGACCTGGAACTAAATTTTACCAGCTGGCAGCTTTGGGGGTTTTCTGACTTCTTAAAAGCTAATTCAAAACCTGTAGCTTCTGGTACTTGTGGGCCTTGCAGGCAAGACTTGTTACTCTCTGTTTCCAAAAGCTGTTTGGAGGAGAATGATGTGGTGGAAATGAATGAAAGACATGGACTTTACATTTATTTTCTTGACCTCTGAAAATTACATGAAATGGTGAGTGTTGGTCTTGTGGGGTTTTTTGGTGAGGGATCAGGGGTTGATGGTTACAAGTTAGTTATACCTTTACATCATGTCTAAAGGTGTTTCCACCTGAATTCCTGAATTTGTGGACACTCACCAGTGGAAGGTGGATGAGATTTTTGATTATATATACTGTATAAACTTGCTGCTTGTTGGGATGACATTGCTGTTCTTCTCAGTGCAAGGCTGTCACTGCTTTGCTGAAATCTCTCCTTCCTATGGAGCAAAGGAGTTGTAAAAGCTGTTCCATAGCTCAGAGTTTTGTAGCTGAATTAGCAGCAGAAACCAAAGAGATAATTTTGCATGAATTTTATCCCTGAGCTATTAGAGTTAGAAAAGCCAACACGCCACCTACATCTCTCACGGATGAGACACCTACAATTCTCTGTATTTCAGTCTCTGTGCTACTTTTCTACTGATAGATCTTGTTGAAATAACTTAAAATTGGACAAGAGAATTCATGCTATTGGAAATGGAACTTGAAATCTGCAAGACAATGTTTGAAATTCCATAATTAAGTATTAAAATAAGGTTTGAAATTTTCCTTATGCAAAGTGTGACACTGGAACATTATTCCTGAGAGGTGCCGTTGTGGGTATTAAAAGATTTCCAGACATGACAGAGTTGGAAGCTGTTCCTGTAGGAAAGTGTTGATGTGTAGAGAAATCTGCACTGGCTTAATGTGAGGGTAACTTGCTGTTGGTTCTCCACAATTCCTTTCTAGCCTGTAGTTAATAAAGCTATATCTTTGTTTTGCTAACACTATAGAAGGGAGGTTTCAAACTGTATCAGCTTTCTGCCAGTGTGTAGATCATCACTCAAAAGGCAACTCTCAGTTAAAAAGGCAAGTCAAATGATTTTGTAATTTGCACTTTCAGAGAGGACTCAGTTTCCTTTTTTCATGGATCACTGTTAGAGGTCCCTCCTCTGTCCTCCAGAGTTCAATACCCACATCAGGATCACCATCAGTGGGGCACTTCAGAAATAAATATACAATCCCTTTAATATCTTTTAGTATCCCCTGGCAGAGCACAAGGGTGGCCTTGTCCCAAACAGCAGTGGTGCTTCCAGCTGTTTTAACTTCATCTGACTTCCATCATCCTGTTGGGTTTCTCTGTGCCTCACTTCCCTGGTCATTAATTGAGGACTGCACACAACAGGGCCCCAAGTTCAGCTACATGACTGTAATAATAATAAAATTTCTGAAGCATAGAGAAAAGATTTGCAGGCAGTGAGTCTGTCACATTTTAGAGTGAGAAACATTTTAATGTGAGCAAAGGCAAACCACTTACAGTGTGGGAACACTCCAAAACTACATGGCATCCTCGAAATATTTCAGAATTGAGTCAGTACCTTTTTAGCTAAACAGCTCGGATAGTTTTCTGCATGGATTATATTGCCAGAAAAAAAATTAGAGAAGCAAATACTGGAGGAGAACAGTCATAATTTGTAGGAAATGGTTGTGTGGAATATGAATATATTTACTGTTTCATTGAACTGTCTATTCCTGTAGCAGGGAAATGCTCAGGTACCTCGAACTGCTTGTTCCTCACTGCATCTCTTGCAGAGGTTCGAGGTGGGACCAACCCTGCTCCCTGCTCTCTGTGCTGCTCTCAGGGCCATGATGGCATTTGGACACCTGGCAGGCTCCTCTGGCTGCTGCCCTGTGTCCTTCCTCCCCTGGACCACAGCAGTGGCACAGTAGTTGTGGTTAAATGTAGAATGCCAAAATGGTTTGGGTTGGAAGGGACTTTAAACCTTCCACTACCCCTGTCCAAGCTGGCTTTGGACACTTCCAGGGCTGGGGCAGCCACAGCTTCTCTGGGCACCCTGTGCCAGCATGTGCTTGCAATGTGCCAAGTTGTTAATTTTGCCTAGGCAAGGCTTAAATACTGTGTCTATGGAAAATAAAAAATAAAACTGTGGGGCATATCTTGGGAAATCATTGTCCTAATACTCTTCTAATGTAGCATGCAGATAGCATTACCAATTACTTTTTCTCTTTACTACAGGCACTTCTAAGCAGTCTGACCATGGTACACCTTGAGATGAGACTTGGAGAGTCCTGGGCTGGAAAAGTGGCAGATTATTTTCCATATCTCAGAGAGTCCAGGCACTTTGCTTACACACACAACACCTCGGGGGTATTGGTAGAAGAATGATTGTGGTCACTGGTGGGAGAGCCATGAGAAAGCATCCCATGATTAATCTCCTGAAGCGAAGCAGATGAAGCATCCCCAAAACTTGTAGGGTCAGGGAAGTATTTTATAACTCTAATGGGCAGTGGTAAGAGGAGTTGGGAAAGTCCCTGTGTGGTTCTGGCTCCCTCTGGTCAACAGGATTGTCCTGAGTGGAATCTGAACTGGAGACGTGGTTAAGGAGATCAAGGGAATTGATTAATCTTTTCATGATGAGAGATTAAGGGTTTGGCTTGTTCAAAATCTATTCAGGGTCAGAAGAGAGATGATAAATCTCTACTTCAATATTTGGGGTAGATAAGAAGAGAATTGTTTCAGTGAGAGGCTGATATGGTTGTATGATGGAGGTGCTGTGACTGTAGGATAACTCCAACTGTGTTGGCCACTGACACTGGGGTTTCCTTTGTTTTAGGGTTTCCTCAGTTGTGTGTTCTACTTACAGGGAAAAGGAACCTCAATGGCCTTCAGGTGGAATGTGAGTCCTTGGGAAACATTGTGTAACACAGCACAGAGCCAGGACAGGAAATAAGATCAAGTCTATAAATACCTGGGGCTTATCTAGACCTGAGGGAAGAGCTTTAAAGGCCACTGAGCCTCTGGAAACATTTGCTCTGGCCCCATCCCATACCTTTGCTGCTCACTGGCTGGGGCCAGGAATTGGCTTCTCCCCTTGCTCTTCTGCAGTTTCTTTTTTATTTGTTTTGGTGTGCATGTGTAGGGCAGGGGGGATGTTTGGGCTTTTTTTACTTTCCAAGGGACTAATTTGGCTGCAGGAAGGCAGAGATGGGGTTGGGGGTCCTACTGTAGCAAAGACTCCAGCATCTGGAGAATAGAAACTCCCTTTGCATGGTGAAATAAAGGGGTGCAAGACAGCAGCAATTCCCTTTATACCCTTTTCAAAAATGTTATATTTAGAAATTTAACTTTTAGGCATTGATTTTTATTTCTCTAAGTCTGAATTAATACATCTCTGGTAGAAGAAAAGTCGTGATTCAGCTTGAAGACTTTTTATACATCATGATGAGAAAAGTGATTTTTGGGTTGTTTCTTTTGGGTTTCAATTTTCAGCCAGCAAGGCACAACATGAGTTTTTCTGTCTGTGCTCTTACTGTCCCACTGGCAAAGCACCTTAGAAAATCAGGGTGTATTTACATTCACTCATGAGTGAAATAAGTTACTCTTCAAATATCAATATATCATTTGCAGTCCAGACTGTCATGATAATGTAAAGTACAGACTGGCAGAAACAGCAACAGGAAAATAAAGTTAATACAAGAATTAGCTGTGATTTTCCCAACCAGAATTATGAAGCTGAATTTCACTTTATTTCTCATTTTTATTTAACAGCAGAATGAGTCAACACTTACTAGTACAGACAGGAATTTTTCATGGAGAGATGGGATTGTGTTCCTGACTTCATTCCCCACTTCATTCCCCACTGCCCTCAGCTTTCCCCCTGCCCAAGGTAAGCACATAGAGGAACTGCTGGTAAAGGATAACTGCAGAAATGGAGGTGAAATGTGTTCTGTAGGACAATCCTCAGGAGATCACTAAGAAGATACAGAAACTCCCAGCCAATTTCACTGCATCAGCTTGAGCCCAGCCACCAAAAATGGTTCCCATCCAAGAGCTGGTCATGGATCATCTGAAATAAGTTTGTGGTCTCAGGTGTCCAAAGCTCCAAAGAAAACCCAATACCTTTCATTAGAACTGGAGTTCATTTAGACCTTTTGGAGTTTGAGCAGAGTGAGTTTGCCCCAGAAAAAGCAATAACCACTGTGCATTCCCCAGGGAACTGAAGAGGGTTGGGATTACCCTTTCTGAGCTAAGCAAAGGTGAAATTCCCTCTTGTCATTACAGTGGAGATGATGGCATACATGCCTTACTCCTTACAATGGAATAAACCCATCCCTGAATGGCAGGGAAGGCTCCAGAACTATCAGTTCTCCCAAAAGTTCCAATTATATTTGTGCCTCTTATTTGTTTTGTCAAATACTCATCTTATTGCAGCATTCTTACATGTGGGCCCAGGATATTTATGGTGAGATCAGCACTGCTCTTCTGTGTCTGAACACCTTTGTGCTGACTTCAGAGCTCTCTCTCTATATTTAAAGCCTGACAAGAATTATTATTTGAATGTTTCTTATGCTGATTATTAAAAACTACAGATTTTTTTTTTTTAAATAGGGTAATAAGATAATTTGGGAATCTTGAAGAACTGGTGGCATGGCTACAACTCCCAATAAAGCTGGTTTGGCTCCTTGGTAAATATAATTTTAGATTGGTGAGCAGCAGAAGATAAACTGTGGTTATTTTCTTGCCCTTTTTTTCTTTCTTTCATTTTTTTTTCTTTTATTGTAAAACAAGAGGTTTGTTGGTAAGTCTTTCCTAGGCTGAGGGAGGTTGTGGTGGCATTCATCTATATTTTAGGGTAATAAAGGGTGTGGGGAAAATGTAGTCAGGTGAAAGTACAGTACTGGCACAATTATATAGATAAATATAAATTGGCCTTGAATAATTTAGGTGTGCAGTTCTCATTAGCACAGCTCCTCTTAGTACAGCTCCAGTGGGAACTGTAGGAGGAAAATACCAACTACCAAACAACAAGAAAATATCCAATTGGCATTTGAGCAAAGTGAGAGATTATTAAATTTTTGGGAAGACTTTATATTCTATTGCTCACAGCATCAGAGGTTTCAGCCCACTGGCTTTGGAGGTTTGTTCTTGTGCTGTACCTGTGCATGACCTGAATGAAATGCAAAGGTAGGAAGGGAATTTATCACTGAATCATAAGCTGATGGAAATTACAGGAGGAAAAGAAACTCTCTCATGTCATTTAGTCCATTCCCTTGGCAGCACAGAACATGAATTCAGTCTCGCTGCTCGAGCTTTTTTTAATATTCAGGATAAATTGCCCTCATCCTTGCTGCAGACCATTCCTCACATTTATAATCACTGTACCACACTAAACAGGGTTTTTTTCTATTGATGTTGGCTGCCTTCAGTGACTCCCACACTTTGTCACCCCCTTATTTGTCACACACCCAAGCTGTGCACATTGAGGTCTTTCAGTCTCTCATAACAAACCACTTTCTGTCTCATTAAGGAAACCAGTCACAGCAGTGACATTAAAATATTAAAATGTAAAGACCTGCCATGTAGGGACTGTTAATAAGATGGGATCTCCGTGCTGCAGTTGGTGCAATTGCCTTGATAAATGTCCTGATTTGAAATTTCAGTGCTAACAATCTTTCCTTTTTCCTCCTCAAGTCAAAAGCAGCATGGGCAGGAGGGAAGGGAGGAGACTGTACCCCTCTGCTCTGCTCAGGGACATCCCATCCAGAGTGCTGCATGCAGCTCTGGGTCCCCTGACATCAGAGGGACCTGGAGCTGTTGGAGTGACTCCAGAGGAGACCCCAGAGATGCTCCAAGGGCTGGAGCCCCTCTGCTCTGGAGCCAGGCTGGGAGAGCTGGGGGTGCTCACCTGGAGGAGAGAAGGCTCCAGGGACACCTGAGAGCCCCTTTCAGTGCCTAAAGGGGCTCCAGGAGAGCTGGAGAGGGACTGGGGACAAGGGGTGGAGGGACAGGACAAGGGGAATGGCTTCCCAGTGCCAGAGGGCAGGTTTAGATGGGATACTGGGAGTAAATTGTTCCCTGTGAGGGTGGGCAGGCCCTGGCACAGGTTGGGCAGAGAAGCTGTGGCTGTCCCTGGATCCCTGGAAGTGTCCAAGGCCAGGTTGGATGGGGTTTGGAGCAACCTGGGCTGGTGGAAGGTGTCCTTGTCCAAAGCAGGGTGTGAGAACTGAATGACCCTTTAAAGGTCCCTTCTGATCCAAACCATTCCATGATTCCATGACTCTATGCAGCAGCACCAGTGTTCTGAGAGGAGATATGACCTGCCTTGCCTGAGGGATTGCATGCTGGACAACAAAGCATCTTAAGATTAATTCTCAGTGGCAGCATCTTCTGCATGGCCAGGTAGTGGCTTTGTCAGGATGGCCATGGCCAGGTGGGGACAGATGAGCTCCTCACATCCTGCCAAAGCATGTGGCACGGAAGGACTTCTCCTGTACTGGAAGAGTCTCTGAAGGCCAAGGGAGCAGTTCTGCTGAGGAACTGTGCTTCCACGCCAGGTCCAGGCAGAGGTAAGAGGAGCTCTGCTGTCTTGCCTGCCCCCATGAGACACTGCATCCCAGCCCTACACCTCAGGCACAGGGGGAAGGAAAACAGCTGCAGAGAGGCCAGTACCTCTCCCCTTGGCCCTGTATTGCCAGGTGCCAGCAGCACCCGTTCAGCTGGAGTGAACCGTGCCACCACCCATGGCTGCTTTCGCTTTCTCTATCCCTCCACGTCACACCAGATGGGGATGCACTGACAGACCGAGCTCCCTGGGCTCCTTCAGCCCCAGGAAGGCCAGCTACAGGTGCCTATGTCCTACCCTTGGAGAGCTCACCCAGCTGCCATGTCTGCAGCCCTGGCGCTCCCCCTCAGCCCAAAGCTGCCTTCCACGCAGGCAGAGCTCCTCATAAGAGGATTTAGTGCTGGTGTCTTTCCACTCACTGCAGAATAGGGAATGCTCCATCTGACACACTTGGCTTTCCATGAGAAGCTCACTTTTCCCACAGGAAGAAACACCAAGTTCACCACCTTTCCCTACATCCCCCCAGCTTTTGTGCACAAACCAGGATGTAGTTCACATATTTCTGTCTACTCACTATCCCTGTTGGTCCTGCAGACCTGACCCCATCCAGTCAGGATGAAGGTGTCAGAAGTGCATGTCAGGGGCAGGTATGATGTGCAGGGGCAGTGTGTGCAGGTGTTCAAGGCCAGGCTGGAAGGGGCTTGGAGCAACATAGTCTAGTGAAAGCTGTCCTGACCCATTGCAGGGTGTGGGATTGGATGGGCTTTAAGGTCCCTCCCACCCCAAACCAGTTTGTGATTCTGTGATTACAGCAGCAGGAAATACTGTGTGATGCGATTTCACCCTGCTTGTAATCCCCCTTTCTGGGGCAGCTGCTAAATAGACTGTTACCTCAACCCAGACTCTGCTTAGCACAGGAGATGCCATCCTCTGATTTATACTTGTTCATAATTATAAACCAACTAATTTTAAGTTAGGCTGCAACAAAACTGCCAAGTCTTGTTACCAAAAACAGTGTAATTGCAGTCAAAATGCATTTAAATCTCTGCTCAAGCGTGGACACTAAGGAGCTCACTTTGAGCAGAGCCAATTTATCAGAAACAAATAACTGCCAGTCACTGGGCAGGCCCTGGTGCTGCTGCACCACCCAGGCTGTGGCAGGAAGGGACACCCGCAGGAAGGACACAGCCACTTTTTTCTGCAAATAATTCCCCAGTGGCTGGAAGGTCAGGCATGACTGTTCCTTACATCCCCACATCCCTAAAGGCACAGAGGAGAAGGCAGGGTTCAGGCAGCCCTGCTGCCCACACACCTGTCTGCAGGCTGAGACCCCCAAACCCGGCCAGGTGGTTTGGGGTTCACACCTGTGCCTGCCTTTTGTGGCTAAAATAATGGCGTTGTCTGGTGAGACCTAGACAGACAGGAATCCTCTGGGTGCTCAGGGTGGCCTCCTCAGCCCCCCGTGACACTCGTTACATCTTAGGAGAAATAATCATGGAATCACAGAATGGTTTGGGTTGGAACAGACCTTAAAGCTGATCCAGTTCCAGCTCCCCTGCCATGGGCAGAGACACCTTCCACTAGACCAGGTGGCTCTGAGCACCATCCAAGCTGACCTTGAACATTTTCAGGGATGGGGCAGCCACAACTAAGTAAAACAGATTCATCCTTTTTGTAATGCTAAACCCACTTTAAACCACAAAAGAAAGCTGAAGAGCCACCACATAGGCCTTCCCCTCTCTTTAGGGGTATTTCTCCTCTTTCCATGCAGGTAAAACAACCTGCTCTGGTGGCTTTCTCTCCTGCCAGTCCCATCCCGCTGCCCGGGGGCTACAGGCAGAGCACCAGTGACCCCACACAGGGACAGGTCGGTGGGACATGGCTCCATCAGATGGGCACAGCAGGAGGCAAAACATCTCTGCCACCTCTCCATTTGGGCCATTCCAAGTTCAGCACCAAGCTGATGAATTCCTGCTGCCTTTGGGACACATCCTGACCTTCAGCTTCCAACCACTGTCAGACTGATTCCCATGTTCTGCTGTAGGATGAGCAAGACTCTCTTCCCCTCCACACCCCAAATGTGGGGTAGCTGCAGTGGAGAAGGTGCTTTCAGCCTGCTACCTGTGCTCACACAATCCTCCAGGGCTCAGCAGGAGCCAGGCACCTGCCACACCATCAGTCTCACTCCCCTCCTGCTCACAGCCAGAAGCAGAAGCCATGGCTCTCACCACATGTCACAGACCCATTACAGTCACCACAGGCCAGGCAGCACTCTGGACCCCACAGACAGGACAAGCACTGGCTCGTGGCCACAGCCCCACTGCTCAGCTGGCCACAGGTCACCCTCCGACCAGCACAGACCAGTGCTACCAGTGAAAGGGCTGGTGCAGCACCGGCTCCATCAGTGCCTTAAAGCCTGGGAAAAACACGCATTGGGTTGTTTCCTGGACCCACTGGGGGCAGAGGGGGCTGGTGAGAAAGAAGAAAAGTAATAATGGAGAAAGGTTAGGATGAAAAAAAACACATTAAAAAAAAAGTGTCACTGCAGAGGAAGACAAGTGGAATGTGACAGGACAGAAACAGCTGGTTTGGGAGGCTGGAAGGACACCAATGGCTCTGGCTGGGACCAGACCCCGGGCTGGTTTATGGTCTCCTGGAAGCCATAGGTGCCTGAATACTTTTGAAAATATTGCTCCAATTTTCCAGGATAGCCACGTGAAACTCAATAAACAATGCAAACGAAGCTCAGAAGTCCTGCCCCACACATCTTCCAGGCAGAGTCGGGGAGGTGAGGCTGCTGTGCTCCCGTGCAGGGTCGGGGCTGGGGGGACCCAAGGCAGGGTGCCCTGCTTGGAGAGATGCTCCTGTCGGCTGCCCGGGGCCTCGGGCGGTGCCCGGGGCTGCTGCTGCCCCCAGGGGGGCACTGCGGGACCGGGGGACACGGAGAGACCCGGGGGGGACAGGGGGCGACACACACTGAGAGACCCCGGGGGGGGGACACACACTGAGAGACCCAGGGGGCAGG
>JAWWEE010000010.1:3048411-3060352 GCA_035221455.1 Xenops minutus | reverse complement strand
GCAGGGACACCTTCCACCAGCCCAGGTTGCTCCAAGCCCCATCCAGCCTGGCCTTGGACACTTCCAGGGATCCAGGGCCAGCCACAGCTTCTCTGTAGCCTAATTGTGATGTTTTGTGGCACTCCCTGGAGAGACGTGTGGCTACTCTGCTTCTCCTCAGTTCTAGTGGAATTGGCACAGCAGCTGAAGTCCTCCAGCCTTTCCCACCCCAAAGGGATTTAGTTCGGAGAAAGGTTCGGTGTTTCAAAGAGATACAAAATCTTCTTGTGCCCTGTGCTCCATTGCAACAGCCAGAATAGAAATAAACCCTTTAATCTGAGGTGTTGTGGGCTTCTCTCTGAGGAAAGCCAGTCTTCACATGGCTGCCAGTCACAAATGAATTCGGGTATAAAACTCCCCTTTCCTGCCCCCTTCCCTCATCCCTGAGGATATCCCAGGTCCTGCAATATGCATCAGCTGTAATTAGTGCAGGTCCCTTCCTGCCAGCACGTTTTACACGAGTGGCAGCCCTGCATGTTCTCAGAGTGAAGTGACTCAGTTAAACGTGGTGCCACTTGGTATTCAGAGGGAGTGTTGTTTGTCTTCCCAGCGCTGCAATGATGCTGCAGCCTGTGGTCCCACAGCCCCCCGTGCATCCCAATGAGGAGCCAGGGCTGCTGCTCAGGCTCAGCCCCACCACCAGCCCTTACCCACTCGTGGAGATGCCGACCTGCTGTCCTGAGTGGGGGCAGCACGAGTGTTTTCAGGGCTTTGGTGCAAATGAATGTGTGTAGCACGGCAGCAGGGCCACAGCCTGATGAAAAAGTTAAAAAGCAGCAGTCAGGGATATAGTTTCCTGTCAAAGCATCTGTCCCCACCTGTCTGAGGGCACAGTTTGGCATCTGCTCCCTCTGGACAGTGTTTTCAGGTTAAAGAAACAAAAGTTTCTTAAACATGTGCTTTAAGAGAATTTAAGATGACTTTAAACACTGTTTATGAGGAGTTAGTTTGCTGTTTCATTCAAGGGGGTCACAGGGCTGGATCCAGGCTGGGAGAGCTGGGGTGTTCACGTGGAGAAGAGAAGGCTCCAGGGAGACCTGAGAGCCCCTTGCAGAGCCTAAAGGGACTCCAGGAGAGCTGGAGAGGGACTTGGGACAAGGCATGGTGGGACAGGACACAGGGAATGGCTTCAAATTGACAGAGGGCAGGTTTAGATGGGATATTGGGAGTAAATTGTTCCCTGTGAGGGTGGGCAGGCCCTGGCACAGGGTGCCCAGAGAAGCTGTGGCTGCCCCTGGATCCCTGAAAGTGTCCAAGGCCAGGTTGGATGGGGCTTGGAGCAACCTGGGCTGGTGGGAGGTGTCCCTGCCCATGGTGGGGGTTGGAACTGGATGAGCTTTAAAGTTTCTTCCCACCCAAACTATTCTGTGATTGTATAATACAATCTCTTCTCAGGAGCCTCTATGGTTAGCAATTATCCCTTTACAATTTTTTAATCAGCCATCACTGAGTGCTAAAACAGCTTTTAGGATCATTGGAGCTTGTGCTGGTACATTATAGGCTGAATTGTCTTTCCCAAATAGCTTTTGGTGCACTTGAAATCTGTCCTGTTCAAGTGCAGCTTCTCTTTGGATCAGGCTCCAAAGGCGAGATCAGTATTCTGGAGTTTTTTCCTGGCTTAGGAAACTGAATGGAAATGAAGAAGTTACTGGAAAGGCTGAGTCTTGAGCATTGTTCTTCCACTGCTGTTCACTGGGACTGGTGTATTTGCCAGTGCAAGTCCCCTCCCATGGCCAAGTGGCTCAGAGTTCTTCCTTTACTACCCCAATGCTACAAAACATTTATTGTGGCACTAGCAGAAGTTCCCTAGATAAAGGACCAATTCCTGTGTGTTTTCCATGTAAGGCTTCAAAGGGATTTGCAATATTACATATCACATTAATTTTGTTATTAATGAAGTGTTATTTAGCAAGAGGAACACTGTTTGCAGTGTGTATCTGTTTTCAGTTTAGCTGTTGAAATTGAATCCCTGTGAGACACAAAATCGGAACCGAAAGGAAAGGATGACTAATTCCCTTCAGACAGCAGCAGTTCTGGATGCTTTTATTGTGGGGAAGGAAAACATCTATAAGGCCTTTTTGGTGGTGATATTTCAGTTAGATACATGCCTGAACTTGGATGATCAATTAGTTCTGATCTAACACTGAAAAATTAAATCCCCAAAGCACTGAGGTTGCCCAGAGAAGCTGTGGCTGCCCCATTCCTGGAAGTGTCCAAGGCCAGGTTGGACAGGGCTTGGAGCAGCCTGGGGTAATGAGGATTTGGGGATAGATCCTAAATACCACAGCTAATCCTGGCTGCAATTAGCATCATGGGTTTGACATGAAATGCTGTATTTTTAATTCATTTTTCTGAAATGAAACAGTGTTTCAAGAAAGCTTGGAATAAAATAATACCCATGTGAGGTGGAACAGAATCATCTCAGAGGAGCAGAAAATACAGGTCTGGTAGTTTATTTAGATGAATCAGCTTCTTCCATAGAGCAAATCTGTCTCACATCTATAAATGGATGTGATCTAGATTACAGATTTATTTCCCTGAGATATTTAGAGTTCTCAGTGTCTAGATTTAAACCTATTTTCTTGCCCCGTGGCCTGTGTTTTTTATTGCTAAAGCTATTTTGGCTTTTTAGTATCTGAAAGCACGACTGTGAAGATGATAAATACATCTAGGGCAGGTACCTGTGAAACCCGTGTTTTCTGGGCTGTAAATGTACATTTTCACTGGCACTGCTGTGTAAGCCTCTGGTATCCCCTGCCCTGTGCTTTATTCTCCCTCCTGCTATTTCATCTTCCACTCATTCCATTTTAGATGGTGATTTTCATGAACTGAGCAGTGTCTGTCTTCCAGTACACACATCTGTTGAGTTTGGCATGTTCAACAGCACCCATTGATAGATACAGAATTATATTATATCAAGATTAATCTCTGAACACACTGGGGAAGTGTCACCATGTGCAGAGGGTCAGCTAAATCAGGGAGATGTGCTCTGTTTCCATGGGTAGGTCCTGCAAAATGTGAGTGCCTCACTCACCTGGGATGCTCTCTGCCTGGTTCAAAAGGCAGAATGTAACTGTGCAGCTGTGCACTGAAAATTGGTTGCAATTATCAGGAAATATATTAATAAAAACACCTATTTAAATTCCTTGAAATAGGGGGGGAACCCTCTTGTAATCTCTCATCCAGAAAAGTGAAGCAAGGCATGGAGTTTAATCTAAATTCAATGCTACCTTCAGCATCCTGAGTGATCCCACACTGCCCAAGGGGGAGCTGGGATGGGAAAGCCTTCACAGAAGCAACCAGCTTGGTAACTTTGCTATAAAATGCTTCTTAGGACAAGTAAATCTTGATTTTTACTGCTTTGGTAATCAGATCTTTTAACAGCAATAATGAAACTTCAGTTTCTAGAAGTTGTCTGCAGTTGTAACCAGAACTAAACCAGTCCTAAACAAATTCTCCCACCTTTCTGACTCTCATATTGGGGTACAACCACATTTTCTGAGTTGTGCCTTTTACCTGACAATCATTGCATCATCAGCAACAGAACTTCCATTTCTCAGTGTCAGTTGTTATAATTTGTCTTCCCTTTATTATTTTCCCCCATTTCTTTATTGCTAGATATTAACTTTGCTCTCACACTCCTTATTTAAATTACCCTGGATGAGTTGATCCTGAGCCTCAGCCTCCTGGATGCTGCCCAAAGAGGAGAGGGGGGCTCTCAGGAGGCAGCCCTTGGCCATTAAAAATTGCTCTAATATATTAAAAACTTCTGGTAATGCAGTCTTCATTAATTCCTCAAATAACTTCTTCTAGCCTTATGTTTTAAAAAAAAAAAAAAAAGGCTTTTAAAAAGTTCTTTGTGGTACCTAATTAGATTTTCCTTCCTGCAGTTTGAGGTCTCCAAAGCTTCCCTGTCCTTCTGTGGTCATGAGCCATGGGGGATTCCCTTTTCCTAGTTCAACAGCCTTCAGGGAATTGGGTACTGTTGTCCCAGCTTTCCCCACTTCCCTCTGTGCTAAAATAACCACAGAGCTATGCCTTGTTGTCTCCTTGATCCATAGATTTTCTGGACCTCTCTCCAGCACTGTAAATGTACATATGTGTGTGTATGTAAATACATTTATATGTCAATTTTTATATATGTAAATATATCCTTAGCTCTTGGGTTTTCTGAAAAAGTAGCATCTAAAATTCTGCCCACTTCTAAATCTGTCTCCACTGGCAGGTAGTGCCTCCAAAATCCACATCACCAGGTCCTTTCCATCATCCAGATGGTACCTGCAGCCAGGAGAACCCTGCCCACCCACACCCTCCCACTTGGACAGTAAATCACAACCATCCACCTGCTCTGCTCCTCTCCTGACAGGTTTCATCTTGACAACTAATTAGGAGAAGGTCTGTCTAAACCCCAGATATATTAAATCACCTGCATCTTCTCCTGTGAAAGGAGCTGGGATGTGCCTTGCTCCTGCCCAAGGGTGTTGTGGCCTTTGTCCCCCTTTGCTGCTCACCAATAATATCATTTTATTATTCCTGATTATCTGGATGGAAACGATGCTGTCATGTTTTTCTAGTGTCCCTCAGTGTTCAGGGTTGGAGGTTCACTGCTCAGACTTTGCAAACACCCTTCTCCTCTCATTATGACCCATTTCAGAGACAGCTCCTACCCTTCTGTCCTTGGTGTTAATTACCTGCCTGACATCTTTAATAAGACTAATTAAAGACTGCATCAAACATTCTGGCCTTCTTGGCATTGCTGAAATCTTTCTGTAAAGAACCAACATTTCCCCCTGATCTTCCTTTTATCTTTGACTCTGGCAAGTGGCTTCTTGCTGTAGTATGCCTTGGAATAGGTTCTTATTATTATTTTATGATTTTTTAAAGAATTTTTGTCCTTCCATGTTTGTGTGATAGTACTGTTCAGTGCTCTTGATTCTGCTAGTTGCTCATAAAAAATGATTTATGTATGTATATAGTGATATGTCATGATAGCTCCTGTGATCCCTTTTTCCCTTTAACTTTTCAAGAATATTTGTGAGCAAGTGTGTGATTTCTTAATATACCAAATAATATCTTTCCTTTTTTCCCCTCTTCCTTTCCTTTCTGAGTAACTTGTGCCCTCTCAGTATCCCTCAGTAATCAGCAGAGAGCTTGGAATGGAAAAGAAAATAAAACATTCATGTAAAAAGGAAATTTAGTTATAATTAGAGCTTGGTTTTTGCTCTGCTTGAGACTGTTTTTAAGGGCAGGAGCAATCTTTGTAATTGGGTACATATGAAGTGTGTTGCTTTTCAAATGAGTTTCAGTAATTAAATAAGGATTTCTAAAGGGCAGGGTCACACTGCCTCACTTCCATGAATTTTTTATACAAGTATACAAGAAAATTTGTCTGATACTTTTGACCAATTGTTGCTTGGATAGATCAGGATGATATTTATGGCTTTAAATGTTAAGATCAGACATCCCTTTGTGCTAGCAGGTTTCTGCACTTCCATTGCATGCACTGGCTGCAAACCCCAAGAAAACTACTTAGGTTTGACTCACACTATGAAGAAATACAACTTTTAAAGGTGTCCTTTGAAAGTTCAAAGAAATAGTGAGAACATTTGGAAGTTAATCCCAGGATTGATTGGGTTGGAAGGGACCTTAAAGCCCATCCTGTTCCACCCCCTGTCTTGGGCAGGGACACCTTCCACTCGCCCAGGTTGCTCCAAGCCCATCCAACCTGGCCTTGGACACTTCCAGGGATGCTCTTGAGTATCAAGTGCCTGGCAGTTTTGATTTATGAAGAAAAGACCTTAACTGTGGTGGTACAATTAGAAATGAGCTGTTCTGGTGGTGATGGCTTGGCTTTGGGTTGAACTGAGCCCATCAGACCTGGCTCTCTGATGGAAGATTGCAGCAAACAACCCTGGGAGTCTGTTGTCCTTGAGTTCGTGTCCATGGACCAAAACACAGGAAAGAAACAATGACAGTTGATTTTAAAGGAAATTTCTCCTAACTTGTAACTTGGATCTTACTGATGAATTCTCAAGTAAGCTGCTGTCTGCTCAGTCTCCTGAAATTTCCCTTTCCAGGGGCTGTATCCGTGGTGTTGCCCTCCTTCTCCCCTGCTGATGCTCCTAAGCAGTGACCCAGTTGTCCTGCTGGAAACTCTTAGGGTGGGATCAGAACTCTTTGTAATGAATTGAAAATGTGGGGAAAAACCAAAAATCCATGCCGAGTGCTCTGTGATTTGCATCCCAGATTTCAGTATTCAGAGCACAGATGTGTGAGAGTATTTTAATGACGATGTCCAGAGCAAGACTTGCTATTGCAGCAGGTTCTGCTTCCCCCAGGTAAGGAGCTCAGCCACAGGACCTGCTGTTATCTTTGCTGAGTGACAGTGGGCAGGAGATGCAGCACTCAGCTGGTTGTCATGGGGATGCCAGCCTCTTCTCCAGGAGCACCAGTGAACTGCAGAGCTGTGGCAAAGCCTGTCCTTCTCCTTTAGCCTTTCGAGGAGTCGTTTCCCTGTTTTAGTCACACTGGTCCAAAATGGCAAAGCAGCAGGTCTTGTTTCCCACTGCCTTGCTGAGGAAAACGGGGGTAAAGGATTTTTGGGTTAGTGGATTTTAGGATTTTGATTAGGGTTAGGATGAGGTTAGTGATTAGTGTTAGGAGTAACATTAATATATGGTTGTGTTCATTAATGGTTGAAGTTATTGGCGGTAGTGGTGATTAGTGGTAGTGCTTATTTGGGTAGTGGTAATTAGGGATAGAGTTTCTTGGGTTAATGGATTTTAGGGTTTTGGATAGGGTTATGATCAGGTGTATGGTTAGTGTTAGGGGTAAGTTTAATATGTGGTTGTGTTGATTCCTGGTAGAGGTTGTTAAAAATAATGGTGATTAGTGATAGTAGTTATTTGGGTATCAGAATATAGGGGTAGAACCTTTCGGGTTAGTGGATTGTAGGATTAGGGCTAAGGTTAGGGTTAGGATTAGGTTTATGATTAGTGTTAGGGGTAAATTTAATATGTGGTTGTGTTCCTTATTGTTAGTATTTATTAGTGGTAGTGGTAATTGTGGGTTGTGCTTATTAAGGTGAAAGTAATTATGGGTAGAGTATTTGGGGTTAGTGATTTTTAGGGTTCGGGCCAGGGCTAGGGTTGGGATTCAGTTTCTGGTTAGTGTTAGGGGCAAGGTTCATATGTGGTTGTGTTAATCAGTGCCAGTGGTTCTTAGTGGTAGGGGTAATTATGGATTGTGTTTACTTGAGGAGCAGTAAATAGGGGTAGAGGTTTTTTGGGTTAGTGGATTTTTGGGTTAGAGGTAGTGTTGGGATTAGGTTTATGGTTAGTGTTAGGGGTAAGTTTAATATGTGGTTGTGTTCCTTAGTGTTAGTATTTATTACTAGTAGTGGTAATTGTGTATTGTGGTTATTGGTGTAGCAATAAATAGGGGAAGCCACGACGCTGTTGGGAAAATGGGGTTCGAGTTCACTGCTCACCTAAAGCCTGAGCTTTGCACTTGAACCAGGACCTGCAATCCTTGCTGCAGGGAGCAGGCAGCATGTGGGAGAAATCCTGCTGATTTAACTCAGCTATTTCCAGCTACATGAGAGAGGCTGTGCCAGAAACCGTACGAGGGTCGGACCTCCATGGGTTTTGCTGCCCTTTTTGGCAGTCCCTACAACATGCCATGCCCTGAGTAGTGTGAGGCCCTTGCAATGCCCAGCAGGATATTTAGTTGGAGTTAGAGAGACCTGCAACCCACTGGTTCACACCTTTGTCCATGCAAGGTGAAGCTTTTGAAAGGGGAGCTGTGTTGGGGCAGATCAGAACCTGCTGGTTCCTCCACTGGCCAGGTCTTGTCAGGTGTGTTAAAAGGTAATAACAATTAATCAGGTTTGTAATGTGTTTCTGGTGGTGCCTCACAGGCAGAAACCTCTCTCTGCAATGGAAAGAATGTAAATTCTTGTTGTTTTGACATCGGCCTTGTACAAAGATTGAGCTCATGCCCTTCTGCCTTGCCCCATTATCCACAGTGCTGGGGCTGAGATTAATGTGAATTAAGCTCTTGGCTTTGTCTAATCAAAAGTGCTCTCAGAGGATGGTTATTTCAGAGAAGCCCTAATAAATAGTGATAATATTATGCATTTCCTGGAAAAGAGGCTTCTCCTAATGCTCCATTAGGACTTGTCTAAATACAAAAGTTCTGCCTGAGAACATTAAGTCTATCAGGTCTTCTGTGTATTATATCTGTTTTCTATTTCCACTTTTAAAAAGTGGCATTACAAAACCATAGCCCTGTTTTAAATAACAATAAAAAAGAGGTGTAATGGTGGTGCTCTTCAAGAATAAATTAGAAGTCCAAATTTTAAGAACAGTCAGAGTTTTACATTTGTGTCCTGAAGCTGAGATTGAGTGAGTCCAGCAGGGATGATCCAGCAAGGGAATTCCTTGTCTCAGTCCTTCTCTCCTGTAGATAAAACTTGAAGATGAAACCTCCCTGACTCTCACAAATAAAATAAAAACATGCACCACCTTGAAAACAGATTCCTGCCAGGAAACAGGCATAGCTGGATTTCCAGCAGGTGAAATGCATTCCAGCCTTAATGGCAAATACATCTTATCTCAAAGTGCTGTCAGTATAAATTAGCACTGCATTAATTATATTGCATTTAAATGAGATGCACTATCAATATTTCCCCAAACTGCATCTTCTGAAAGCCTGTTTTAATTTGTAGAAGCCAGACTTTAAATTAATGAAAACCAGCCTAGGAAAAGCATGTATTGGTGCGTGGCAATGTATAGATTTCATTTTATTGGATTTTAATGATGTTGGACTAATTCAGGGAAAACTCAGTCTTACAGGGAAAATATCCACAATGAGAGGTATGTGATGGAGCCAGAGTAGTTACTAATCCTTGTCACTTGTTTTTTATTTTGCTTTTATCATGGTTTTGGGTTTTTTTTTGTGATTTTTTTGCATTGCTTTATTCATTCTGAAATTAATAGAGCGTTTTTCTGCTCTGCCTATACTAATTGCTTATTTTTTATTTCTTAATTAGAAGTTTGATTTCACTGTCACCACAAACTTAGTGTTGGAAAGGACAGATGCACTGACATCTCCCAGATCTGGGTACTGAGGAAGATGATAAATGTTACATCCTGGGACAGGTACTATACATGTTCTAGGGGAACAAATGGCAAAGATGTATTGTTGAAATGTGTTGTTTGCTTCATTTTTTTTTAAGATATAAAAATCTATCAATGTCTAACTTTCTCTAAGCTCAGTAACTCACTGTGCAGGGAGGATATTCAGGTCTGGCTGCACATCACTGAATGTTGCTTTAGAAGCTGCAGCACGTTGAAGAAATGCCTTTCCAGATCTCTTGCAAACTAAGGCACCAGTTGTGCACAACAAATCCTCTTTCAAGCCATTTGTCTGTCCATATTCTGCTGGTTACAGCACAGGATTGCCCCACTCTCGACTTTCTAAGGCTTTGTTCTCTCTGCTGTGTAGGAGAGAAGATAGGGCACTTTAAAATTGTTCAGGAGCATCAAAGGACTGAAATTATGAAAAGCGCCTCTCTGTGAGGTTTTTACACCACTATGATGAAAAATTAGAAGGCATAAATTGCAAACATTTCATTTGTAAACTTAGAATTTCCAAAAATACAGCTATTGCCCAGGCTAAGGAGACCACTTGCACTGCAGTTGTTCACTGAGAAATGAGGAATAAAAAGGAATAAGTAGTTTTTTTGTCTTTGTCTCCTTTCAAGCTTTCCAAACAACTATCTTTGCCTTTTAGGATTGAAATTCAGGAAGGAAAATACCCCATATTGGCAGTGCAGTGGGATTGCAGAGAAATGCCTCTAGTGCCAAGGGTACCATGTAGGTCTCTCTGTGCTTTGTGCTGTGTATTTATAGAACTCACTGGTTTTGTGTGTTAAATCCCAGCTGTGAGCTGGGCAGGAACTGTTGCTGCTCCCACGTGCCTGCAAAGGGTTCACAGCCCATAAGCAGCCCAAACTCCCTCTGAATCCATGACATTTCCAATGGACTGAGAGTAATGTTCATTATTAGTTTGTTCTGCTTTGAGAGCCAGGTCTAAACTTCACCCCATTTAAATTTTATCATCTAAATGCTTGTCTTGATTATTTTTTCTTTGCATTTTTGTCTCCACCAATGTAGTTTAGTGTCCAACCAGCCCATGTTGCTTGTGTAGGTGGGCTGAACTGCTCTCTGAAGCTCCACTGAGCACAGCAGGAGAGCAGGAAACTGGTTTAGGTAGAGCCCAAATCCAATCTGAGGAAGTGAAGCCCAGTTAGCTGCCAGGACATGTTCTGGAACCATTTGAGCACTGGGTTCTGAGCCTTTGGAGCCTTCTGGCTTCCTGGTGTGCCACAGGGGCCCAGGTGACTTGTACTTGAGAACAACTCTCCTGTGCTCCTGCAGGGACACTTAATTAGAGACTAATTAGAGTGATGGAGCTTGGTTTAATTAGATGGTGTCTTCTCAATGAGTTGTTTTTCCCCAGTTCTAGGTATGGCTTTGATTCTGCAAATAAAGGGAAGTTTTATTTGCCATGCTGAGTAGAAAGTCAGTGTTAATGTACAAACTATAAAAAATTGCTGCACTGTGTAAAATATTGCTGCAGACAGACTGAATTCTGTTTGTATTCTGCACATGGAACACAACTAAAGGCCTCTATTTCAGAGATGATCAGTCTATTTTTCTTCCTACCAGGCTATTGAGCACTATCACTTTTCAGCTGGGATCACTGAGCTGACTTACCCTTTTTTATTTCCTAAAAGCAAATGGTAAAATTAAAGATAAGAGTATTGTTCCTGATTATTTCTGTTTCCTGTTCCTATCAGGAAAAGTCTTATTAAATTACCACTGGTGCAAAGGCAGCCATCTGTTTTCCCTGATTGCAACTTTGCCATGTCCACCTGTATCCTCTATAATCCTGCTTTTGTGATCCCTGGGGAGATACAAATTTTGCTGTCTGCTTCACTTTGTCTCTTCCCAATCAATAGATTAACAGAAATTCAAAGAAATGCCTCCCTTGGAAACTCCTGGGCTTTCCCAGACCTCTGTGGAAATGCTGATATTTTCCTGATCATTGATCCCTGGGAAGGCACCGACACCTCCTCAGGTGGGAAGATCTCTGTACCACATTGTAAATCTGAATATCTCTGAGGTCAGGATGTCATTGTCCTTGGTTGGTAACAGATGTTATGAGATCTGTGATTATTTATCTTTTTGAGTCACTGATATCACTGTAATGCTGCTGATAAGAACATCCACCCCATGGGCTGGGGAGCAACACTGTTGGGGGCACAGGATCTGCAGCAGCCCCTGTTGGAGCTTTGATTTCCCAGCAGACAGCATTTTTATGGCAGCTCTGTTCAGAATTCAGCTCAGCCTATTAGAAATAATAACCATGTTTAAGACAGTGCAGATAAAACACTTCTGTGGAGTGGTAAGGTGTGACTAGATTAATTTGTTTGTGACTGCTTTATTTGTGCATCTTTTATGAGGGTAATTACAACCTTCCCCCTGGATAAGGGGAAACAATTGTGTGTTCAGGCTCAAGGAGGGAAGCGGGGTCGGGATTGGTGTCAAACCCTCTGTGCTGCATTCACTGCCACACACCCAGTTACAGGGTGTTTATTGTCCTACAGATCAGGGGGCATGTGCCCTCCTCATCCCTCAGGGCTGGATCCAGCCCTGCCTGGGGGCCAGGAGTGACACTGAGTGGGTGTGACTGAACCACAGGATCAGGGAATGCTTTGGGTTGGAGGGGAACTTTTAAAGCCCATCTCTTTCCAAACCCCCTGCCATGGGCAGGGACACCTTCCACCAGCCCAGGTTGCTCCAAGCTCCATCCAGCCTGGCCTTGGACACTTCCA
>JAWWEE010000010.1:3027239-3038895 GCA_035221455.1 Xenops minutus | reverse complement strand
ACTGGTCCCTCCTGCTGAACTAGGACACCATGGCAGGGGTGGCACTGGATGGGCTTTAAGGTCCTTCCAACCCAACCCATTCCATTACTCTGCTCCTCAGCTGGCACCAATAAACCCTTTATTCTGCATCCTTCCCTCAAGGTCTGCCCCACGCCAGATTTACACACATATACAGCTATATCAACAGTTTAAAATAACTATATTAACAGTGTATATATGAAAAATATCCCCCCCAAATGCTTTTTCTCTCACCATTCTGCAGCTCAGACAAAGACTGAAGGAACAGCCCGAGCAGAGGGTGGGAACAGCTCCTGGATCAGCACACACGGATCCCTCCTGCCCTGCAGGGAGCCAGGAGGGATGGGACTTCTGGACAGGTACAGATTTATCTCAGCTCACAATTTTATATCTGATCTCACAGGCATTTTTGCTTTCAGTAAGAGCTCAAAGTGATCCCCAGGTGAGTCTTGGTATCATCATTTCAAATGACATCTCAATATTCCAGCAACAAATGATGCATAGCACCTGGATTTTTCTCAGTACAGGCTTGTTTTCACAAACCCAAGCAGTAATTAGCACTATTAATTATCTTCAAGAGGCTGGCCTAGTTTCCCAGCACTTACTGTGCTACCTATGTCCATCTCATTTGGGAAGACTCCCACCACAGCAGGCAGTTCCGGCTTTAACTGAAGTGGAAGCTGGGTTTAGGAAAGAAAGGGAACTTTTATTTCCCCTAAAAGATAGTAAGGAGAAAAAACCCCACAGACATGTTTTCACTGTGCACATCTGCTCAGAGGCTCTGAACACTTTTTGCCTCTAAGTGTATTATCTGCCTGGCAAAGCAATATTAGAAAGGCTGGATGAGAAAAGTTGCCTTGTAGAAGCACAATTCCATTTGGTTTTTCTGTAAACCTGGGCTTGTAAGGTGTGTTTAGGTCACTGAATATCAGAGCCCTTGAGGAGACCAGTGCCATGAATGAGTCTGACTTTGTGCTTCTCCCTCAGAAACACTTTTGGGCAAAGACAGTGGAGTGGTCCTCAGAAAATCTGTGCCCTCCTGGGCTGCTGGAAGATAAGGAGACCTTCATTATATTCTCATTATTTCAGCTCTCAGCACAGAAAGGCAAGAGAAATAAAGGTCACTAGCTTTTACCATCTGTGCTAAAAAGAGATGAAGGTAATAGAGAACTCCAAGATTTATTGCTTAGCAGCTGATTTGAGGCTTCATGGAAGGAGGGAGGCTTCTAATCCGACCTCAGCAACCACTTGCTTTGTCAAGGCATGTTCCAGATTTGATGGAAACATCAGAGCTCCTTTCATCAGGCCCTGGGTCAGGCTTTACAGGTGAACTGAAAAAATGAGCCTGGAATACTGACTTCTGGATGTGTTTGACCAAAAAAAAATGGTTTTAATTTGTAAAGTACATCCAAGGGGATGAGGGGAAAATGATACTGGATATTGTCCTGGGTGATTTCTGCCCAGGTGTGGTGTTTAATAAGCTGAGAGACTTCCCCCAGTCCATTTGGAAAACATAAACTTTGTTCCACTGACAAAGAAGTAAAGATGGGAGAGTGAAATCTGGGCAAGAGGCTGCCTCAGGAACTGGAGAAATGATTTTCTCCTCAGTGCAGTTCCAGTCAAACCTCAGCAGCACCAGAAACTCCTCATCCTTTCCCTGACCAACACTGTGCAAGTGCCTGGTGCTTAATTGCTCTTTAAATAGAAATTTTTGATGAAACAGAACAGAGTTGGAAATGTTTTGCAGGTAAACACAGTGCTAAAAAGGAGGCTGGAAGAGCTCAGTGAGTCCTGTGGCCTGTCTGTACCAAGCACAACATTCTGCTTTGCCTGTTCCCACTGAACAGGCAATAAAAATATCAATAAAATATCAGCAGTGTCAGTCTCACTAAACCAGGGCTTTGTTATCTGGGTGATATCTTGGTTCAGAAACACCTTTTTCACTGTTCAAGTCAAGCTGGCACTTGGCAAGGTCTGTGCAGCTGTTTAATTTGATTCATTCAAACAGCTGACTCGTGCATTCATTAGTGTCTTTGCATCCTGAGGAGGCTTTCTGATGGCTTTGCAATTTGCTGTGCAGTTCCTATTCCTCAGAAAACCTCCTCTCCAATGCTGACAGCCCCAGCCTGCTGATGGTGGGAAGGAGGTATGTCACATACAACCATCCATGGGCACCACTGGGTTAGTGATGCCCATCTCAACTATTTGGAGGTCAGAACTTGGGGCTTTTCTGTGAGACACCTTCCCTTCCTGTGAGATGGATTGCAAAGGTCAATAGCTCAGCTCCAGCAAAGAAATGAGGTGAAAGAACCTGATTGTGTTGGACACTTTGCAGCTGACTCAGCAAGGCCAAATGTGCAATCTTTAAATTAAATACTTTGGAGCTGATTTAATCATCATAGGAGCTTTAAACTTTTTCAGCAGGTGCCTGTTTTCATCTGGCCAAGGGATGTTACTGCTCAGTAAGGGTTTCAGTAGCAGCACCTCTCTCCTTCCACTTCTCTCCCCACCTGGCTCTTCCAGGTGTGAGTGCTGTGGGATTTGAATACACAATTTTAATACACAATTCCAGCATTTCAGATCTTCCCCACTATTTTTGCTTTAATTCTCCCAAACTCATCCTTATCAAGCAAAATAAAAGTAAGTCCTGCACTCCCATGTTACCTGAGTTGCTAAAAATGAGATAAATGAGGGACAAAGCCATTAAAAATCGTGGGGACAGTGCAAGGGAAGGGTGATCTGTGTGAATATCCCCACTACCAAACTAAAAAAGCACAAATCTCTATTTCAGCTCCAAATGGGCTCGGCCTCTCAGTGACCACTGTTTGGGGAGGACACAGCTGGATTGTTCCTACCAATGCCTGCACAGTTTTTCTTTTGCTGTGCTGTGGCCACAGCCCTGCCCCCAGCACACTGATTATGGAGGGTTTTCCTGCCCTGGCAGTGCCACAGACACAGGCACTGTGAGCTGCCTTGCTGGCTGAGCCTTTGAACCATCACTCATTAAAGCCACCCTGCTGCCTTTTGCACCAGAGCAGCACTAAATCTGTATCAGGTTCTTTTTTTTGCTGCTAACTTTAACAATTCCCAGTCAAAACTTCTCTTATGTGTGTGTTTGAATTGCCTTCTTGTATCTGAAAGTAAGCATTAAGCCCTGGTAACATATTAATTAGCCTTTTTTTTTGTTCTGTAGCTAATGTACCCTTTAATTAACTGAAGCCAGAAACCAAGTTTACATCTTTAAAATTGTAATCCTTTAAAGCATTGCAAGTTCCATCCTATACGTAGAGAAATCAGTAGATAAAGTCCTGTAGCTTTCCCAAGAGCCAAATGCCTGTAATTACAGCTGAGATTCCAGAGTTGGACAAGAAGTTATTCTGGATTTTTTGCTGGCTGTTTCCCCCTCTGCATGCAGGGCACGCTTTGCTGCCTGGGCAGTGACTGGGAGCGTTGTGTCTATTTGATTGGATTTCATTGTTAATGGGAATCAAACTCAGCCTTTGCCTGCTGGATCCATGGCTTGTTAAATGCAAGTGCCCTTTGTGCTGAAAGGGCTGCAGAATCTTGAGCTGAACTGGGAGGGAATGCTCATCCCCCTCTTCCCAACACCCCTGTGGATGGAATTCTGAGCTGGTTCATTCCTCAGGCCCCCTTCCCAAAGAAAGCAGCTCAGCCTTCCCACCCACACTGCTCCAAGGAGACACCATCAGGTGTCATAGTAACAGCTCAGTGAATATCTTTTAATTCTTATTCATGAACTAGGCTGGCTCCAGCAGGAGGGATTTATGCACAGGAGAAGAAAGAATCTTGCCTGGGCCTGGAGGAATCCCTGAAGATCAGCTGGATCCATGTAAATAAATAGCTGCAGGCTAAACCTGCTCAGTCATGCAGCCTTTCAGGGAACACTTGGAATGCTCCTCTTTCAGTAGAAGAGAATCTGATTAATTTTTTGAGTCCTTAATGGCAGGAGAGAAGTTATAATAAATTAAAACAATGGAGATTTGGAGCAGGGAGGGGATAAAGCCAGTCCAGTCTCCCTGGGTTAAGCAGGGGATTTAACTTGCCCTTGTGGAAAAGTCCAAACTTAAAGCTCTGCTTTGGACTTTTGGGAGGGTTTTGATAGGGGCAGCACATGCAGGGAGGGAGAAAGGACTCTCCCTTCAGATTTTTCAGGATCTCCAGCTGATTTTTGGTACAGAGGTTTAAGTGGGGAAGAAAAATATACTGAGCAGCTACAAAAGCATCCATCAAGGTGCATTCCCAGGATTTCTCCCTTGAGATGGACTGGGTTTGACTTTGGTGCCCAAAAAGGTGCTGGCTCTGGCTGAGGATTTCCCAGGAATGGGGCCATCCCCAAAGAAGGGCTGTTTCTCCTCCATCCAGTCCCTCTGCTTTCCTGTCCTGTAGGGATTATCTCCCTGAGACCTTCACTCTTCCATGTTTAATGATGAACATGTTGCTGCTTTTAGGCTGACTTAAAGGTCCTTTCCAGCCTCAATGATTCTATTCCATCAGATCTGCTAGACCTGGCCAAAGGCTGTGAGGCAGAGATGGAAACTGTGCTCCTCAGGACTGAACAAGCCCAACTGGGAGAAAAATTCCCCAAAATCTAAACCTGTCAGCAGAACTGGCAGTGGAAAATCCAGCCTTATTCTCGGAGTGGGACACTGCTTGAGGTCTGTCTCTCTTATTTTTTCCCTCTTCCCCCAGCCTCATTTTCACAGTGCACCTCACCAAATGTCTCCCTGGTTTTGATGTGGAATTCCCTCCTGTTTTGTAGCCTTGAAAGCTGCATTTGATGAGCAGATCCCATTCCCCAAAGACATTCAAGATCCTGGACAAAGAAGAGAAGCGACTGTGTGAGCGAGCGTGGAGTGAAGATAAAAAGAAACAAACAATAAGCAAAGCTGGCAGAAAAATAAACCTGCTCTTCCAAAGAAAGGTGTGTATAAAGAATGCCAGCTGCAGTGAAATTGCCTTTGCTGTGTGCCATCAGTTTTCCCAAGTCCCTCTTTTTTAGGGGTAACATTTTCAGGCATTCCTTGGGATCTCGTCTTTACACAGGTCTGAATTAGGATATCATCTCTCCAGCTTGTCCTGGGTTTTTCATCAAAGGAACTGCAATCAGTGAGGTCATTTTGATAGGTTTTCCTCTGTGTTTTGAATCATTCCTCTGACTGCTGAGGGTTCCAGGCATTTGGATGTCCTTGAAGTGTTTTAAAACTGAGAGCAATCAAATCCTCGCCTGATTTACACCCAAGAGTTTGAGCCCAGTGGTGGTGTCAGTTATTTACCCTTTCCAAATTTAAGGTTTTCTCTGAGTTTCTGTTCTAACCCTAAAAATGTGGGAGCCCAGAGAAGAACTTGGTTTGCAGGGCTTTTCTCCCTACAGATGTTCTGTCCCCAGGGTTTGATATGCATTAATTCACATTAAGGAAGTGCTGACCCCCACCTTGACCTCACCCTTGTACTTTGTATCATAAAGCCATATGCAAATGGCAATTAGCAGCTGAGCTGGATGCTTGATTGGATTAGGTGGTGTCAAAACATTAATCATGGCAATCACAGCTCTTTTCCTCTTGGACTAAAGAAAAGGAAAAAATACATTGTGTGTTTTCAGATATGAAAAAAACCCCAGCCTGATATTCTGGCACTGTTTCCCTCAAACCTCCTTTTTGAATCTGAAGGGCAAGAAATCTCTGTGGACAACCTCATTTCCTACATTTCCCAGCTTAATACCTGTTGTGGATAAATTTGAGGGAAGTAATTGGTGATTCAAGTGCTTGCCTCAACTGACAGAATGTTTTTAAGAGGTACTTTCTCTAAAAACTCCAGCTCTAATTCTTCCTCCACCAGGAACTTTGCTGTTCATTAAGGAGCAAGGTCAGAAAACAACAAGCAGGTTTCCAACCTCAGATGCAGCTTCTGCTCAGGAAATGCTGCTCTTGGAGTGTTTGTCTTCTCATTTCTGCTGGAAAATATTTTGTCACTAGAAAATGGGCTTTATTCAAAGCAATTTCCATATCTTACTGACATAATGTTACTATATTGGCTCATCCTCAAGTTTAAGTCAATCTGCAAAATATCCTGTTGTGGAATAATTTGCATGTGTAATTTTCCAGAGCAAATCCTGCAGATTTGAGTCACACTGAATTCAGGAGGACTGTTCAGGTTTACATATGCTTTTTAAAAAATAAATCTCAAGTGCATAGTTGTTTACAAGGTCAAAACCTGCTTTTTTGCCAGTATCATGGACACTTCAAAGTAAATAAAATCCCCTCCCACAAGACCATGATAGTGGGTAATATGAAATATGTTTATTAATTCAGAGCCTTTTGAGCACCTAATGCCATGGATGTGATCACAGAATCCCAGAATGGTTTGGGCTGGAAGGGACCTTAAAACTCATCCAGTGCCACCCCCTGCCATGGGCTGGGACACCTTCCACTAGCCCAGGTTGCTGCAAACTTGGCCTTGGACACTTCAGGGATGGGCAGGAATGGTTTACAAGAATAAAACAATCTGAGGAGAGTTAAGTAATTAAGCCAAAGAACTGAAGAATAGAACTTTAACTTTTTTTCCTTTTCCCAGGACTGTATCTCATCTCTCCTGTGTGTGTTTTCTCTGATAATTTTTTCCAGCTCTCCTGTATTTTTGCCTTAATGACTTCAGGACCTCAATTACACGCACCCTGGATGCCTGATGCTTTCTAAGTGGTGAAAAATTAGCCTTGCTCGGAGGAACTCTAATTCCAAGTTAGATAATTAAAACAATCAAAGGGCACAGCCAAATGAAACAAGTGGCTCTTACCCCGAGGGCAGGGGCAGCTTTGCAGATGGTGTGGCCAAGGTCACCAGGGGGTGGGAGCAGGGAAGGGTTTTGGGGGGGAAGAGGCAGAGATGGTTGTTCTGGAGGGTGACAGAAAGATGGATCTGCCGGTGCCACGGGAGCAGAGAGACTGTCCCTTCCCACTGCCCAGGGCTGACAGGGAGCATTTTCTTCTTCATATCACTTAAACTTAATTTCAAACCTGAGGAGTTTCAGGCAGAGGCCAATTTTTAAAACTTGATCTGCTGTAGCAATGCCCTTTCTCTGCTCACAGGAATGGGGAGCAGCTGCTGCACATCTACCCCAAACCACAGCTCTGCAGGGCTGAGGCGCAAATGGGAGGCAGCTCTGCTTGGACCTGGGACTTAGGCTTGATTTATTTGTGTCCTCAGGGCTTGAAGTTCAGTCTTTATACCCTTGAACAAAGAAGATTCCCACTTCCCACAAGGCCAGCATCCAGGCCAAGGTGATGCCAACGTCCTGGACTTTAAACCAGTGCCACCTTTATCTGCAGAAAAGCTTTTTTGCTCCGTTTCAGAAGTTTCTAAAACATTATTTATGGCGTTCTCTTCCTTTTAAGCTTGAGCAAGCTCAAATTTCAAATAGGCAGAGTGACAGTGAACGTTTGTAAAAGGGCCACAAATAATGTTTTTTGGTGCAGCCACGGAGTGGGTAATACATTTCTGAGTCACAGCGTGCTTGTCACTGCCGCCTCTAAGTGACAATAGCCTTATCTCAGACTCATCCAGATGAAAAGCTGCCTAGATGTTCTATCATATATTTCCAGTGCTTTTAATGTCACAATATTTCTCTGGTTTAGACTGGATTGCTTTTAGGCTAAAGCTGTTTTGTTCATGGCTGTGTTCAGCTGGTGAGGGACTGAGGAGTGGGGTTGGGTTTGCAGCGTGCCCCAGGTTTGGGCTGGGCTAACCACAGCCCCTGTGCTGACTGAGGGGGGTTAACAAGTTGCTTGGGATTTCTTTTTCTATGGGATGAAGGAAAAAGGGCACAGGGCAGAGCAATTCCTCCTGGAGCCACTCAGGACAGGATTGTCAGAACCCTGTGCAACACATGGGTTACAAATGCAGAACTCTGAACCCTGTTACAAGAGTGGCTTCAAGGTAACAAAAATGTCAGGTAAATTGAGACAGAAGTGAGCATTTCTTAAGGTCTCCTTATCCCATTACACTGAAAGCTTTGTCCCTTCCATTAATTTCATCCCAAGGCAGCCCAGCAAACCCTGCTCGCCTGTCATGGCCCTTGGTGCATTAATCACCTTGGTTTTCATGTTCAGCTTACCCATGGCCTTGTTTTAGTGTTTATTTTGCAAGGCAAACCTACTTTAGAACCAAACAGTGGGGAGGTGTGAGCTCTTTGCCAGGGACTCATCCCTGTTCATCCTTCCCCTGGCTTTTGGGGACAGGCAGTGTGTCAGTGCTGGCATTCACAGGGGCAGTGCTGCAGGTAGTGAGACCCTTTAGCAGGGAAAGTGAAATATTTTAAGCTGTGTTTGGTATTCCCAGGGCCTAAATCCAGGTTAGTTTTGCTTAAGCTTTAGCAGAACCCTGCCTGGGCCTCGGCTCATCTCCCACAGGACCAGGCAGTTCATGATTGATCTCAACAGAAGCTGTTTTGGAAAACCTGACTGAATTAAAGGTATATTTATCTCTGAAGCCTAATGCGTGTGGGCGCTGATCCAAGGCCCATTAAAGTAAATGGGAGAAGTCCCATTGGTTTTATTCCTTTTTAGATGGTGCCTTTAGGACAGTGCAGGTGACAAACAGCTCTGGGTTAAGACATTAAAGATATCCTATTTCTTTGTGTTGTGCTTGTCCAGCAATAAATAAGATCCCCATAAAAGCAAATAAGTATGCTGTGGCAGTTCTTTGAATGGAAGAAAAGGGTGTGTGGGTGTTGGTGATCCTCTTGAAGTGGAATTCTAAGTTAATATCTGAAAGTGGCATTTCTAAAGGAAAGTTTGACTTGGGCTTCCAAGAATCAGTGAAAAAATTCTTATTCTTCAAATGTCACTTAAGGTCAGGTTTCTACCAGTACCTCTAGTCATTTTGACTTAAGAATTGTGGATGGGGGCACAACACAATTGAAAATGCAGGTCCATATTTGCTCTGAGAGCCACTCTCTACTTGCTACAGAGCATTTCTCAATGATTAAAATAATACCTGCTTGGTAAGGTGTGTCAGAGTGATCCAGGTGTGTGTGTGTATAACATTTGCTGCTCCAATCAGGGAAACCAGGCAATCATGGGACTTGTGTCTCAGGAGGGAAGAAACCCTCTTGTAGTTGTGAAACAATTGTGTCCTTGAGTGGGGCATTTAAAGGAATATGTTATCTTAAGACAAATGATACCTGGAAGAAAGGCACAGACAGGAATTTGAGCTTTTCCTTCCCTGGATTTTGCTGTGATTAGCTGTGACACCCACTCAGACACAGCAGTTTACTTCAGGAGGCTGATTTACACCCAGCCCTGCCACAGGTCACAGACAACACTCCCAGAAGAGGCAGGAAAGTTCCCTCTGCGAGAAAAGACACGGAGCAATAAAACTTCACAAAAGTCAGGCCTGTTTTATCCAATTTTCTCAGGCAAGAGCAGGAATTTGAAGATAAATCACTTCCCTGGTTTCAGTAATTTAATTGGTTTCAATCATCTGCAGGGGCAAAAGTGCAATAAACCGTGTGATAATGACAAGTGCTTGATAGCAAAGCTCTGCTTTCACTGCTCTTGGGTGTCCCTGGCTGGAGACAGGGCTCTGTCCCTGAGGTGCCAAGTGCTCTGCTGGATCTCACCAGGCTCTTCATCCTTTGGTGCTGCTCCAGCTCTTGAAATGGGGCAGTGGGGCTTGGAGGGACAAGCTTGAGATGATGGTGGGTATCTCCCCATCTGCTGGTGTCTCTCCTGTCTAAGGGATTTTCTGCTCCTGCTGTAAATTGAAGTAGATTATTATTTTAAAGTGTTTTTCAAATGGTAACAACCTCGAAAAAAAAATAAAAAAAATAATGTAGCAGATAACTCTAAAGAAAGGGGGGGCAGCCTCTTCTCCCAGGGAACAGGGACAGGAGCAGAGGAAATGGCCTCAGTCTGCACCAGGGGAGGTTCAGGTTGGACATGAGGAGGAATTTCCTCCTGGAAAGGGTGGTCAGGCACTTGGAAGGGGCTGCCCAGGGAGGGTTGGAGTGCCCAGCCCTGGAGATGCCCAAGGCAGGACTGGCTGTGGCACTCAGAGCTCTGGGCTGGGGGACAAGGTGGGCATCGGGCACAGGGTGGGCTCAATGATCCCAGAGGTCTCTTCCAACCTTGATGATTCTGGGATTCTATGAAATGGATTAATTCAAACAGCTGTTAAAATTACCTGTCAAAATGATAATCTCTGGCCTCCAGAGACACCCTGATTATTTAGGCTCTTGAGTGCACCAAAAATCATTTGGACTCAAACAGACATTGTTTAAAGCTTGATCCTCCACCCTGGAAGTCGGAAGTTCTGCCTTTGGCTTCAGTAGAGGCCAGATGATCCCCTCAGCTGAGGACTGAGTGTGTTTGGTGCTCTGCAGCACCTTCAGCCACAGCCTTGTGACAGTGGGACAGGCCAGCTGATGGCTGCACACCTCAGGGCTTGGCTGCTGGGCTGCATCCCACTCCCAGAGAGCTCCCTGGCCATCCCAACCCACAATCTCAGTCCCTGTGGATTGTATTTTGTGGCCATGCACACCCAGGTGAGTGTGTGTACAAACAAACCTGCCTACAATTACTGGGACAGTGAAATACTCATTCATCACAAGAGATTCTGCTGTCAAATTTTGGTCTGAAATTTCCTGGAGCTCCAGTGTCTCCTCAGCCTTCCTAAAAAGTGTTTTCAGCTGCCTTGTTTCAGCTGAGTAAGACAGTGAAAGATTAAAAAAAAATATTTCAAAAGGCAGTTCTCCAGTTTTTGATAATACTTTTTAAATGTGTGCAACCTGCATGGAACAGATGAATTCTTGTTTTAACAGCAAGACTATTTGCATCTCAAAACTTAGAAAGGCGTTCAGGCCATTTTAATTATTTTTATCATTCTAATACCATCTTAACAGGTCCAGTCACTGACTTGCCCTTAGAATAGAAAGTATTCACCATATTGGATGCTGCTTTGAATCACTGTTTCCTCCCACAGCCCTTTCTAGACTCTAAAAGGATTACCAAGGCACAACCTGCCTTTTATTTTATACTACTTTTATTTATTTTATGTTTGGTATTCATAGACCAAAGGTTTCTGATGCAAGTCTGGTCACTCAGAGAGGAGATTTGGAGATGTTACTACTTGTTTCCCCCATCACTAGAAGGACATGAAGAGCCAACCAGCATCCCTGTGAGTGCTGCCAGGTGTCCTGGGGCTACAGGATGGCACAAGCAGAGCACTCACTGCAGGTGGCCACCACACTCCATGGGTTTCATACCCAGAGGTTGTAAAAATGACAGTCAGAAGAACAGAGGAAGATGAGGTGGGAACCAAAGAAAGAGAAAAACAGGTTGTAATAAACCAAAACTACTGATGGAGTGGCATCAAGCAGCTTAGCTGTGGTGCTGGTGACATCAGTGGGGGTGCTCTGGAACTGCACTCAGTGCAGGCTTCACAAAGACAAATTAGAATCAAATAGGTGAAGATTTCAAAATATGAGTGTTCTCCATAAAACCCGAGCCAAACACACAAGGGGCTTAAAAATATCCCCTGCATCTCTGTGCCCTGGCACAGGGTGCCCAGAGAAGCTGTGGCTGCCCCTGGATCCCTGGGAGTGTCCAAGGCCAGGTTGGATGGGG
>JAWWEE010000010.1:3010273-3027139 GCA_035221455.1 Xenops minutus | reverse complement strand
AGCCACAGCTTCTCTGCCCAACCTGTGCCAGGGCCTGCCCACCCTCCCAGCCACCAATTCCTTCCCAGTATCCCATCTACCTGTCCCTTTGAAGCCAGTCCCACTTGTCCTGTCCCTACATGTCCTTGTCACAAGTCTCTCTCCAGGTTTCAATTATTTATCTCCAACCTCAATTATTTATCAGCACCAGCCAGTCGGAGACGCTGCCTTTTCTGAAAGTGTCCTGGCAGCAGTGGAATTTACCATCACTGGAGGGATTTCAAAGCCATGTGGATGTGACACTGGGGGGACATGGGTCAGTGGTGGCCTTGGCAGTGCTTTAATGGGTGCACTCCAGCTCAGGGCTTTCCCAACCTCAGCAATCCCTTGGTTCTAAACTCAGGTTTTAGCATCAGCAGATGGCAAATTAAAAAACTCACTAAAACAGCTCAGATATTCAACACACCTGAGTGATTCAATCTTCTAATTCCACCCCTACCATGGCCAGGGACACCTTCCACTAGCCCAGGTTGCTCCAAGCCCCATCCCACCTGGATGGAGATCCAAAATCCAAAGGTGAATGAATCCAAAGGGAGATGGACATGTAGCTCTTCCAGCAAGTCAACCCACTGCTGTCTGCAGGAAATTTCTCATGTTTCAGTTCACATTTTGTACCTAAAAACTTGTCAGATTTCCACCAGCAGATGAAGAAATTAGTGTTGAAAACAGCAAAGTAGCTGCAACTATAGAAAATTAACTTTTGGGCACGTGATGAGCACAGCAGAGAGAAGACATGACCTGCAGCAGCAGACACTGCCCAGAACATACATCTGTCTTATTCAGTTAGTGGGTTTAATTCCTCAGTAAGCAGCTCCTTCTTTTCTGAGCTAAGAAAGGGTTAATCTCTGCTTAAGAAAACCAGGACTTCATTAAAAAAAAAATCAATAAAAAAAATGAGGAGCCACCAGCAATATTTTGCTCTAAAATTTCTGCAGTTTACACAAGACATGTATAAATTGTCCCTGGTTAATTTATAAGCTACATGTATAAATTGATGCTCTTGTATAAAAAATAGGGCTTAGTTTTGCTCCTTTGTGAGTAAAATATTCGAGCTTGACAAGCATAAGCACAAAATAGTATTAATAACCTCACACCAGGGCAAGATCATGCATTTCTTCTCTAAGTTTTCCTTCAGTCTGCTCAGACTTTGGTCACTTTTTTTTACTCCTCAATAAAATGATCAGAGAGCAAGCCCTGGAACTCAGAAGGAGCTCTCTTGAAAAATAAATTCCCTGCAGCATCATTAAGGAGCAAAGGTGATCCCAATCACTCACCAGCAAGTTGAAGAGGAGCAGTATTCCAGAGGCAGCTCCAGCCAAGCTCTCTGCCTTCCCTGATGACTGGGGTATGAAGTGCCAGCCAGGAAAATATAGATTTGAAAAAAAAAGGAGTGGAAAACAATGATTTATTTGTCTCCTTTTGAGCATTCAATACTTTTCCCTCCCATCCCAAAGAGCTGGGTTGTTTAGCAAAATCTGTGACTGTATATTCTGCATGTGCAGTATATTTTTCAGAGCAGAGTGTTTAATGTATTACTAGTACTGTGTTTCACCTGTTTCCACCTGAAATTCCAGCCAGACAATACTGCAACCTCAAAAAAATATCCCAAATCATAATTATCACTTTTCAGAAATGTCCAAAACCATTTAAAGCAATTTTCAGACATAACAGGATTCCATTTTTCAACTCTCAGATTTCCTGATCTGCCAGACTCAGAAACCATGTGGTATAAAAATAAAGATTAGATAGAAAAAGACAATATACAGAACTTTATAATATTTGTAGTTCCTATTTTACTTCAGTTCATCAGGGTATGAGAGATGCCCTTTTAACTTGCTGGTCATCAAACCTGTTGACATGAAGTGTCTTTGGTCTGTGGAGTTCTGGTGTTTAACATCAGCTTTTATTGAGAGAAAACATAAAGAAAAAATATTTTATTAATTTCATGGAAACTAATTATTTTAGTATATGTAAATAAGTGGTTTGTTTATTAATATGTAGCCCAATTCATAGTCCAAACCTTTCAGAGTCAGCACCTAAGTGAAGAGCACATGTTTTTGTGGCTGTAAAAGAGGACACTTGATGTGTTTGAGTGAAAGAAGAAGATGAAGGATTTCTCCTTCACCTTTAGTGAAAACATCCCATTTGTCCCAAAATTCCCAACCACCTCCTCTGGGTCCCTCTCCTGGCTTTTCCCAGGAGGAAATCCTGCACACTTGGAATCCTGCAGCAGCTTCACTGCAGAGAGGGAAATGCTCAAGGAGCACCATCTGGTGCTGCAGGAGATCCCAAAGCAAAGCCCTTATTGATCGTGGAGGGCTGGTGTTTTCCATTGGTTGTTAAGTGGGTTTTTCATTCTTGCAAAATGCCTCTTTAATGGGAAGACAGAGCAGGGAATGTCTCCTCGGGGGCCTGCTTTGGTTCTGAGAGTCTTTATGAGTGTTTCCATCATGCTCTGTGATTTATTCTCAGATTGGCTGAGTTTTGCTGTGCTGGACCAGGGACAAAGCCCATTTGTTTCCCTGGCCAGGAAGCCCATCCATCCAAGAGTGGAAGAAGGGTGCAGTTTGCCAGCCTGGAGCCCAGGAGCTGGATATCTGCTCAGTCAAGGATGCCAGCTTGTCCAGCTTTCTGATTTCCACCCAAATTTCATCAAAATAATGGAAAATTTCTTTCGGGTGGGGTTACACACGCAACACCAACCTCATCCCTGCAGCTGGTGCTCAGGGAGTACCTGGAGACAAAGGGAGGGATTATCAAACCCTCTCAATTAGGCTGGAGCATCCTGGGCTCTCCATCCTTTCCCTGCTGATCTTCCCTGCTGGAAAGATCTCTCCAGAAGTTTGCACAGTCTGCTCAAGGACAACAGAGACAAACTACAGCAGAGCTGAGTCTGCACCAGCATTCCCTGGGCTGTTGCCATCACATGGAAACACCTCTCTGATCACCTGGAGGCAAAAGGGTTCACAGGTGAATGTTGGAGGCTCTTGGCTTCCTTTTGGTGCTACAAAAAGGGAGAAAGTTTCATTTTCTGCTAGTTTCTCCACTTTCATCAGTGCCATGCAATTATATTTGTATTTACCACCTCTGGCAGTTGTTTCAAGCCCAAACTAACCAGTTTTCTGAAGATAGAATCGAATTTCATGAGGATTTTACTGATCACCTGAGATCTTAGGAAAAAAAATCTGCTTGACAGCATTTGTGCTTTGAACCACTCACCTTTAACTCTTCATGGCAGCTGGTACTAGATGATCATTAAGGTCCCTTCCAACCCAAACAATTCTATGATGTTTCCAGTGGTATAAAAACAAATCCACAGCTGAAATAAATCCAGCCACATTTCATTGACACAGAGTTTTGCTAATATTCAGTTCATGACCTCCTGCTGGTGAGTGCCTTGAATTTGATACAGGGTAAGTGGGGTTCATTTACTTGCAAAACTGATGGTCCTTTCTATCATACAGAGAATGTATTTATATTATTACAGAAAATGTACACTGTATCATGCAGAAAAATGGTCTAGAAAAGAGAAGGTTTGAGCCAAGACTGGCATTTCCTGTCCTGTAAATGTTTTGCTCATATATTATCATCATCAATCACATTTGAAGTTGAGCAGCTTAACCATGATGGCCAAACCAGCAATATTTTAACTGTCCATCACAGCATATCCTCTCCCTCCACTTGCTGATAACACCAAAAAAGTCTTTTCTCTTTCCAGCCTTTTTTTAAAGATATCTTTAGCTCTGCACTTCAAATATACATATAAAAATAACAAAGTAAATAACAAACAATCCCCCAGGAATGTTGATTATAATACAAATATAATAATTCCTGTAAATAAGCCAGCAATACAGAAAATCCTACTCATGGTTCAGCAGGTCTGTGATTTCACTCTGAGGAGGATTTGTGCTTTATGGCACAACAGATTTCTTTATTTTAGGTCGTGTTTTGCTGTATCCAGAGTAACTGGTCGGAAACTGCAAAATGAATTGTCCAGTGCAACATTTTTCCCAGAAAAGGAGTGAAGGAAGGATGTTATCACTAAGAAAAATATTTGTGCACCAGGGGCAGTAAGTTCTGGTGTTACACAAAGCCCAAGTTTTCATTCCCAAACTGCCCAAAAGGTATTTTTTCCCCTTCAAAGCAGCACCTTCCCTTCTCCACCTTTGTAGAAGGAATTTGTTGTGCTGCTCCAGAGCCTGGCACAAAGGTGGGCTGGAGGGATGGACATACTGGAGAGGGACATCCCAGGGTGTTGATCCGTGTCCTGCTGGGCAGCTCTCGCTCCATGATCTTGCACCAGTCCCTAAAACCCAGTTGAAAGTCACAGATCCCACATTCCTGCTGTTTAATGGATTCAGTTCAGCCAATTAGGCCCCCTTTCCTTGGATCTCTGTATAAAGGATGGCACTAACATTTCCAGCCTTGTGGGATTAATTGCCTGTAAAACCATGGCGAGACCTTGGACAGCAGCACCGGAGATATTAATTATTGTTATAGATATTATAATGTTAAACATAATTTCACACATTTCTTTGGGGAAAAAAAACTTTCAGAAGCAAAGGAACTAACCCCACCCCCAGGCTATTTAATTATTTTATTGCCCTTCAATGTCTAGGTGGTGCCTGAGCTCTATTTTTCTCCTCACACTGCAGTATTCCAGCCTCTCTAAGCCGTGTCAGCAATGGGCTTCACTGTCTCACAGAAGTCAGGGAGATAAAAAGAAGGATTGTTCACTGCATAATTTCTAGCTCTAATTTTTCTACAACCTACATCTTTTTTTTTATTGAAATGTTTTAGATTTGTCCTCATGAGATGCAATTAATTTGTGGCAGCAAAAAGGCGAGCTGAGCTGGGGATTCACAAAGCTGGGACTTAACAGGGCAAATTGCACTGGGCAGAAGGATAGTGCTCGTTATAAATATGAAATATTTGGAGAGCAGCTTTCTTCCTGTGATGAGAAGATTTCCAACCAGTGAATAAAATCAGAGAGCAAAATTATTCTCATTTTCACTGACTCATATGCCACTGCACCAGGAAGGTGCCAAAGTGGCACAAAACAGCACAGAAGTGAAACAAATGAAGGGTTTCTTCGAGAATATGTTACTGGAAATATTTATCATTACAAATACTTACTGTTATAGCATATAAGAATAATTATATATATTGTTGTAATGCAGATTAGAAAACTGAGAAAGAACAGAAAACAGCAGGAAGAGAAACACAGCCCTAAATCCCTTTGAGGCACCCATGGCAGTCCTTGAAGGGATGGATATCCAGAATTTTCTACCAAATTAAAGATGGGCCAGGAGTGAACAACCACTACACCAACCAAACCCCGATTTCAATACCATCATTTCCCACCCAGGCTCACAAAGCAGCTCCCATTATCCACTGGGAACATTGGCTGACTTTCTTACTGGTAGAAGTCAGCCAGCAGCCTGTAATTAGACTGAATATCTTCCTGGAACCTTCCTCCCATAAACGGTGCCATCTCTTGGGTAATAGATTACTGGGCTGCCTCGCTCACATTATTACACTAATATATCATTAGGGCACCAGGCTGGTGTGCTGATGGATGGGTGCAGTGTGGTGTGAGAGCTCCAGCACGCTGAGGGATGGGCTCATGCTGATGGATGGGATGGGATGGTGTGTGGTGGAGAGGAGCATCTCAGGTGCTCCATCCCCCCAGAGATACAGCAGCCTGCAGGGAACAGCCCTGGAATGGTGCTGGGAGAGCTGCTTTACAGTCCCAGCCAGGGAGGTGTGGGAGCCCCCCAGCACACCTGGGCTACCAGGACATGGGGCTGGTGCTGGGTGCCTGCAAAAAACTAAAGGGAGGGAAGAAAGTTCTTGCTTTGCTTATTTTCTGAGTCTAAAGGGGCCTTACAAGAAGGCTGGAGAGGGACTTTGCACAAGGGCATGGAGTGGTGGGACAAGGGGGACTGGCCTTGAGGTGAAGGAGAGCAGATTTACATTAGATATTGGGAAGGAATAATTCCCTGGGAGGGTGGGCAGGCCCTGGCACAGGGTGGGCACAGAAGCTGTGGCTGCCCCTGGATCCCTGGGAGTGTCCAAGGCCAGGTTGGATGGGGCTTGGAGCAGCCTGGGCTGGTGGGAGGTGTCCCTGCCATGGCAGGGGGTGGCACTGGGTGGGCTTTAAGGTCCTTCCAACCCAAACCATTCTGGGATTCTATGACAATTTCAGCTCCTGATACCAATCCATTAGAGAACAAAAGAACTCATTGCTACATTAATTTGCTTCCATGTTTTGCTTTTGAAATGGATTTTATTATGACCCTTTGAACTCAGCAGGTTAACAGCCAGAGTTGCCATGCTTATGCTGAGCTGTGTTTAATTTTTTTGAGCCGTCCCTGAGCCTGTTTGTGACGGTGAGAGCACTGGAGGGTTGGGGTGAGTTTGGCCATAAATCACTGCACTGTCTGAGTTGCAGGAGGACAGATTAGGGCTCAGTGCTGAAGGGGTGGCTTCATTTTCCTTTGCCCCCTGCACAGGTTGGGCCGATTGTGGCCTCAGCAGCCACCAGGTTGTATTTACAGGAGGGCTCTGAGGGGGCAGAAGGATATGAAGCATCACCATGTCTGTCTTTCTGTCTGTCTGCTCATCGGGGGGACTTTTAGCTCGAGGTGCAGCAGAGCTAAAAAACAAAAGTGGTGGGGAGAAAGGGGAAAAAAAGAGTTTTGCCATCACGTTCTTTTCACGCACACCCTTCAGGCTTTCATTCCCTGTATCCACCAGTAGGTTCCACCTGCTGAGCTTGGCCAGAACATGACAAGGCAGGCTCTGCTGTGCAAACGGGGATGTTGCCAATTTTCACAGACATCTCATTTCCTTACCCATCACCTTCACAAAGATCGAAGTACGGGGCTGTTTGGAAGGGGAGAGTGGTATTGATCTCCCTCAACTTCGTGTTTCACTCCAGCAGACCTCTGGGCACGGAGCCAGCCCCGAGAACATTTGCAGCTCTCCACAAAAGCAACACTGAGGGGTTGTGGATGTGCCTTGTGGATGGCTAATGACACCATTACACAGCCACTTTAGGGTTCCAAATGGAGATGATGATGCTCCCAATGTCTGCTTTGGGGCTGAGCAACTCTCCCTGCTCCAGCCACTTTTGTCTGACACATCATAAAAAAAACAAAAAAAAGAAAATTTGCATGTAGTTTTGCCAATGTCCTCCACCTTCAAGAGGGATTCATCAGGAAAGAATGGTATTTCCATAGCAACAAGGAATTTTTTTTTTTTCAGATGGCTGTAAAACTGGTGAATTTCCAAGGCACAAAAGCGTGTTCAGAGCCCAGAAGTACCTGGATGGAAAACAAAACAGATGGTAAATTCTCTACGATTTTTTTCAGAGTCATTTTTTTGCCAGTTATTCTCCACTTTCCCCTATGTCCTAAATGTTTGCTTTACACCGAGCTGATGATCCATGACAGATCCAAGACATTCCATGGAGCCCCACTGTGGCCTGGTCACAGGAACAGCTGATCTGGGGGGGACAGGGAAGCTTGAAGCTGCCCTAAAATGATTCCCAGCCCTTGCAAATATGTATTAATATTGCCATGCAGAATGATATTTTATAAAGCCTGGGAAATTGTAATATTGGAAACTCCTGAGCAAAAAGTCCTTGCCTTGGAAATGGTGTCTGAGGATGCCCTTCCCAAAATGTGGCCCTTGGCAGGGAATCTGCCCTGGTACCAAGGCTGCATTTCCCCAGGGATAAGAGCTGGTGGTTTAATACAAATGGGGGTTCTCCACATATATCAAATACTAGTTATTGCTTTCATGACTTCTTGTCTGTATTGGAACCATTTTTCTGACAATCATGAGAACTGTCAGATTGCCCAAGAGGAGTCCAGCTTAGTCTGAACATTTCAGCTGCACCAGTGGAAGAACAAAGGAATCCCCGTTCAGCTGAGCCTGGCTTATGGATACTCTGGAGGAAGAGGGAGAAAGAAGTTTTAAGTAAGATATATATATTTATTTCCATTCTTCTTCCCATTCTCTTTTGTTGTTTTTCACACTGTAAAAGTGGAAGGCTGGACATAAAGAAGTGACAAGGATGTTCATGGTATCATCTTTCTTCTCGTAATTTAAATAAAAGCAAAGAACTGGGAGAACTTCCCTGCACAGCTCCAGGAGAGCTGGGATTGCTGGGCCCTGAGAGCTGCCTCCATTTAGTGTTACCCCTTGGGAATGTCAATTTTGCCTGTAAGTTCATTTCTGCCTTAGTTTTCTGGTCCTTAAGCTGCTTTTCAACTTGTTTTAAGGCAGCAGAAGTGATTCACTACACCTAGGAAGGAGGTTAGGAGGGGATTGGAGGTAACTTGACTTTGGTTTTATGACAGAGTTTGCCAGTATCAACTTTTCATTTGTAACCAGCACATTCTCCGTTGTAAACCCCTTTTCTTGAGCATATCCATTGCCACTTAAATGGGCCATTTTATGTCTTGCATTTGCCAAATGCCTGCAGGGGAAATAATAACCCCTGTTAAATCAGCATATAGTCACAATGTGCTCTGTGCACGAGTTTTCAAATGAAACACCGTGTCTCAAGTGGAAGAAGTTAAAACCACACAGTATTTCAAATGTTCCTACCAAGGATTATTTCTGCTGGGTCCTTACCTGCATCTTAGGCAGGTTTTGCCCTTCTAACTTCAGACTGAGCTTTAAGAATGGGTTTTGCTGAGCTGGGTCACTGCTCTTTGCTGCAGGATGGACTGGAAAGCAAGAGTGATGGGGCAGTGGTGGCTGATCCCGAGTCCTGAGCACACCTGCAGCTTCCAAGGGAGAAACTCAGCCTGTTCTGCATGACCCAAAGATGGGTTTATTCTTCATGCCATGGAGAATTGGCTTGTTCTTACAAGAGAACAGATCAGAGACACCCACATTACGACACAGCAGAACTCTCTTAGATTGTGTTCCTTATGAGATCAGATTTAACTGATCTCCAGCCACTCTGCCCTCTCCCTGAAGTCCTTCTGCTGGCATTTTCCAGTCTCTGAACAAAATGTAGCATTAAAACAAACAGGCACTTCTACTGGAATGGTTTTCAGAAAGAATCCTGATTTCTGAGCCCAGCTTTCCTTGTTCTTCATCCAGAGACAGTTCAAGTCCCTTATCACTGCAGCAGTTTGGCAGTGCTGAGCTGGGGAATAGTAATCACATTTCTTTTCTTTATTTCTCTCTATAAGGCAGCATTTTTGGGGCTTTACTGCAGCACCAGATGATGGCAATCAGGAAATGGGTGCTGAGAGGGGACAGGAAATCCCCACACCCTTCCAGAAGAGCATATTTTTAACAATACGACTTTAATGGCAAAAATTTCTGCAGTTTTATGATGTGAAAGGAAATGAATAGAAGATGAAAATGGATGCCAAATAAAGAAAAGAAATTCCTGGGTTTACTGATTACACAATGGGTGTTTTTATTAGTGTCTTCAGAAAGGAATTGTGGAAAGTCTTGGGTAAGGAAAGGCATTTAGAGAACTGTAATATCCATGGGGTGTTTAGATTTTTCTTGGTCAAATAAATAATAAGTGCAGGGAAGGTCAGTTAAATTGATAAGAAAAATGGAATTGTTAATGTTCTGTGACATTACCTATCGCTGTGGTATTTTCTAATGCCAAGGACATTTAGCAAGTGATGAAAACCCAAAGTTCATAGTAATGATTAGCATTAAATAAATTCTCGTTTCCTTTATGAACTTTGTGCTTCTTTTTCATGCTGAAAAAGACCACTAGGTGGGGGAGATATGGAATAATCACTCGAAGCAAGCAAGATGTAATTCCCACAATTAAAACCTCATTATTAATTGTTAAGCACTGTTTTTATTCATTAAGTGCTTAAAAAACATGAGAAAACTTGAATTTCAGAATAGAAAAAATCTGTTTCTCTGGCAGCTTGTGCTTTGCCCATGCAATAATCATCTGCCCATCCTAATGCAGCTACGCTGGGGCCGCATTTGAAATCCATACTGATTAATTCAGGCACGCTGTGACTTGGTACCTAATTCTTCCTTTTGTCAGCTTGCTGGAATTGGAAGGAAATATCTGATCTTGCTCCTCTGCTGGAATGACTTTTACATGAATTTTTTAACAGCAAGACCTTCACTTGTATTTACCTACAGGACCAATGTTTTAGTCTCTAACTCCGGCCTGCCAGCAGAGGTGATTAATTTCTACTGCTTTTTGGGACAAAAATGGACCCCACTGAAGCTCTTCTAAATTGGAAGAATTTTTTTAAAATTTTTTTTGGTTCTTTTTTGTTCTTAATCCAGCAGCTGGTTTGTATTTGCTTGCTTATTTGTTGAATTTTTTTTAGACACAATGTGAATATTTTTCTCCTTTATTTAGAGTATTGCCAGCAACTTCCTGATGGATATTTCATCTTGCCTTTGCTTGGTAATAATCCAGCAACCAGACTACAAAATTGACACTAGGAAAACATCTTTGTTTATAGCCAAATATCAAACATTTGCTAATTGCTTACCTAAAATTCTGACCAGGTGGTGAAGCCACCTCTCTATGTAGTTGTGAGACAGGAGGTACTTTTTTTGTGGGATTTTCCATGGAGAGAGGTGTGGTACTAGTGCTGACATTGATACCTTCAATCATGGAATTCTGTCAGCAGCTTTCTGGGAAAAGCACAGCAAGAAATCTGGGAAAGGGCTTTGGCATCTCCAGCAGAATTCAGGCAGAACTGAGATGCCTTAATCCCAAAATCATGAAGTGAAAACACGCAAAGCCACCTCTGCTGGGAGATCCAAAATGATCGAGGCCTCCCTGAGATGATGAAAGGACAGAGTTTGCCCCTTTTTTGGAGGATGATATTAGAGAGGGGGATATATTTACAGTTGTAGCAATAGTTTGGGTTGGAAGGGCATTTAAAGCCCATGCAGTGCCACCCCTGCCATGGGCAGGGACACCTTCCATAGCCCAGGTGGCTCCAACCTGGCCTTGGACACTCCCTGGCTGGGGCAGCCCCAGCTTCTCTGGGCACCCTGTGCCAGGGCCTGCCCACCCTCCCAGGGAGGAATTTATTCCCAGTATCCCATGTAACCCTCCTCTTTTTATTACAGAACTTGCAAAGATTATTTATAATGGAATTATCTCCCAGCAGCTTAACCACAGGAATGAGGTGAGTGCTTTTTTAACATAACAAAGACTTGAGGATGCACCTCCCTCCCCTTTCCTGAGCCACCTGCCCCGAGTTCAGGGACTACAGTGAGGTTTGCCTGCTGATCACATTTATTCAGCAAGTTAGAAGTGATAGCAACATGACACGTGCTCCTCAGAGCTGCCAGCCCAGGAAAACAGGAGCTGAGCTTTTGGTTTTTCCTCTTTCAAGAAGCTCTTGCAGTGGTTCAGCAACAAAAGGAATTTAACACACGGAAACCAAACCGTCCTTATCACGTTTTGCACATACTCTACTAAAACTGCAAACTTTTGCTAGATGGAATTATTTTAATGACAGTATAAAAGTTCTTCTCTAGAGAAGCATCTCTCTCCCCTACAGAGGTGCTAAATAAGCACTATTTCCTCATATTTGTAAGCAATTCCTGTGAAAATTCTTTAAAAGATGATCTGTTGGCATTCTGGCTGTAAAACTGGACTGGGAGCTGCATTGCTTTTTGTGTCTTACTCTTTTATAGATGGAAATGGTTGAACTATTTCTACCAGGGCTATGGGAAATGATGTGGTATTGCTGCTTAAGCTAATCATTATTCACATATAAACTGCCCGTTTACTGCTCCTCATATCCAATTTTGGAAGAAAATATTGATGATGACACGGAAATAACTTGGCAAGGCTTTGAAGAAGCTCTGCAGAGCTATTACAGGCATAAATTGCAGCACTGAGGTGCACTCAGTAACCATGTCAAGGGAATGTCAATAGATAAAGTTCAGCTGAGGATCGCTCAGTTTCCATCCTTCTAGGAAGTTTGTGCATGTTATTGTAACCAAATTAATCTCAGACATGCTTCTCCCGATTCCTGTTTTTTCTTATTCCAGAACAGAAGGAAACTGAGATGGTGCAGCTGTGAAAATGAAAGGAGAGGGTTGTTAATCACTTTAGAGAACAGAAGTTCTCGGGTGAGTTTGGGTAAATGCTGCCCTAAAACAGCCAAGACCTGTATTAACAGAAAGCCTTGAGAAACTCGGGGTATCAGGAAAGCAGAGCAGTGCTGTGAGCCTGAGGAAGAGGAGAATGGATGCAAGGTGAGCTCAGACTCACATCTGTACAACCTGGGGCATTTAAAAATGTGGCACCACCGAACAGCAACTGGGGAGAAGCAGCAAAGCCAGTCCAGCTCAGCCTTCCGTACCGAGCCAGCTGCCAATTCCGTGTGCCCAGAGAAACCCTCCTGGCTGAATGCAGTGCTGACACAGCAATCTTCAGGGGGATGCTCCATCTCTTGCTGCACACACCTGGACAAAGCCCTTTTTTGTGCTGCACATGAAGGCAAACTCCCCCCTGCAATGGATATCGCTGTGCTGATCCTGCCATCCTGCTCTTCACACCCTTTCCCCCTGCAAACCTGCATGAAAAGGCCCTTCACATCCAGGCTCCTCTGAGGTTTGGCCACGAGAGCACATTTTCACCTCTGATGGGGAAGGTTTTGAGCTAAAAGGAGGGATGAGCCTGGGCAGAGGTGCAATTTCAGTGTGCTGAAACTTCAAGGCAGTGCTTGTAAGCCGAGCTCACCCTGTGATCAGTGAGGAGCTCTCTATCTTCTGCACTGAAATACCTGCATACAAAACAGGAATTATGTTTCCTCTTTCCTACAGTTTGGGGGGAAAAAAAGCCATTTCTATTTTTAAAACTTGAAAATACCTCAATGCACTGACACTCTCCTGTGAAAAATAAAGACTGTCTACAAATCATTAGACAAAGGAGAATGGTTGTGTTACCTTTGGCTGTGAAGCAGCAACTAAATGGTTACGTTTATTTCTAATTTCCTAAGCCTTTTTAGCACATCTCTAACTTAATTTGCCTTCTCCAGACATGAGCAAAAGCTGCTGTTTTCCTTCTTCTGATGTTTTCTTTTATTTTCTTAGGGCTTTGCCATTAAAGCCACTTTAATCTTCGTAGATAAATCTTCAGGTTTTCATTTTTTTTCCCTCTCTGAAGACTCCAGCTGCCTTAAGTCTTTCCATTTTATCACGTTTAAATATTTTAGACAATTTGGAGCCCTATTTATAAATGGATATCATTAAGATTAGGCTCTAATAAGTGCTAATCTTTCCCTCCAACCAGGGAGATAAAGCCTATCTCAAACCTGAATGGCTTAAGACAAGTTCATTTTTTTATCCTTATGAAGTGAACAAATAAAACTCTCCCCAGCAGCTGCATTCGTGGGAAGCACTGAACATAATCCCTTCCATTTATTCCTGCAAGGTGCTTGTCTTTGGAGGTAGCAGCTGCTTTACCTTCAGATGTGGAGGCTGCAGGTGACAGAGCCACCTGAAGCTTCGTGCTGAAACCTGAAACTCAACTGCTCGCCCAAAAAACTTGCAATTCGGCTCCATTTTTTGATGCTTTTGGTTGAATTTTGGGGGAAGCAGGGCCAATAAAAGGCACTGTGTGTTTTTTCTCCAAGCCATTTGTAAGCACAAGTTAATGACATGGCCTCCACAGTGCTCCTCAGAGTGAACATTATCTCTTTTAATGAGGTGAACTCTGAGGTTTTGTTTCTCTGCCTGTGCTTAGCTGGGCCCAAAAGTTGAAATCAACCAAGGAGCTCTGGCTGAGCAAGGCAATCCCTGTTTAGGAAGAATGCTAAAAAAGTACCAAACAGGACAATTTGCTGTGCTGTTCTGGGACGTGTGAAGGATGGGTCTGACAGTAAACCAGACCCTGCTTGGCTTTGTCTTCTCAATGGACTGACCCAGCCCTCTGCTATCAAGCAAAGGGGATTAAGCTGCTCAGGGGTTGCCCTGTATTTAAATAGCTTTAATGCTCCAGACCATCTTAAATGGGATCTGATGTACAAAAGGAACAGTATCTGACTGGTGGCTTTTGCTCCACACATGAATCTGCAGCCAAAAATAGTGGAGGAAGAGGGAAAACAAGGTTCTTGTTTTACTGACAAAATAGAGCAAATAATTCACTCCTAATGAGTAACACAATCTCCTCCGGAGGACTAAAAATACCCTGCTTTTATTGGAAGTGTATTAGTGGCCATGGGAAGCCATCAGGTGCTTCTGTTTTCCCTGCTCATAAGAACAAGCTGTTCCAGACCAAAGCAAAGGTCCATTTCCTGCAAAAACTGCTTTATGAGATTTTAAAACTGGCTTTTGGTAAATGCTCATGGAAGTGGAATTTGAAGTGCACGACTATTTGTGGAAAGTGATCAAAGGCAGCTTGTGAAAAAATCAAATTACATCTTCTGATGCTTCTCCATTTCCAGTATTAATGTAACTCACAGCTCTGCAATGTCAGAAAGCTTGAAATCTTGATTTGGAACCTCACCCAGAGCTTGAAACAAATTTGGGGGATTGTAAATCGAAGAAGGAATGTGGGTTGGAGCAAACCCCTAAAAGTCAGCCTTGGGCAGTCACTTGGTCACTCAGTCACCTCTGTGCTCAGCTGTTGACTCCAACTGGAGCTTTAAACACAGAGTTTCAAGAACAGTAAAAAAATACTTTAATATAGATGACAAACCCCCCAAATCTGGTTTGCTTGTTGTCAGGAGCAGCATGAGAACAAAGGAAGAGAACAGCAACAGGAACAGCCTTAAGAAACACAGAAGGTTTATAACTTATAGCACAACTCCACCAGATGGATTCGAGTTGAATTTCAGTTGTTGTTTTCCATATAAACTTTACATTTACTTTCAATAAAAGTGACTTTGGTAGAAATTAGGCAGGCACTTGTTTATTTTGTGTGATCTGTGTTTGTCAAAGTTGATTGCAAAACAGGAAATTATGTTTATGAAAACCAGATCTAAGTAAATAAAACAAAAAAATAGAACTGAACACCAGAGCAGACACAGAAAATGGTTGAAAGTTAAATAATCTAAGTATAAATATTGTGATGTATAGAATGCCACAATCAACTCCTGCATGTGTGTAAATCTAATGGGCCAAACCTCAACAAAACAGGCTCCTGATCCTCTTCCAGCTGAAGCACTTGATCCAAAGCTCACCCAGTCAGTAGGAATCACTTAAGTGTTGGAAGTTGAATGCCAATTTTTCTGCAGAAAATTATCTTACATCTAGAACTGCATTTTTCCCAGCAGAAACCTTGTAATTAAAAGTAGTCTTGAGTATTGTACATAATTTATATAGAATAATATATTATTTCTACATTCTCTAAAAATGACAGGTAAGTATCCTGTGAACAAATCCTTTCAGTAAGGCATTATTGCAGAACACTAAGAACTGTATTTATGTGGCTACCAAGAACATGATTTTTCTGCAGGAAATAACATGTTTAAATGCTACAAAACAATACTCCAAAATAAGGTCCAGAACACAGAATATTTTTAGATTGATACACATTATGCAAACTACAGTTCCTTCTCCAGATCAAAAAACCCATAAATCCATATGTGTTTCCAAAGGCTCTCCACACAAATTGCCTGTCAGGGTAAAATCTTGAAAACTGTGCTGTAACCAGGATGATGAAGGAAAATTACTGCCAGACAGATTACACAGTCAAGGAAAACGGTGTAAGTTATTTTTTGCCTCCTAGCTTGAATACATATGGGACAAATGCAAATTTGCCAAATGAAATACAGCTTAGAGTGCATAAATTGCAAACAGATAATACTTTGTACTTATTAAAGCTCGGCTTAGATCACAGAGTGCTTTTTCCTGAAATGCCACTTTTTTTTTTTTTGGGAAGATTGTTTTCCCCTAAAGGAGCATCAATTACAAACAATGGTGTAGCCACCAAAATGAGAAGGACAAGACTCAAAGCAAATCAGCTGAAACAATGTGACTGATAAAAACTTTAATCATGCCATCCTTTGAGAGGATGGCATGGCAGATATTATTTATTGGCAGATACAGAAATACCTGGTCTGGAAGAGCCAAGACGTGATGTACAGATCTACAACTGCTCACATCTATAGGGTGGGCATAAATAGAGCTTTTCTGAAAAAATAAACATCACAAGGAGCCCTGTAGCTCTCTGGGTGCTGAGCACTAACTAAAGGTTAGTGTGGCTAATGGGATAACTGCTCGGAAAAGCTCTTTGAAGCCTCCTTGCACTCAGCGAAGTTGATTTGGATTGAGCTGCTTAAAGCGTGGCACTAAATCAGCAGGGAGAGTATATATTGGTCCTTCCAGAGATGGAGTTGTGAATAAATAATAAATTAGAAAGAAAGCAGAAGAGCCTGGATTCAAAGATAAACAAAGGTGTGTTTTGCAGCGCTTTGGGAATAAAGGTTGAAATGAGATGGGGAATGGCTTATAAAAGGAGGGAGGGAGACTTTCTGTAAGGACAGTGCCAGGACGAGGGGGAATGGTTTTAAACTGAAAGAAGGAAGGTTTAGGTTAGATATTAGGAATAAATTCCTTACTCTGAGATCCTGGCACAGGTTTCCCAGAGGAGCTGTGGGTGCCCCATCCCTGAGAGTGTCCAAGGCCAGGTTGGAGCCACCTGGGACAGTGGGAGGTGTCCCTGCCCATGGCAAGGGGTGGAACAGGATAAACTCTTAAGGTTTGTTCGGCTTTGTTGCCTCTCTGGACCCTCCAGGGGGTGCAGAGCTCATCCAGGGGGTACAGAGCTCATCCAGGGGGGATACAGAGCTCATCCAGGGGGGATACAGAGCTCATCCAGGGGGGATACAGAGCTCA
>JAWWEE010000010.1:2987015-3008448 GCA_035221455.1 Xenops minutus | reverse complement strand
CCTTCCCAAACCTTCCCTTCCCAAACCTTCCCTTCCCAAACCTTCCCAAACCTTCCCTTCCCTTCCCAAACCTTCCCAAACCTTCCCAAACCTTCCCTTCCCTAACCTTCCCTTCCCTTTCTTTTTCCTTTCTTTTTCCCTTTTTTTTTAACTAATTAGTGAAATGTTAACTATTTGGAAGGGCCACAAGTCTCAGTTGCTGTAATTAACAGCAAATGGGTGGGGAGCAATGGCAGACAAATTCTCCATTACACTTAGAATTCTTCTTCAAAGGAAATGGTTTGGTTTGAATTATTGGTAAGTGGATAGGACTCAGTGTAGCATGAAATCCGTGTTCATGGTTACAATAATTGGATGTGAGCTATTACATGTACAGTAGTATCCCTTTGGATTTTATGGGTTTATTGATGTGAGAAAGCTGTTGGAATTTAGTCTGCTCTAGTTAAACTCTTGTAGTTTGCAATCAACTGCACCCATCTTCAGCTGTCTTTAAGTTGTAAAGCTGTCTTTAATTGATTAGGGAGAACTTTGAGCTAAGCTGAGATGCAGGGTAAGTGGAATTTGGGTTCATTTAGCTATGCAGGCTTTAAAGTTGACTTACATTTCATTTAGCCAAAACACCAGGGTTTTTTTGTTCAGTGACACTTTATATCCATCAGCAGCACAGAGGAACCTGCTAGAATGGTGACATTTGAGTAGCAGTGTGTGTAGAAGAGCAGGCAGAAAGGATGTGGCTAATTAATGCTTCATTTATGTTGTTGAGTTGCTTTACTGTTTCTATCTCTCATCACAACTTTTAACTTACCTCTTTAAATACTTGCTTCCAGTGAAATATTTTAAAATTAATTAAGAAAATGCCATTTATATGAGTTAACTACTTTCCCCCCTTGAGCTTGTCAGGCTGACTTCTGTCACTTACCTCTAGCTTTACTATTAAATAGCCTTTGGGCTCCCTAAAACCCAGTCTGGGGTTCTAGTCCTGCTAGAACACATTTGCCAAGAGCTTTCTTCTATTCAAAGTTAATAAAATCTTGTTGTACCTTAGAATGTGATAAAAGAATAATTGTTTTGACATGATGTTACAATTGAGTGCTTTTTTTCCCCCCCCGACACAATAATAAACATATTTTGTGTACACATCTGACCTTCTGTCAGCACTGAAATGTTGGGTTTGGGTTCAGGTGTTTCACTGCCTGCAATGTGCCACTGAGAGGTGGCTGGAGGTATTATTTGGCCCCTTTTTAGCTGTTAGTGCTCATTTTCAGGTTATGTGTGAACAGGCAGCACAGCTCAGTTTTACATTTGATAGAATTCCAACCCTGAGCTTCTCCATATCATTTCAGGTAGGCCCTGCTTGCACAGGACCCAGAGAGCCAACAGCTGAAGGAGTTTCCAATCATTCTTCCAGCTGTAAGTCTGTGGAATAGCCAGGTTTTTTCCCTTTTAACTCATTCTTCCCAGCAGCACCAGGGAATGTTCACTTTTGGCACTGAGCTGTCCTAGTTACCCTGCAAACACTCCAGTCCAGGGAGTTGACTTCAGTTTGGGCCCTGTGCTCTATGAACTTGGTTTTTGGAAGAGTATTTTACAACATAGGGAAAAAAAAAAGTATTTGAAATAGCAGTGTCTTGAAGTCTTGAGAGCAGGGACTGACTCTACTCTGTGTTATTGTGTTCTTGTGTATCAATTTGTATGTGACACAAGGAATTTATCTGCCCAAGTCAGTTGAGATGCTTTGATTTCATAGCCATTGGTGCAGTTTTCTTCTTTATGCTTTCTATGGGTTTGGTTCAAGAAGAGTGTGTTTTATTTAATATTAAACTGCTTGCATTGAACTTTAGGGAATTGCCTAAGTGAAACACAAGAAAATGTTTTCCCTGGTATCATAAATGTAATAAAAAGGGTTTTTTCTCCAGTTAAATTTAATTTAGAGTTGCTCTAGGATTTTATTGGCACTTCACATAAACAAGTTCTGTGCTCCATTTCTCTCCTCTATGTGAGTATTTTTGGGTGTGCAATGAGTTTTTTTACTGTTTTTCTTTTAATCAAATTCCCATTTCAACAGGTTTCTAACTGTAGATTGTTGAAATTCTCTTTTTTAGAAGAGGTTACCCTGGGTATCATGAACAGCAATGATTTTGTAATACTGCCAGGCTCAAAAAGTGGAACCTCAGTGAGACTGAAAACAAAGTAAGTGCACTCTGTCTGACTGGGATGTGTTTTCATAATTTTTAATAAGTTTTAATGCAACTTTAAGTTAAACAGCTTATTTGTACCAGAGCAAGAGGAATCATTATGTATTTCTTTTCTGGCATTTTTCCTATACTTCTATCCTTCATCTTTTTTAGGCTTTAATCTACTTTCTGATGAAGTTAAAGGTTTTATAACTCTGTATATCTAATGTATACTACAAACCATACTAAAGAAATCGCTGGGATAGTTAATATAATTATCTAATATAATGAAACAAGCACAGCTGTATCACTTTTGTGCTGGCCACTCTAAAGCTCATGTGGGAGCAGCCCTGTCACTGCCAGCACACCCCTCTCTAATGAGCTATTCTTGGGTACAACAGTTTGCACTTGACCTGTCCTAAATTTTCCAGAACTGTTTTCAGACTTACTGGGAGATAAAATGGTGACTTTTTTATTTTCCTTTTTGCTACATTAAACTTTTTCAGTTACCTTACTCACTTTTCTGTAATTTCTAATGATTATTTTGCTACTTTAACCCCTCCAGAACTGTCAGAGAATTGCAGTTGGAGAAAGTGCAGTTAGAAAAAGAAAACAAAGAGATGGAGAAGAAATTACAGCAACTCCAGTTAAACATGAGCAGAGAGAAAGAAGAGAGAAAGTAGGTTACATTTCTGTTTGGAACAATGGAATCCAGTGAGATACTCCCTCCACAGCCCTCCCTGCCCCACATGGGTTCTCTTGCAAAGTGTGGAGTGCACAATAGTGTTCAGTCTCCTCTCTCCCAGTTTCTCTTCCCAATGATAAACTTGCTTCCCTATGGCTTTGTTATTTTTAAAATCTCGTGTGACATTTGCTCCCTTTTTCCTCACTTCTTCCTTCTTTTTCTGCTGACTGTCTTTGTCACCTTAGTTTTAAAGCAGGAGACAGTAGATTGTCTGGCACATTTTAGTCTTATTTCTGAAGTTTCTGAGGAGGATGCTGTTCTTAACGTTGCTTTGAGTTTTTTCTTGCTCTTGGTCCATAGGAAATTAAGTCCTTACCATTGGAGGTCTGGACAGGCAGGACCAATGGTCATCCAAGCCCGAGGTTTGTCACAAAGTAAAGAAGGCTGGAAAAAGGTATTAAACTATGTTTGCAAATAAAGCTGTTTAAAACAAAACAAAATTTAGAACTAGATTTATGCTGCAGAACATGAGAATGTTAAATACTGTAAATATAAAAGGTTAAGCACCTTCTGAGTAAATTCCTGATTGTTTATTTTTCCATGCCAACCTTAGGGTCCCCTTTGAGCTGGAGGAACATCAAGTTGTGTTTTTAATTGTGACAGCAAACTTTCATTGCTTTGGCAGATTGAATATTGTTAGAGTGTAAGTGGTAGTGATGGAAGCCAGCAGGATTCTGCCTTTCCAAGGTCCAGTGCCCATTATGAGTCTGAATTACAAGGCTTTGGGTGGAGTTCTGAGTGCAAGTTCTCTGTCTTCACAGCTAAAATATACCACAGTTAGTCTTTAACTCAGACCCTGTGTAGTGGCACCTGCACTCCCAGTACAGCTCCCATTTGACTCTGTGGTTCATTCTATTTTATTTTTTCCCACCCTTGCATGTCCTCTGATCTTTATTACGATGCTTTGGAGTGTTTTAAACTGTGGATTACTTTTATCAGTGGGATTTTGTTCTGTGACCTCCTTGCTCAGACCTAAAAGGAGAAATATGTTTTCTTTTTAATATGTACTCAGTGAGGTATTTTCCCTTATTTCCTTTTGGAATAGACAAGGGCAATTTTGCTCAAACTCTTAGAAAATATTAAGGATAAGGCAGACGAGGGAATGGTAGAAGCTGGTCAGATTTATAAGTAGCTGAAGACTGAACCTTGTAGGGAGTGTTATCACTTCTAACTCTAATAAGCTGGTCTTAATATTTCATTCTTTGGTGAAATAAGTGTATTTTAATAGCTTAGGCTCTTGTCCCTGAGGCTTTATACATCATGGAAGAAGGTGTTAGGTGTATCTGTCAGCAAATAATGTTCACAAGTGCTGTTAAAATACCAGTTGTGATAACAGAGCTTATGTTCTCCACTTGTTCTGTGAATTAGTCTGAAAAATCTATAGGGGATCCTGAAATCCAAACTAATTCAACTTCGAGATGCTTCCTCTTTCCGTTAGCAGGCTTGCATGTGTCTGGAGAGAAACAAACTGCACTGAGTGGGACATGAAAAGGAAGTGTTCTCCTATGATTTTTTTCTGGAAGCCATGCTGTGTGTGCTGTGTTGAAATGAGAGCTGTTAATTAATAGAGACCACTTGGAACTGGCTGAAATAAAGCTTAGATAAGGCTGGAGAGAAAAACAGACAGTGACAACTTCAGGCTGAGCTGTCACAGTTGCTGTTTGAAGTCTTTTGAAGCAGCAGCGGTTTGGCAAGAAGGTCTTCTCAGCCAACACACTCAATTGCAATAAAATGAAAAGGTTTTCTTTAACCCACCTCCTTCTCTTTCTCCTTCTCTGAGACAAGTAACTCAAAGCTGGTGCTGCTTCAAAGAGCTCAGATTTCAGCTCTGATGGCTGAGATGCGTGGGGCAGAATGTTCACAAGGGTGGAATTAAAACAAGGGGTGAGTGAGGGGAAGGGGGGATGAGTGTGGATACTCTGCAGGATAAAACTGAGGAGCAGAGATAGTGAAAATTATGATTTCTTGGGGTGCTGGATCATGGAAGGGCCATGAGGAGAAGCAGAAGGAAAACAGGCCCCCAAGCATGGGTAGATGTGAGTGCAGATTAGATGTGAGAGGACATCACTGCTTGATATCTGAGATTTTGTGTATTCTGCCATACAGGTTTCTTCAGGAAAAGTGAAGTTGCAAATACTCAAAGAGCACATTAAAGGTAAAGACCTCTTTCTAAACTAAATAAAATTTCATGAATTTCTGGTAGGTTATCTGTTCTTGGAGGTTGCTGCAATTAAGCAATGAAGACTGGAATGTTGAATTAGTTGGGGTTTTTAATTATTTGGTGTTTTTTTCCAGAGCCAGTGAAAGAACAATTTAAGCCTGAAGTGGAAAATGCTGTAGCTCGTACAAAATCTGAAGTGAAGGGGACAGCATGTGGACTATCTGAATTTAGTAATGTGCTGCTGGTATGTAAGTGGTTTAAAAATTACTCTCTAGCAACACAATATGAGCATATAATTGCTATGTGGACACGTTTATTATATATTGTAGACACGTTTATTATATATTGCAAACACATTTATTATATATTGGAATATGTTGTAAAATGAATTACCTTGGGTTTGTCCAGGCTGAGGTGCCAGATTGACTAAGCAGCAACTTAAAAGGAGTAGAAAAATACTGAAATATTTGAGTTTAATTTGATTCTGCCTCAGTTAAATATCTTCTTTTTCTGTAATTGAATTCCTGGTAAGAATTGTTCTTGTCTGTTTCCCAAAATACACTGGTGATACCCCCATTAATTCCAGGCTTTGTCTCCTGGTAACTACTCCGTGGCTGTGAGGTAAAGGGAGGTTTTATAAACTCATCTCCCTGACTGCAAAGAACCAGCTGAAATGATTCTCTTATCAGCACTGTGGCCACTTCTTAACTGGCAACACTGAAAGAGTTTCTCTAAGTTGTATTTTTATTAATTTGCACAGTGTGTGAACATGACTGAAGAAGATTCTGACTTCACTAAAGAACACCACTCTGATTAAAATAAGACATATGGTTAAAGGAAAATAGGGCAAAATTGAGTGGTCCATGAATATTTTGTGACTTTAAATACTCTGATAAAGACCAGGGCACGTGCTGAATTGTGACTGCTTTCCAAGCTGGCTACGTTAGAGTGCAAATTACTGTTATCAAGCATGAGGTGATTTATATTTACTAAACTTTGCCTTTTAGCAAGTATAAACAGAAACCTGGCCTCCTAAGTGTGGTGTAGCTTCATGCTATTCGATTTTTGAAGTAATTTGTGCAATTAGAGTAGTTCCACTGTTCAGTAAGTAACATTTTGATTCTAAGAATGCATCGCCTCTCTTTAGAATGACCCCCCTGCCCCATAATATGTGCTCTGATTCATTTCCATTGCTCTTACGGCAAATCAAACCAGCTGGAGCTGCCAACACTCACAACAAAACAGAGATTTTGTGCGTGTCTTTTCATGGCTTTCCCTAGGGAAATCTTCCCGTGGATTTGGAATTCCTGGCATCAGACACAGGGGGATTTCGCTGCTTTAATGCCCTTTTGCCCATGCCCTTCCCGCAGTTTCATTGAAGAGCGCAGACCGCGCGTGGTGGGTGCGGAGCGTTCCCAGCAGCGCTGCGCTCCCGGCAATGCCCGCCAGGCGGCGCTGCGGCCCCGCGGGAGCCCCGGGATGTGCCAGCAGCCGGCATGGAAACACTGCCCTTTGGAGAGAGTGGGACCGCCATCTGTCTGCCCCGCAGGGGAATGAAGCCCTCATTGCTCTGGGGGGATTCCTGCTGAGCCCAGAAACGTGTTCATAGCCGTGCTCATCCCCTAAGGATCGCAGGGAAATGCCACAGGGAAAAGGGAACAGCTTCCGAAAGTGGTCTCAGAGCAAGCCACAAGGACCGAATGTGCAAGTGTGAGCGAGCACAAGGACCGAATGTGTGAGTGCTCAGGGTGAGCACAAGGACCGAATGTGCAAGTGTGAGTGCTCAGGGTGAGCACAAGGACCAAATGTGGAAGTGTGAGCGAGCACAAGGACCAAATGTGCAAGTGTGAGTGCTCAGGGTGAGCACAAGGACCAAATGTGCAAGTGTGAGTGCTCAGGGTGAGCACAAGGACCGAATGTGCAGGTGTGAGTGCTCAGGGTGAGCACAAGGACCAAATGTGCAGGTGTGAGTGCTCAGGGCGAGCACAAGGACCAAATGTGTAGGTGTGAGTGCTCAGGGTGAGCACAAGGACCAAATGTGCAAGTGTGAGTGCTCAGGGTGAGCACAAGAACCATTTCATGTACAACCAGCAGTGCAGAGTGGCTGGGAGATCATCGTGTGGAGCAGGTGGAGAGGAGATGTGATGTGAGCACCTTCTGGTTCTGCAGTGGCTGCTCTTGGCATGTTGGACTCTTTCTCATTACACTTTCTGCCTGTACCTTTGCTGGTTTTGTGGTGAGAACATGTGCTTTACTTTGGGATTGAGTAAACAAATGGTCTTTCCTTCTGGTCTTTCTCAGTGTGTAGGGAAAGGATGAACACAAAACATTTCCTGGTTTTGCTTGATAATCATTCAAGAGTTGGTAATCAAAACTTTCCACAGTACTTTTATTTGTAATGAAAGTTGCAAGTAAACAAAATCCCAGTGTAACACTTATTATTCTCCTTTTGTTGCTATTTTGAGTCAATCTCATCTAGCTCTTAAAAGATTGAACTCCCCAGGGCTGCTTTTTGAATGTGTGGTGTTGCAGTTAGTCCCTTAAATGACCATGTCCCTCCTATTGACCTCTACAGGTGTGCTCCTGTCTACTGTGAAGCTTCAATAAGTAGAACTTCATTAATAAAGCACATAGCTCATAAATTGGTTTAAATGAGACATGCTGCATAAAATGCCTCATTTAATCTGTCCTTTACATGGGATGTGTGCTATCCATGGCTGTGTATCCTGTCCATGGGATGTGAACTATCCATGGCCACTCTCTGCCACCAGAAGCCTTTAAAAGTGGAGTTTTTTTGTGGGGCTCCTTATACAAATTTCTTTGTTTTTTCTTATTTAGCTCTTGCTAGAATGTTCCAATTTAGTTGTGAGCAAGACCCCATAAAACCAGAGTGATTTGAGTGCCAGGGTAGCTTGACTGAGCCCAGGAAACTGAGTGCTGCCTCCCCACAGCCGACCCTGAAAACACTGCTGCACTGTGGGTAACTGGGGAGAGAGAGGGTCCATATCACAAGAGTTTGGTTAATTATCTTGTGGATCTGATTTAGGATCCACCCTCAGAATCAACCTGTGCAGGCCCTGAGAATGAGGCCAGAGGATTGTTGCTAAAGGGTACCTATAACGAGGAGGACTCTGCAAAGTGTTTCCAGGAGGCTTTGCTTCAGTGGAGAGAGGGGAGCAGTGGACCCCAAGAACAACTGACAGCCCCTGGGGTGCCACCAGGTGGGATTTATTCTCTTTCAATGGGATTTTAAATACATGAAGAGCCATTAGGGTGAGTTAGCAGGTTTTCATTGGTGAAGGGATATCTTCTGTTAGAATAGTAAATGTGTTTTTCTTCATTTTTCTGTCTGTGTTCCTATATTAATAATGACAAGCTCTGAAAGTTTTTTGATCTTAATAATATGCAGATTAGTATTTATCTCATTTATTTTTGTCCCTCCTGTCCCAGCCCCTCTCCCTGGCTTTGTTTCTCACAGGACACTCCAATAAGAACTGTAATGCTCAAGCACAAAGTCACAGCTTTTAACTGAGGAAGGAACATGCAGGGCTCAGGATTTATGGGTTCTATCAAAGTCCATTTTTTGCTTGCCTTCTACAAGCTCAATACTTTTTTGTCCCAGTAAAGTATGCTTGGAAAAACAGGGGAAAAATTCTCTTGTCTGATTGGGGTTGTGCAAGCTAGTCTTGTTCCTCTGGGCCCTGCATGGTGTTTGTTTTCTGTGTATTTTTATACAAAATAGTACCATACTGATCTTTTTTTCTTCTTTCCTGTGATATGGTGGGATTTTTGTCTGTGGAGTCATGGATTTCCCCCCTATGTCTCCAGTGTAGTGATCTGTAATAAATGAGTTTTTCCAGGTTCCCCCATGACTGACCATGTTCTGTAAATAAAATACTGCTGGCCAGTTAGATTTGGGAATTTTGTAAGATTCAGTGAGGGACAGACTATCAGTGTGATGTTCATTTAAGAATAATGGGGGTAAATAGCAAATTTATAAGCTTGAACAACTATATATATATATACTAATAATTCTACTAGAATCTGTGGGAATTTGTGAGGTCCAGACCAGTGTGACTGTCCTGGAGGAACCTGTCCACGTGGAATTCAAGAGGGATGGCCTGAGCTACATGGAGAAACTCTTGCTTAAGAAATACAGAAGGTATGCTTGAAATTGCTGCTCCCAATCAAAGAAGCCAGAAGTACTTCATAGCATTAAGAAAAAGCCCATTGAAACTTTAAAAATATTAAACCTATTGTCAGGAGTTAAGGAGAGTGCATACAGAGTGCTTTATTGTGATACAATAACCATTAGAGGCTGACTTGATATGTCAGTAGTTCAGAATTACTGCAGAGGGAGCATTTGGAGGGATTCTCTTTGCCCTCAGTCTATTGTAGAATTTGAAGGCTGAGAATGATCCTTGGCTGATGATGATTTTGGGCCATTTGCTGCAGGAGTTTTCTAGAGAAAAGGAAGCACAAGCTGGGGTGGGTTTTTCCCTTTGTTTATAACAGAATATGACTTTTTAAGATTGATTTCTTCTCCTTTCTCAGAAGTCCTGTGGATCAAATTTTTGATAGTTGCATGAAAGATTTAAAGCCTGTGCAAACCCTGAGTGTCCATCAGGCTGTGACTGGAGGAGGAGAAGGAAATGATGATGATGATGATATGGATGACTTACCAGGTGAAATAGATGTCTGTTTATTGAATCTAAATATACCTTTCCTTGATTTTTTTTTTTTTGCTATGATTGCTGAAAGTTATACACTTAAAGTAATAATCGTGAAAGGAGAAATTCGTGGTACTTTGTAACAAAAGTTTGCATTTTTATAAGTGTATCTAGAACAGGGAAAAATTACATGCATGAAATTAATTATATTTCCTAGTTGAAGAGATGAAGAGATTTTGGGCATCCCTTTTTAGAGTGGAAGAACCCAACACTGTTTCTGGAAGTGCAGAACCAGAGTCCTCTTTGAAAATTGAGTTCCTCAATGATGTAAGTGTGAAATAAAGGACTTCATGACTCTTCAGTGGTCTGAAGGAATTTTTTGAATCTTCATCTGTTAAGTGTTTAAAGTAGCAACAGGTAAATAATTTCCAGTCAGAAAAAACATTGGTGCATTGTTTATCCTTTCCATACAAATGTGGAGAAGTTATCTTTCCAAGAGTTCCCTATATTTTTTCCTCTTGTGTCTATAGAAATTACACAGAGATCACTTGAGTTATTTGAGTTTGTTTTAAATTTTAACCTGCTGCTGAATGTGGGTGTTTTTGTGTTTGATTTAGTCTCATAGCATGGACTTGGAAGAATCATCCAACTATTTGGTGGTGGAAAGTGGGGCTGAGGGAATGAGTAAGCAAGGAAAAACTGAACCACTGGAGCAGTGTGGAAGGTACCAGAAATGCAGAGATTCTGTGGAACAGAAAGGGAAATAATCCTGTCTTCTGGTTTCGTTACAGTCCTAAGAAATGGGGGCTTTTATTTGCAGTCAGTCCCACTTTTATGAGTCATTGAGTGTACATGGTTTTAAAGCCACTACAGAACATTAATTGCCTGTAATTAGAGAGGCATGGCTTTGAAATGTCTTCTTTTTATTGATTAATGACTCCAGTGTGAACCCATGTCAGATCCATTTCTGTACATGTGCCTGCCCTGAATTGCAGGTAGAATTCCTCTTTCCTAAGCTCCTGCCTCAGAAGGAACTCCCATACCAACTCTGTTGTGTTCTTTTCAAATGTTCTCACTCAACCAACCTCGTAATTCCAGACAAAACTGAAAGTCCTAATACATACTGATACATGTGCCATCTTCTGATCTCCCCAAATTGATCTGATGGGGCCTGTTTCTCTGTATTTTATTCTTGTGCTCTTTCCTCCTTCCCTCAAAGCTGTTTAGCAGTTGCAGACCAGACCTTTTGCAAGAGAAACTTTATGAGTCTTCTTGTCATTTGACTTCCACAGCTGACACTCAATAGTTTTTACCTTTTCCTCTTGACAGAAATCCTGTTTCTTCTAAAGAAATTCCTCAAGGTAAATTTGGAAAGTAATTATTTGTACAATAGGCATAAATGTGTACAGTTTATCATTCTCATATGGGATGTGGGAGTCAACTACAGTGCTTGTCTGAAAATAATTAATTATGTACCATTCTCTGAGCTCTCAGGTGCCTTGATTACAATTTCATGGGCTGTGAGAGTGATTTTGAAGTGATGGGCATCCACTGGGACAGTAATCTTCCTTCTCTGAGCTCATATTTGAGGAAAGAACTGCCCCAATATGAGTTGGGAATTGAAAATAAACCCATTATAGAGCAGGGGATCTTCAAGTCAGTTTATCTGTGTTAGATCTAATGTATAGCATGTCCCTTTGATGTATAGAAAGGCTTTTTTATAGACAGGATGAGAAACTGTACAAATGATTACCTGTTCTGCATGAAAGATCAGAATTTGTGTCTAAGTAATCCAGTGCCTGTTGCATGTGGGGTAAAACATCATCAAAGTGTGACAGCTTTATTTTTTGGCATTCTTAAGGGGTCCCACAGATCTTACTCTGTGTCTTAAAACCATGTACAAAAGAATCACTTTTTAATATTAAGAAATAAGTTAGAATGGAAGGGTAGTTCATTTCTTATTCTTGCAAGTACCAAACAAGGGACTGGCACTTGTTCTCTTTGTGTTTAGTTCAAGAAACTGCTCTTTTGAGTCTTCAAATGTGAGAAAAACAAACAAGAGCTGACTAATGAGATGTGATTTCTGTGCCTCTGTAGGCAGAGGGTAAAAAAGCAAAATGTCTTGTGTCTTGTATAAACAAAGAAATACAGCTTGCAGAATCATTCACAGCCTGCTAGGATGTATTTCAAACCATTAGACTGCTTTTAAAGAAATTTTATAAAATTGCTACTATTGCAGTTCTTTAATGAAGGTCTTACATTTTAAGTTCATGAAGAAAACCTAGTGGACTTGCAGGTTATAATTCATATCCTTTTCCATTAAAAATATACCTATTTTCATGATTATGTTGTACTCCTGTAGAGCAAATGGTTGTCTTCAGCCATGTGGAGAAAAATGGAGTGCAAAAGGAGAGTTTTAAAGCAGAGGCCGAGGGAGGATCCCTGGAGCCCTGGGAAGCACCTGAGCAGCTCTCTGCCCCTGCTGAGCTCCTGAGCACCAAACTCCTTGGGGCAGAACTGCAGAGAACCACCCAAGGCTCCCAGGAACTGGGCAGTGGCTGCAACAATCAGACCTTGGGCTTGCCTGTAATTGAGAAGCCTTCAGCAGTAAGTTATTGTGGCTTTAATTGCTAAATAGATCAATGATATTGCTTCATGTGCTTTAGCATGAGGTGTCAGACCACATCCCTGAGTTGGGTGGTTGCAAAGCAATTCTCAACCCCTTTAGCCTGTTCTCCTCCAGAAACTCCATCTCAAAGCCATCAAGAGGGCAGTTTGAATGAGAGGATTGTCTCTGCTTACCCTGTTTCATGTGTAGGGGCTGAAGGCCTCTGTGCTTTCCACTTGGTATTGCCAATCTTCTGTTAAAGAACAGACTGGTCTCAGGCAGGAAAAAAAAAGAGATGTTGGGGGACAAGCAACTCCTTCCGTATTGAAGTCACTTCACCTCTCTGTTGAATGACCAAAAATTGAAGGTACTCTTATCTGACTTAAATTACTCAGATGTTCTTTTGCTGAAAGGAAAATTAAAAGTGAAAAATCATAGAAAAGGTTGGGACATAGGTTTGGAGTCATTCTCAAGCTGTGATTGCTCTCATTGATGTGCACAAAAGTGAAACCAAAGAGAAACTGCTTTTCATGTCCCCAGTGAAAGAATAGACTCGAATTCTCACAAGAGGAGAAGTTTTTAGAATTTTAAAGCATATCTTGTACAAAAACATCATCCTTATGAATATCTATTCCAGCAGGCTGTCAAAATCATTCCAGGTTCTATGAAATGAGCATTTGATTAATCTGAACTTGCAAGTGCAGCTGATGAAATGCCCTGTTTGTGCTGTCTCTGTGCTTTGCCCAAGTTACAGGCTGTAGCCAGAAGACACAAATCTGTCTCCACGCGGTACCGGGGACTCGAAGGGTTCTTTGGGCCAGGCACGAACCCCACACAAGGAATGCTGCAAGCACCTTCTTCCCTGGCTGCTGCCTCCAGCCCTGTGGACAGGAGCATCCCTTTTCCAGGTGCTGGCATGGGAATAAAATCCTCAAAACCACACATATTTATATCACTGTTGCTGCAAGCCATCCTTCCCTCCCTGTAACTTCATGCAGTTCACTGTAGGAAGGCATTCAGGGTAGGTCATGCCAGCACAGTTGGTGCTGTGCAAAGATAAAATCAACTTGTTACCTTGAGGTAAATTACATCAATCTAGTGCCATAGATTTATTGAATTATTTATGTGCCCTGACAGTTTGCTTACACTGGGTTCTTACTGTTTTTAATGGTGTATACATGTGAAATAATTGGTGAACATTATAAATTTGATCAAGTGTATCACTTGAATTTAAGCTTTTAGTGTGTTATATATGACCAGAACATTCATTGCATGGCTTCTTTACATCACACACAGTAAATGCAGCAAATACAGAACCTGCCAATAATTTCCTCTAATACCTTTCCCTTTCAGGAGATGGCCAGTGGGTTTCTGAAAGGAGCTTAAGTGAATATGCTGATGGCTCTGTAGTTCAGGGTGTCTTAGAAAGGCAGCTGACCAGACCTTCCAGTGGGCTCAAGGCTCAGCAGACACTTTGTCCTCTGATGGGGCCATGGAGCTCAGGTAAGGACCTGCTGAGGTTAGTATTTCTTATGTGAAATGTAGGTGATGCTGTTGAATTCAAGTCACTTTTGTATCTTCATCTATGAGTTTGTGTTTTGGGCCAATGGCTTATGTACATGGCACTGTTTGCAGAAAAATGAGCTTTTAAGTGAAAAATGACCTATTTTCAATGATCACTACTAATTCTTTTTGTTGTGCTTAGTTTCTACTTCTGCTTCTGCTTCATCGCTCCCCTCTTGACTTGAATATTTAGAGAATAAAGTCTCTGGAACAAGTTTATGTATTAGTGTGTTTGCAGTCTCTGGTACAACATGGGTGTGATCTGATAAAGGATTCCTTTGCTCCTGAAAGAACTGCTATTACATGAAATAAAAGAAACAAGGAATACATAACTGTAGCTGCACTCTTTTGTTACCTTTCTCAGCTTTGACTGTCTTCAGCTCAAGAAATGCAGCTGACATTATTTCTCTCATCATAAGCCACCAGTTTGGCATTTTAATTTAAATAATGCTGTGTGCAGAAATCAAAACTGTCAATTTTGGATCCCAGAAAACTGCATTTGAAAAAACTGCATTTTATTCATGTTATTTTACAGTAAAAGAAGAAACTCAAGTTTTAAGCTTTCTATACACATTCACAATATTTCCCTCCTCCAAAATTCAGGGCATTGTGCATAATATTTAAATAATACATTTCTTTTCTGAGAGATGCTTCTGAAGTATGAGGTGCTGCTTTCCAATATATTTAAAACCTCTTTATTAACATTTATAAATTCACAAGCTTAAGCAAAATTAATTTGTAGTGACATTCTTTATCAGCTAGAGCTGTTCTGAGACTTTCAGTGGCAAGTTTTTGTTGATACTGTGTTTTTTTTTTAAATTAATAGTGTAGATACTGCATTTTTTTGTTTATATTTGTTCCTAAAACATTTCAGGTCCTGAAAACGATTCCAGCTTTACTTCTGAAGATGAAACCTCTTCCAGCAGACACTTGGATATCTGTGGGAATACTCCAGATTTCCATGAAAACCTGGAGCTAAAAGACCACGACTCAGTTGATATTTTTGGGTAGGTTAAACTTGCTGAGGATGTTTTCATGATGTTTTAAAATGCTCCATGTGCCAAACACCTTGTCAGAACTGAAATAAAACCAGTCTCCATTTTCTGATTGTCCCATGCTATGTAAATTTAGCTGATTCAGAGATGGGTGGCAAGAACTGAGGGGGAAAAGATGAATATAGTAGCTTGTAGAGGATGGATAGTGAAAAAATCTGCAGCAAAAGCTATTTTTGTGCCTTTTAATTCTTCACATGTGAACATTTGCCACTAAGGCTCAAAGCAGAGTAGCTTGAGGAGTCTGGGGTGCTGAAAATCAGTGTGTGTGTTTCTTTTAAGGGTCTGGGATGAAAGCCAGATGGATGAGGAGGAAGAAATCCTGGAGGATAAGCAACAGGTCCTTGCATTACAGTGAACATGGAAAGGACTCAATTCCCTCTCTCTCTGTGTATCACACAAAACCAAGAAGCAGAAGAGGTGTTTGGAGTGCTGCTCAAAATCCTGTTTACTGAGGATTATCCTGTGAAGTTGTCAGTAAAACTTCTTAAAAATATCTCGATTTGGGTTTTTTATTAATATGAAGAAATAACAGAATGAAAGAAAACTGGTCTTGTGCTGCTATTTTTTAGGATTGTTTTATCCTTTATTTTTTATTCACTATAAGTTGTCTTGCTCACAGATGGAATTTTTTTGTCTCCAGATGCAGTTTTGTGTTCCCAAACAAGGGCTATTAATGGAGTGTTCTTACCTTGGGCTCTCAGTGTGGCCAGGTCTCTGTGGTGGGATGCACAGAGAAGTCTTTAAGGTCCAGGAGACTTTCCTTCTTGGCTTATATTTTACCACTAAGGAACTTGGATTTTGCAGAACAGAAATTAGCAGTTTACACAGGACATTTTACCTCTCCTGCCACACTCCTTTCTTCTTAATTTCAGCAGGTAGCCCCTTCAAGCAGGAAATTGGTCTCTCTGTAGTCAGAATCCCTGGGAGTCAATTCTTTTTCTTTCTCTGCTCCAGTGTGCCATTTTGGAGGAATCTGTGTTCAGTAAGTTCCTGTCTTACAGGCCTTTGATAATTAAGAGAACAAAAAGGAAATACAGTTAAAAGATGATCTTGGGTGGGTTTGATTTCACCAGGCAGCCTCAGCTGGACTTTTGAACTTGCTTTTGTGCTGTTATGAAAAGGTTTTTCCTTCCTCCTCTTCTCCCCAGTTAACAGAAAGTTAAATGCAATTAATAAAACTTCTGTAAAAGGTCACTTGGCCAACGTGGTACTTTGATGTAAAAAGGGTTTGGGGACTCTTCTCTCTTTGAGGAGATGCTTAATTGTACCAGTAGTTGAGTAGTTTTCTGTGGAGGTGGCAGGAAGTTACAGTTTGGAAATTACCTAAATGGTGTCTTCTGGCAACATCTTTAGGATTCTCAGACACAGCAGCATACTTGGCTTTAAAGTTCTTTTTCCCTTCATCATGTTCTCTTTGAGTATGACTGACACTTTTTTTTTCTTTTATTAATTTCCTCCACCGTGGTTTTTAAGATGCTTTTCAAAGCACCTTCAAAACTTCCTCTCCTTCTCCCAAGTTTTGATAAAAAAGGTGTCTCAAATAGCAGTGACAAAAATTTCTGTCTTGTAGGGTTGGGAAGTTTTGTCTGACAGTTGTTCTTACCCATTTAGGGGTAAATCACCTGTCAGGGCTCTAAAGTTCATAGTAATCCTTGTTCACAGAAATTTTCATGTAGAAGAGAAGCTTTAAATCCTGCTTTTCTGTGCTCAGAGGTGGTGGGTGCCCCTCATTCCTGTGCCAGGGGAAACATTGCAGGGCTTTATTTGGGTTCTGAGAGTTAAACACAGGTTTGGATTGTGTGTATTCTCTGTGCCCCCATCAGCTCTCCTCTAATATTGGACAACACAGGCATCTTTTCAACCCTTTCTTTACAGGGAAAAGTGACCCTAATTCACACAAACTGGAGCCATCGGGCTCAACACACCATTGATTTGATTTCCTGCCTCATTTCTTGTCCTTAAGGTGGGGGCACATTTTCCACCTCAGTTTTCTTTATAGAGTTGACCATATATTGATGTTTTATTACAGCAGTTCTTTGCCAAAGACTCCAAGAATAAAATCACAAAGCAAGTGTTGTACTTTGGAGATTAAGACCAGTTCTTTTGTGTCATGGCTATAACCTCCTCTTTCTTTTTGAGTTCCTCTTCCAAACATTCCTGTGACACTCATTTCCCTCCCACAGCAGGCTGGCTGTTTCCATGCTGTTCCCAACCCTTTTTAAGTGGAAAACTCTTGGAGCAGGAGGTGCTGCAATGTGTGCCCGGAGCCCTCAGCAGGCAGGGGACTCCTTGGAGCTTGTGCTTGTCTGAGATAACTGGGAAGTCACTGACTGCTTTCAACAGCTGATTTTAAAAGTTTTGGCTTTTTCTGAAAGGAAAAAAAAAAGCTTCTGATAGTTCCTCTCCCAAAATTTGGGCTAAAGATGTGTTGGTGCTGTCTGTGGTTAGGTGGTGGTGATTAAACCTGGGATTTTATGTTCCCAGGTTTAACGTGCTTGAAGATGGCTTATGTTGATTTTTTTCCCCTCCCCTCACTAGAAATTGTACTGGTGGAATTGGTATCCTAACTAGAAGACCATAAGGGCAGTTCTGTGCTATTTATTGCTTGTTTTTTTAGTTGCAAATAGAACAAATCTAGTGTTGAAAACTGCTTATTATTATGGCTGTGGTTTAATGTAATTCTCTACAAGATCTTTAAGGTCCCTTCCATGATTCTGTGATTCCTGCCTTGATGCAAACACAGTGTTCAAATGGTTATGTTCATTTTTCCTTTTCTCTTTTGTTTTTATTCCCACCTGTGTCTGTTGTAGGGATGGCTGAGCTATACCCCCATTTCAAGAGATTTGCAGAGAAACATTTTCTTTTCATTTAGAGAGAAGGAGGAGGGGAAAAGTAAAAGACCAGTTTATTTTTTTGAGCTTCCAGGGGGAGTCTGCATTGTCTTTTTGTGTGCATTAACTTCTAGTTGCTTCACATCAACAGCCACATTTCCATGACCATTTGTGAGCAGATTTTCAGTGTGAAACCAATGGCCCTTGTGCTCAAAACACAAACAAACTCACCAGCTGTGAACTTCAGCTGAGCACTTGTTTCTAAAGCTCTTGCCTGGCAGTCCTTGGAATATTTTAATGAGCTGCATTTGTCTGGCTGTCTGATGGTGTCTGACTTGGCTGGTTTTATGTAGAAGGGGCAAGAAACCACAGGAATGAAGGTGTGCTAAGGTTGGACAGTGAGAATGGAGACAGCAAAACAGATTTTCCTGTTGAGTTTTCACTTCAACCAGTTCTGGCAAGAAATGAATCCCACAGGAAACACTTCACGGCTCTGCTTTGCTGGGGGTGTAAAGGTCTCTGGTATGTACTCCCAGACTCTTCCTATTCACTGCTTGATTTTATCCTTTAATAGACATTAAGATGCTGTCATTTGCTGCCTCTCATTTATAAAAATAAAGAGGAGTTCTCTCCTCCATCATCATACAGCTTACATTCATCTCATTCAATTATCAGAACCACATAAACTCAATTAGTTTTAATTTATCCAGACCATTTGCATCAGAGACAAAGACATCTGTCTTTTTCATTTGAAAAATGAATTCTCCAAATAACAGGCCATCAACACAAGGGCATCTCTAAATTATTTTGGTCAAGAGAAGTGTTCCATGACTTTCTATTTAATTAGGATTAATTAGGTGGTTTAATATGCCTGTGCTTTTGGTAAGGGATGGAAACCTAATAATTTACATTGATACTACAGATCAGGTAATGAGCACAAGAAATGGAAGCCTCAAAAAAAGCTCCAAACTAATTTTCCATATATTGAGAGATGTAAAGACCCTTAAAAAAATCTATTCCTGATTTCAGTAAAATGGAAATTTCTGGGTTTCAGATGCTGACTTCCAAAGAAACCAGAACAGAGGTGCCAAGGAACAAATCTTCACAGAATGAAGTGTGAAACCTTGGTAGGTTAAATCTACTTTTTTTCCTCTAAATTGTTTTGCAAGATGAAATAGTAAAACTCCAAATTATTATTTTTTTTTCCTAGTATGGATGTTCCTTGTGTTAAATTTACTATATATTTGATGATTCCTGGCTAAAGGAACTCATTACTCCCTTGGGAGAGGCAAGTTTTTCTGTCCTATAAAATAATGGTAGCAGGTGGAAAACTCTTAAAGATGAATTTGTTTAAAGATATAGAGGTGATCCTTGGGAATTGGGAATTATGCTGGGATCTACTTAAGGTTCTGGTTTTAACTTTAAATGGCAGTAAATTGGGCAGTGCATTCTGCAGGAGGATAAAGAAATGACTGAGACAGAGCAATAAAGCTCTCAGAATTCCTTGTTGGACCGCAGAGGATGTGCCAGCATCACTTCCAACCTTTGCTGGACAGTTTTCTTCCTAGAAAACCAACCCCAGGACCTGGAAGGGAATATTCCCTGGGCCTGTGTCCTCCTGTGTCCCTGTGAGCTGGAGGTGGCACAAATCCAGAGCTCCTCTGGGATGGTGTCTGAGCTTTCCACAAACCAGAGCCACCAGAGCTGCTTCTGCACCAGGCCTGCCAAATAATGGATTATTTTATTGTAAGTTTCAATGGTTTATGGAGGGGAAACCTGAGCAGAAGTTAATTGGGGCTCAGTTTGAAAAATGTGGGCAAGTTTCTTAATGTTCTGAAACATCTTGGAACAGTCATGCTCTTGGATAATTTCTGTCTGGCTGCTGTAGCTTGTCAAATACTTTCTCCACTGCTATATTTAATTGTCCTATTTGCTGTATTACATTAGAGTGACTATGAAATTATCAAATAGGCCCATCATATACTGCTTCAAACTCAGCCACTGTTATTTGCATTTAGCTGCTAGTGCTGTGAAAACAGCTTTGATGATCACACTTAGAACAGAAAGAGCAAAGAGGTTTCTTTAAAAATCCCAGAAACTTTTGAGGCAGGAATATGAATTGTCCTCTCTAATTGCACTCATTAGGATCTCACAGGTTGCTTGTCTCTTGGCCAGCCTGTGAACCAAGGTTAGAGCCTTTCTGCTCCACAGGGTTCACTGGAGGTGAGGTGGCCCCAAAGTCAAGTGAGAAAGGAGTGAGAGAACAGAGTTGTGACAAATTTCTAGAACAGAAAAAGCTTCAGTTATAGGTACCTTTCCTCTCCTGCCCAATCCTCCCCATTTTTCTTAAAGTCTGATTTTGGTGTTTTTAAAAGTGGCTTTGAGGACTTTAAAAGATGGCAAGTTGCTTTTGTGTATTTTTTTTGGAGAAGGTCAAAACAGGAGCAGAGATAAGGACTCTGATTACTTTTACCACATTGGTAAAAAGCAAATATGCTGGTCTCCCCTTCAGCACAGATTGTGCAAATGGCTTAAATTTGGATGATGGGATCTCAAGAACATCCAGGGACAGCCTATCTGTTCTTAATAAAGCCTGTGGGAGTCTTGCCAGTGGAAAAGCACATCATGTTCTTAGTCACTTTTTGGCTGTCACTGTTTAAATGACTTTGGAATCCGTTTTACAAAATGTCCTACATAATGCAGTGTCTTTTTTCATCCCTGGAATGGACCCCAGTGCCTGACCCTGCTCAGTCAGCCTGACACACAGGATTTGGGAAGTGGGATTTGGAGTGTCAGGAGCAGCACTCCTGTGTATGGTTTGTTAAGAGGAGAGCTCCTGGAAACGATTCCCAACATCTTTCAACTGCTGTAAACTTTCTCAAGTGTAGGAGCCTGGGTTCAGGCTGATAAACTGCCTGAGAAATAAAGAGCTGAGGAGATCATCTTCAAACAAATGTTCTAGTACAGGGAACATCCTCTGTGCCCAGGGTGAGCTGGTGAGTGCCTTGACTTCTGCACTGAACTAATCATTAAAACCTTTTTAGATTACCCAAATTTTATGACCCCTGTTCATCTTTTTTATTTAAAGATACCATATGGCTACTAAAGTAATTCCCCAGACATACAAAATGTCATAGGTATGGTCATGGTGGGTCCAAAGGTTCTTGCTATCTAAATTTCTTGTGCTTCTTTGCAGTTCTTGCAGGATTCATGTGGATGGAAATAAAATCTGCAGCTTGGCTGCAGGTAGACAAATATTGCCCATGCAGGAAAGTGTGGTATTTAATAAGAGCTTGGTTTTAAGTTAATCTTAACCTCCTATGATGTAGCCAAGTGTGGGGAGACTAAAACTGCCCTTAAGACTGATCTTCTTGTGGCTCTATTTCCCTTTTCAAACTACTTGCTGTGGAATGCTTTGAAATATCATAGACTCATGGAATGGTTTGGGTTGGAAGGGACCTTAAAGCCCATCTCATTCCACCCCTGCCATGGGCAGGGACACCTTCCACTAGCCCAGGTTATTCCAAGCCCATCCAGCCTGGCCTTGGACACTTCAGGGATGAGGAGTCTGCAGCCTCTCTGGATTGATACCTTGCACAGGTATGAGATGGGAATGGAGAAAAAAA
>JAWWEE010000010.1:2875184-2986915 GCA_035221455.1 Xenops minutus | reverse complement strand
GGAGCTTGGTTTTAAGTTACTCTTAACCTCCTATGATGTAGCCAAGTGTGGGGAGACTAAAACTGCACTTAAGAATGATCTTCTTGTGGCTCTATTTCCCTTTTCAGACTACTTGCTGTGGAATGCTTTGAAATGTCATAGACTCATGGAATGGTTTGTGTTGGAAGGGACCTTAAAGCCCATCTCATTCCACTCCTGCCATGGGCAGGGACACCTTCCACTAGCCCAGGTTATTCCAAGCCCATCCAGCCTGGCCTTGGACACTTCAGGAATGAGGAGTCTGCAGCCTCTCTGGATTGATACCTTGCACAGGTATGAGATGGGGATGGATAAAAAAAACATATTCCATTTTGATGGAATCCAGCACCAAACTTCAATTTCCCTGCAGACATTAAGCAAGGGGATTATATTTTTTTCACTTTCTAAAGCCAACATGGAAAGCCATTGCTAAATTACCTAAATTAGCCTTTGCTCTGTGTGTAGGAAATGCAGCATGGCCAGAGACTGTCACCTGCTTTGTGTGGGAAATTTGTGCTGGTTTACATTTTTAACAGAGCTATTTAAGGGGGTTTTTTCTGCTGTCTGATTAAGAACTGGTTAAATCATAAAATAGGCTGAAGGTTTGAGAACTGCTACAACCAGGACATCATTGGCTGGACCAAAGTTAAGACAGAATAATTAGCAAGAATGGTAAATAACATTCATAGTCATGAATATTATTGTTGCTGAGTCAGCCTTCATTTTCCTAGGAATTTTTTTGGCAATAACCTGTTTTTATGGGAAATCTTTGAAATTAGGCTATAGCTTGAATCTAAAGGGCACTGGGAATTGTCCTGATGTTTTACAAACTGCTTGAAAGAGAAGATTTACTCTTCTGAGGGATTTCAAATGCTGTTCACTTCATCAAAAACCAATAGAGAAATGTGATGATTACTCTTTATTTTTTTGCTATATTGCACTGGGAACATGAAGTATCTTTTCATAATTTAACAGACATTTATAACTTCCAACACTTCAAAAGACAGTGTTTTATGCAATTCCATTCTGCAGTACAAATTAAAACTTCCTTGGATAAGCATCACCACATAACATTTCTTGTGCTGCATGAGATGACTGTTCTGAAAGTCAAAATAGCTTTCTAGAGAATATTTTGCATGTTAATCTTTCTACCTGGATTTATTTGGCAGTGTAATTCTGTGGAAGTTGATGAGTTTGCTTATATAACTTATGTGTCTAACACTTTGAATATACCAATAGAGTAAACTATTTTCCTTCCTCTTCCCTCAAGCATTTTATACTGAAACTGTAAAAGTTGGGGATGTTCAACTTCTGCATTAATGTCTGTTGGATTTACATTGTTCCTGTAATGGAAAGCTGCAGAAATGAGAGCTGTGTAGCAGTACCAGGACCAAGGCTCAGGTGTGGCTGCTGTGATGTGTGCTTAGAAAATCCCACCTGACAGACAATTTACAGCAGTGGGTTTGTTTTCCACTGCCTGGACTTTGGTCTCCCTGCAGGGTGTTTATCAGCACTGCTTTGTAGGGCATCTCCATTTACTGAGGCAGCTGAAGGATGATGAGACTTCTTCCCTGGCAATTTTCTAAACAAAACACAATGCTCCCTGCTCAATCAAGCCTTTTTTATTATTATTTTTTTATTTAGTCAAATATCAGAAAAAGAAATAACTGCCGATTTTTATTAATTGCAGATTCCTTGCCCAGACAGCTGCACTCTGTGTGTTAGAAGAATAAAACTGGTGTTTTATTCTGAAGCTGCTCCCCCCAAACACAGAGCAAGAGCTGTGGGTGCTCCGGGGTATTCCTGATGTTTATGGTCTGCCAGGTCACAGGGAGCATGGTCAGAGCAGAGCAGGGTTTTCCTGCTTGGTCAAGATGCTGTTCCTGCTTTCTGCTCTGCACTCTGAAACATCTGGGGAAGTGGTTCATAATGTTTCCTAACAGTTCATTTAGGGAAGGAAGAGGACTAGGGCCAGATGTGCTTCCCAGAAAAAGCTGTTGGGAAGGGGAAGAGCTCCACTGGAAAACCTCTGAAGCCCAAAGAGTGTTTCCTTGGTGTTCCTCCACCAAAAGAGGTATCAAGGCCAGGTTGGACAGGGCTTGGAGCAGCCTGGTCTGGTGGGAGGTGTCCCTGCCCATGGCCAGGCATGGAGTGAGATGATCCTGCAGGTCCCTTCCAACCCAAACCATTCTGTGACTCTGGGACTGATGATCCCTGAAGGGCTACAAGGGATGAGCAGGTTTGTTGCTCTTCCCTTGGGAGCCCCCACCTCCATTCCCACCTTGGTTGGTGTGTGACCACATCCTAAAAGTCTCAGTTTTCACAAAGGGTAACAGCCCTTCAGTGAACAACCTTTTAAAATGTTTTATGGTCTCTTCAGTCATGTCTGTATGAATGTAAACAAGCAGAGGAGAGGAGCTAAGCCTTGTGTGGCTTGGCATGAGCTTTGTTCCATGGGAAAATGTTTGCCTTGCCAATCTGGAGTGACTCTCAAAAGCACAGTAAGATTATCATATTATTAGATAACAGGATGTGAATCAAAATGAGATGTTAAATATGGGTATAGGCACAAATGTAAGACATTAAATACAACAAACAACCACTTTTGGAAATGTTTCTGACAGAAGTGGCATAAAGAGGCAGGATGTATGTTAGTGGCAGCATTTATTTTCTTCTGGGGGGGTTAAATTGGATGTGAGTGAATCCTCTGCTGTCACAGCTTTCCTGCCTTCAGGTTTTCTGCAGGTCCTTCCTGCAGCTTTGCAGCTCATGGTGCAGAGCAGGAGTTGTGTGGCTGTGCCCTCTTTGCTCATGGCAGTGCCTGCTCTCAGGGTTTCACCAAGTGCTTGAAGAAAAACATGCTGAAAATGCTAAAAAGAGTATGTCTCCTTCTTTTGGTGGGATCTCCTCTATGCTTGACACTTCATTCTGATTCAAATTCTCTCGTCTTATAATTTACAAATCAACAGAACGTTTTTCTTCATGAATGACACCCAGGGATTTGTGCCTGCAAGTATCACTGCATGAAATGGGCTATTTAAAGCAAAATCTGTTTGCTTCTGAGAGAAGAAAAATGCTCTCAATGTGAATGATGTGTCAAAATGTCAACCAAATTGTCAGCTGAATGTGGCAGCTGCTCCATTCTCAGGTTTGTGTTGCATGGAAGATAACTGAGCAGTGTTGTAGCTGCTTTGATTTGTTTTGTTTAGTGAGAGGAGTGGGTTTATTAGCAATGATTTGTTGTTAGTCCTCTTTGACAGTAAACAGGCAAACTTTTACCTGAATTTTATTTTTCTGAATAAACTGCCTGTTTCCAAGATCTCCTGCAAAATACTGTGAGTGTTGAAGGCCACTGAGATCCAGCCCAGTTTCCTCCCACATTCTTCTGGGCTTTCTTTCCATGTTTTCCAGTCTCCCTTGCTCCCTTTCCTTCCACTAGTGTGCTGATCAAGGTGCAATATGTTGCAAGATAAAGCAAATAAGCCTTTGAAATTATGTCTCTCCTCTAGGAGACATTTACTGCTTGGTCCTCAAACTTTTCTTCTTGTCCTTCACATGTTCTTTTCCTTCCCCTTGCAGCAGGTAATGAATACCTGGAGGGAGAGGAGAAGACACAAGAAATATGTGGCTGATTGCACAGCAGAGCTGGTCTTAAATGGTGAGTTTTGTGTTCCAGACACTTCTTCCAGAAATTTCTGGTGCCCAGGCCTGAGGTATCCAGGGCTCTTCCCCCAGGCCAGCTTTGCTGCAGTCAAGGGAAGGTTCTCCTGATGTTGTCTCCTGCCCTGCTGTTAGGCAGTGCCTTCACCTCTGCTCCTCAGCAGGCTGCCCTTGGCTTGGCCATCAGTGTCCCTGGCTGGCTGGCAGCTCTCAGCAGGGATGCTGCTGGTACCCTCTAAAACTTGGGCTACATCTGGGCTCAGGAAGCCAAAATAATCAATTGGTGTTCCTTGGGGGGGTGTGTGACAGCCAGGAACTAAATGCTCCTGCAAGAAGCACACAACAGGGTTCTCCTGAACCAATTCCAACTTAAGCTGTCTGCATTTTCCTCAAATGAGAATGATTTACTTCTTTGGGCTTCTTGGAAATGTACCATCCAGAAGGCAAAGCCCTAATGAAATCAGCTTGAGTTCCAGGGTATTTTTTAAAAGATGGGGGGAGTTGGGAAAATAAGAATAAAGAGAAAAGCAGAGTGGATTTCATTGTACAGATGCACACAGAGTGTTTGTGTGACTGCAACCAAAGGACTCTGCTGTATTTTTTATAGGGGAACTGGATTCAAAATGGAAAGAGTACAAATTGTAAGAGCAGTGATGCATTTCTAGATGCTCTACCCTACATTCATATGTTTTCAGTGGGTGGAAATGGCCTAATAAATGATTGTAGCAAGACTGGGGGATTTGGGGCATCTTTAGTATTGTGACTTTGGGCAGATTCCCTTCTGTTTCCTCACATAACCCAAATCTGGCAAACAAAAAGAATCTGCAAAAAAGGAGGCTCCACATCTGTAGCTGAGTTTTTGTAGGTAAATGATCTTCCAGAATGGCACTTTTCTGGAGGGTTTGTTGGACTGACTTGCCCTTTGTAACATAGCTTTATTCTCTTCAGCATCCTTGGGTTTTGAAACAACTCAATAAATTGAGCAGTAACCCTGCACAAAGAGCAGATGGGCTTCACCCAAGACTTTTAAGGAAATTAAAATGTGGAATTACCAGCCTGCTGCTGGGGGGTACCACTTAAACGTGCTTGGGTGCAGAAGGAATAGCAGGGAGTAACTATTACAGCAGCTTTTTTAGTGTTCAGTGTGTAGCTGAATTCAAAGATAAGTAAATCTGACTTAGTGCAGCACAAGAAAAAAATGAGGTACTCAGAGGAATGGATAAACATATGTTGGAGAGTCAGCACTGGAAGTTTTATGAAGATAAACAGGACCTGGAAGATTTTAATTCCTGGGAGAAGTTAACAAGAGTGTTGCTGTGGGTGACATCATTTACATATTACGTGTAGATTTTTCCAAAAAGCCTCTTAAAAATTATATAAAAGCTTTTTAGGAAATTGAACAAGAATTGGATTAAAAATCAGACCTTTTAGGCATCTGTAACTTATTGAAAGAGGAACTGAAGGACAGGATTGTTATGTTTTCATGGGGAGGACAATTCCAGGGCTTGGACAATATAACAAATGTGGTCTGGAAAAGGGTGGCAATTTGCTGTTGGTGCAAAATGACTCTGAATATTCTAATTAAATATTCTGGTTATCCTAATTAAAACTGATTGTGGGAGCTGCAGAAAGGATTACATGACAGAGGAAATGGAACACTGATACCTGAATGACTGTCTGTGGGTGGGAAGGAACCTCAGTCATGGCCATGGCTGAGTTTTGAATGTGCTGCTTGGGAAATAGGAATTTTGGTTCCTTAATTGGTTTGTGCCATTTATACCAATGGGAGATGCTTCCAGAACCTCACTGCTCTAAGAGTCAAGTTGGGACCTTTGTTTCACTTTATTTGACCATCAGAAATGTATTTATTCTTAAATAGCATTTTGAGTTTAAACAGATCTTCTCTCTCCATTAGTGCTTTTCTTTCAAGTCATTTTATGTAATGAGAGGCAGCAATTAAAACCCTAAATTAAAAACTTTGCTAAAGTGATCAAAGATAACAGTGTCTGTCAGGAGAACCCCCTTGGTCCTCGAGATGGCATCTGACTAATGCACCTTTTTATGAATGCAGCTGTGTTTGGGATAAAAGATATGGGGGCTGCATTGTTTAGTAAGGTAATGAAATGGATTAGGAGAGGTTTAATGCTGCCATCCACATGATGAGGCAAATGACTTCTGAGATTCCTTGAAGGCTGACTGTATAATGCTCATAAAATTCCTTCTTTGTTGTATAGATGTGAAATGGAGCATTTGGCAGAGCTACAAGGAAACATCTGGATGCTTTTGATCAAAGATGCTCATGGAAAATTATCCTGCAAAGCATCAAGAATGGCAAGTTTGAGAAAGAATGAAACTCCTCAACAGAAGTTGCTAAATTTGGGGGGAAATTTGCTGTGTAGTTTCTTATTCCTCCAGTAAAGCTTGAAGCTTGCAGAGAACATTCAACTAAGATGATTTAAATAATGGGGTTTTAAGACAGGCACTAAAGCCCAAATTTATCTGAAATTAAGAAAATTAGCGACTGAATGGTTTTCTGTAGCATGTGACAAAGAACTTGAAGTCACTAAGTGGAAGCTAAATAGTTTTCTCACGATGCAGTGTTCAACTTTATGCAAGCATAAATAATTTCTTTCACCAGAACTTGAGGAATTGGAAACATTCTGTGTGTAAGCTAAAGGAGTGACTTATCTTGAGTGCTCTATTATGTTACAAATCTAAAGCTATTCAAGAAATAATAAAGAATTGGTGTATTTCTCAGGGCTGTGATTTCTGTAGTTTCCTAAGCAAATGTACCAGTGGAGAGAACTTTCTTTCCCCACTGAGTAGAGAAAGTTGATCTTGCATTTGACAGTCCTGCAATCCAATTTATACCCAGTTTCTAATTCCAATTCTAGTTTGTGGCTTTTTGTTTGAATCTTGAGGGCACTTCTTTGGCTGGGCAGGATGATTCCCTTGGCCTGGCTCATGGTCCTGGGCCCACCAAGCAGCTGGGTGCTTAATGCAGACATTTGGAGTTACTGAACCCTGGTTTTTGGTAGGAGTTTCAGTAGGTTTGTAGGCTCAGCAGTGCACTGTTTAAAAGAAATGTGCATTTTATGCTGTGGTGGTTGTCCTGTGAAGGTGAAATGATGTCCCATTGCAGGCACAATGAAAAGCCAAGTCACCTGGCTGGCTGTCTAGTGTTTTAGACACTAAAATGGATCAATCCTTAACTTTTGGTAATGGCATTGATAATGTTTTCTTCTAGACAGAAGGTTTCAATGGTTCCAGTTCTTTTTGGTGGGTCTGGGAGGGGGGTGCTTCTCTCCTGTAAGTGGGTGCAGGTCTCCTGATCTTCAGCTTAAATATTTATCTTTTTTTTACCCTTTTTTCAGTGGCTCTCAGGTCCCTGGAGGAGCCCTGGCAGCAGTTCTAGGGAGGCTCTGCTCTCTCCTGCTCTTCCAGCAGATTCAAAGTGTTCAGCTCCTGCTGGCTCAGGGTGGCTGTGCAAGGGCAGAGGGTGGAGGGAGCTCATTTGGGACACCACAGACACTGCTCCTTCCTCTCCTCGAGGTCCTGGTTGGACTCAGCTCCTCTGACTCACCTGTGCCCCTGGTGGACAGAAATCCCCTTCATTTGTGTGTATATTTTTGGGCTTCTTTCAGCACCAAACACATCTGTCTGCACATGATTTCTGAGAATTTTCATGGAGGTGTGTGGAGTGTGGCATTTGCCTTCTGAAAGGTGAGATTTGTGCCCACTAAATACATGATACTAAACTGTGTTTCTTTGTTTTGTGTTTCCCAGCTGATTCTCTTGTCCCTGTGACTGTGCCTCTGCCTCTGTGTCTGACAGAAATGGGGAATTTCAGAGGGCATTTAGAAGGTGGTTTTCAGGAGGATTTTACATTCAGGTTCAGATGCAATAGCTGAAGTGATAGTGAGGTGTCTGAGCAAATTGATGAAATTAAACTTGGAAGGTGGTATTAGAGCAGAAATGTAAATTCTGCACTCTTACCCCTTGTCATCCTGTGATGTGGCTGAGGTTGTTTTTGTGTCTAGGTAACATCTAAAGCAGAGGTTAAAAGCTATGCTTGGACTTTCCTGCAATGAAGTTATGAGTGTTTAGTTAATTACAGACAGGAATTTCCACATGCATTTTCTTCAGATCAGTGCTGCATATCTTTCTAGTGGATTTTGAGTGTTGAGGTGGGAGTTGAGACTCTGCTTTGTGAAAAGAAAATGAAATAAAGGAAGGAGCACGACCTGAATTAGATAAGCCTGTTCTTATCTTGAATGATAAAAAGAACAGGAACTGGTTGAAATTCTGCTCTGACACAAAAATTCATCCCAATCAGACAGTGAAACTTGAAAGCCAAATTGTTACCAAACAAATCATGGAATCATAGAATATCCTGAGACCCACAAGGATCATTGAGTCCAACTCCTGACCCTGCACAGGACACCCCCAAAATCACACCTTGTGCCTGAGAGCGTTGTGCAAATTCTCCTTGAACTCTTTTAGGCTTAAATCCAGCCCTTTCCAGGCATCCACAGTCCAGAACCTGCAAACCAGGAGCAAAAGGAAGCAAATCAAAAGGAGTATAAATCTCATTTTACAGCAGAGGCCTGAGCATGATGCTGTGCAAGTTCTCTTTTCTTGTTGGGTCACACACTGAAGTACCCTAAAGTGACCCAGGATGCGATCAACTTAAAACATGCTCCAAAAGAGCCAGGTGAGACATCTGGGAGCAGCTTTTCCCCTTTTTATTTTCCCCTTGCTGCAGGATCCTGCTTGGAAATACTGCACAGCCTCTCTGCTGGCTACAGAGAAGGACTGGGAGGAGAGAACACCTGCACGTGGCTCTTCAGACACATGGAATGAAGTTGAAGCAGCAGGAAAAGGTCATGGGAGCTAAAGCAGCACCACTCAGATGGTGGGTGAGCCACAGCTGGCACCTCAAGGCAGCAGGAGCAGCCCTTCAATGCTCCAGGAAATCCCAAATGCCCAGCAGGGGTAACACTGATGTGGGAGGGGCAGCTCCTGCCATCAGGGCTTGGGCATTTTGGACACATCCACCCCTTTAGCCAGGATCCACTGGGACACTTGGCTGTATCAAAGGTAAGTCTAGATGAGAGCAATCATTCTGACTGAACCGTGGGTGTGCATTCTCCAAAAGCACAAGTTTGCCTGCCTTGATATTTTTTTTAGGGTATTTTATTTAGCTTTCCGTGTCTGAGAGAATTGTAAAAATGAATTCTGTCGTGCAGCAAACTTTGGGATGCCTGGGGCAACCCTCAGACACGCTGCAGTTAAAATATTAAAACCCTGTCATATTTAAACAGCTCCTTCCTTTCTAAACTGCCAATGTTTTATACACTGGCTGCTATCAGAAGTAGCTTTGCTCCTGCTCTGCTACCTCCACTGGTACCACTGTTATTTGGTTTTCACTCACCCCAGCTCCATCCCTTATTATTGCTTAAGGGCCTGAAAGAGATGATTACTTAAGGCAGGGAGCAATTTAAGGCAGGTGGAATGTGAGGAGCTTTCTAAGGAAGGAGCTAATGGAGTTGGTTTTAACTCTTGCTGTGCACAGCAAAAAGATTTCACAGGTGCTGTCTGTCTCTGTCCCAGATATCTGTGTATCCTGCTTATTTGTCCCAGCTTCTCCACTGCAGTTTGTCTGGGGAAGGAGGGAGGGAGGGAGGGAGGATGTGATTCTTGTCTCTTCCAGGAGCAGCCACATTATTTGTGCCTTGCTTTTGCTTTTCATTTGTCATTTGATGTAGAAAGAACAAGTTTGAATAAACAGGGAAGTGCAGGGAGCAATAAACCAGTGGTTTATGGCTGGTAACTTGTTTTCAGGACTACTTATGTTTATTTAGAGACTCACAGAGGGAACTCCACAGAGGCCTTCTGCTGCCATCCTGGAGTGGGGGCAGTCCTAAGACTGGGATCAAACCCTCCTTAAAGTCCTTGTGGTCTGCTCAGAGAATGAGAGTGGCTGAGCTGTGCAAATCAATGGCATCTGCACTCTTGGGCAAACACACATGTCTAGGACAGACACAGCTTGAGGTCAAGTTAATGGAGAAAATATTATCCTAAACCAGCAGGGGTGGCTTAAATGAATGGCAGTGAATAAAGGCAACTCCAAGAGCTTTTTGTTTTGTTAAATTTGGTCCAAGTCCTGGTATTTAGGTCTTTGCTTCTCATTTTATCCAGATATTGAACATAGGGGAGAAGAAACCTTGCGTGGACTTTCCCATCTGGTTGTGGAACTGTGACTGACTGATAAATATCCTCCTTATGCCCAGGATGCCACCATGAGGCCAAGATTCTGGAAAAGTCAACAAAACAGGACATGTGTCCTACCCCTGGAGTGTGCATGTTTGCTGCTATCCCTTCAGAGAACCTCTGAGCTCCTGCAAGCTGCAAACCACTGGAATCTTGTTATTTCTGGGCAGCAGAGTCTGTTTGTCTGGTGGATATTCCAAAATGGTACCATTGAACTCATTGGATCTCTCTGAGGATCTCACCCATTTAGGGAAGTGTGTGTTGTAGTTCTTAAAAAGCAGGATTAGTCTGGATGTTGGATCATTGTGGATGTTGTCCTTCTTTGACAGAAAGCTTTATACTCCCCTCAGTACTGAATTTCCTGTCTAGGAAAATGATACTAATTTTAAAATATGCTAATTGTCATTTTAGAGTGGGAAATACAATTAAGACTTTTTTTTTTTTTTAAATGACTCAAGATTTTCTATCCAATCCATCAAAGAAAGAGGCCTCTTCATTGAAGCCTTTGATGTTGTGCTGCTCTTTAACTCTTCATTAACTGTAATACCTAAAAGTGTTAAGGAAAGAAAACATGCAAAAGAGGAGGTTGTACTGCCAGTTTTTGTTGGAAGGGAAAATGAAAATAGTGTTTACCAGTGTTGGCTTTGAGGAGGCAAGAACAGAATATCAAATGAATTAGAGTCCTGCAAGTGGCTTTGGATGCCGAAGGTGGTGTCAGCCATAAAAGCTGTGCCAGAACTCCCAGAGTGTTTAATTTGGAGTTATTAAAGCAAAGGAGTCTAAAAGAAGGAATAGCCCTTCCTGCTTCAAAAGCAGCAGCAAAGCCTGGAGTCCATTTTCAAGAGAAAACACACTGCACAACATCAGTGCAACAAGGCAAAATCAATAGGAGAGTCTGAAGATGCTCCTTTTTTGTAAATTCAGCAGCACCACAGGAAGAAAGTGCTGAGCCCTTAAAAACTGGGAAAATCTCTGCCTCTGAAGGAATGCTAGCTTCATATATTCAGCAATTGTAATAACAACCAGCTTTGCTTGGCAACTTGCTATTAGCATGATTTGCTGCCATGAAAATGTTTATAAATTGGGTCCTGAGAGAGTGGCACGTGGAATTGGGAAGCTTCTTTGTTGGATTTTAAACACTACATGGTGCAGACATACACAAGTGTGGTCATGCAGCTCTTCAAAATGAGTTCTAATCAAATTCCTGCCCTGGTGTCCCAGTTTAGGTGTTTTTTTCTGTAGGTGTCACTGTAGCATAGCAAATAGAAAACACTTCCTTAATGACAATGTGGAATACACAGATCAGGAGCAAACTCTAATCTGGTTTACTGTGCCATGGTTGTCATATCAACAATGAGGTTTCCCAGCAACTACCAGAATACTTTATAGATTTATTTACTTATCCTGTTTAATAATGAACCCAATCCAAGAGATTTTTTTCCCCTTTATGCAACAATTAAGAGCGGCTTCCAAAATAACTTGCAATTTGTCCTCATGACAGTTGAAATGAATATTATTAATAAAGTTGAAGCTGATAGGAGTTATGAATGCACCAAAATGCAGCCTTTTTCTATTGCAAAGCTTTTTGTATTTCTACTTAAGGGATTGCTCAAGGAATAATTTCTTAGCATATGTGGGTTTGGTGGTGTTGCTTTTCATAGATATTCGAGATGTAAACTTTGCTTGGCTCCTCTTTGCGTTTCACTTGTTCTCACTGCCTGGACTCTGCACTTACATCACTTCTTAAAGGAATATTGAGCTGGGCTTACTTTTGAAATTAGGCTTGAAGGAGCTGCCTTGAACCTGCCTCTTAGAGCCACAATTGATCACAGAATTCCAGAATGGCCTGGGTTGGAGGGACCTTAAAGCTCATCTCATTCTGTTGCTGTGGGCTTGAATCCTCTTTGGAGGAACATTGGTTTGCCCTGTTTTTCCCTTCCCTGGAGGGTTGTTTCAATTGTTAATCTCTTATCTGATACTCTGGCAATCATTTAAAGCCAATCCAGTTGTCTCTTAGCTGTGCTTGGAAGAGGCTCAATGGATTTGGCGTCTCAAGGGTGTTCAAAAGACCTTCTGCTCAATTAGAGATGTAGGATTTGTCTCTGTGGATCCTGAGGGTTGGAGCCTTCAGATGTCACTTTAAAAGCAAAAAGAAGGACTCAGTGAATTCCTCACCGAGGCAATGAGTCAGAATGTGGGTGGGTGGAGGTTTTCTTATAGTTTTTTGGATGGTGATTTTGATTTAAGCACTGGAAATCCATACAAAGCTTTTGGGAGCTCCCCTTTGTGTGCAGACCTAATGGATCAAATTGCTGGAGCTGCTGAGGGGATCACACCTCGGTGGGGGCTTAAAGAACAGCTGGAGAGCAAGTTCTGCCCTTTGGCCTCTCAAGCAGAAGGTGTGTTAAGGGAAATTTCTTGCACACAAACTCTCTTGGATTTCTACTCTGTTCAAATTAGTGTGTAATTTATACCAAACTCCCTAATAAAGTCTCCCTGTGCTTCCTCAGAGAATACAGCACTTGAAGTTAATTAAATAGAGGAGCTCAGAAGAAACCAGAACAGCTCTGATTGTCTGACTGGAGGAGAATCATCTCAAAGAGGCTTTGGGTCCTTATTAGCAAACTGGGAAATTCCAGGCATTGCAGCTGCTGTGTGGGATCTAAGGAAAGGTCTTTGTCCACTTCTGGGCACAAGGAACACAAAAGGTGTTCAGGGAACAGAGAGGACAAACAAAACAACTGTCCAGTGAGCAAGCCAAAGAGATTGGGTGTGTTTATTAGAAATGGATTTCCTCTCTCAGTTTGCACAGGCCAATCTTCTGAGCTCACAGGCAGAGTCTCCTGGTCTGGGGCAGTGTGGAATGGAGTTTGTCCAGAAGCTGCTGTGACAGTCACTCAGAAGCACCATCTCCCAGCCCTCCTGGGGCTGTAGTGGCCTTCTGGCATCAAGGGCACTGGAATCAGAACAGCACTCCCCTAATCCCTTGGCTGTGGGGCACAGAGCCCTGAGGAAGGCAGGATCCTGAAGCTGTGGACAACATCCCTGCAGCTCTGTGTGTTCTCTGGTAAGCTGAGGGCATGGCAGGTGTTTCAGCTCCTTCAAGGCAGTGATTGTGGGATAAATCTGAACTTTTTGTTTTAAGGGAATTTATGTGGTGACCTGCTTCAGGCAGTGGTGCTCTGGGGGGGGTGTGTATGTGGCAGCCCAACAAGAAATGAAATGGTTTCATGTGCAGTTTGCCATAATTATGTTCTGGTGAGTCTTTGGTTTGCCTTTTTTGACTCTTTGTATAAGTTTTATCCCTCCTGTGTATGTGAAGCTCTTGTATGTGAAGTCCTTGAGCCCCAAGGACTGTCATAATAAGTTGATTTACAAGATTCAACACTTCTATTGATTATCTCTTTGCCTCACTTCAGGAACCTGGCCAAGACTTAGTCCCTGGTTTTTTCTGTCTGACCTTTTGGCATTTGTAGCTCTCAGTTGCTACGTAGTTTACTAGTGAAACTCTGAGCCCCTGCTCAGTGTGTAGCCCCCACTCATTGTTCCTCTTGCTGGGGTTGTTCCTCTTAAGAGATGAGTCCTGGAATATAAATGAGCAATAATCCCCAGAAAGAACAGGACACAATAATCTTCATGGTGGGAGAGAAGAAAAGATGTTGAAGTCTAAGTACTAATTATTAACTTTAGGCACCTTCTGATAATTTCAAGAAGCCAAGACAAGCGTCTGAGTAATTCAGCTCAGCCTCTCCTGGGAGCTGTGAGATCCCTTTCCTATAAACTATAATCATCCCAGTGTACCTTTGAGAGATGTGAATGTTTTTGAGGGACTGATAAGCAGCATTAATATTTACCAAAAATTGTTCAGCTGCTTCTTTTGTGTTAAAGCTTCACTGTCTGTGATTTTCCTTATGATGATTAGTTTGTGAAGGAAACATTTTTGAGTGTGTTCTGCTTGGCCCAAAGCAATGGGGTCATTTGTTGCTGGCTAAGATTTCTTCATCTGTCTGTCCCAGTAAGGCTCTGGTGAGGATAAATCCATTTATCAGCAGTGTAAGGACAGAGGCTGCTCTTTCAGTAGCTGGGATGAAAGCACCACACTATTAGTTCTCCTGCTTCAGACTACAAATAGATCATTAGACAGATTCAGGGATTTTTCTTTCTGTAGTAGCCAGGTCCTTTGTGTTTTTTGGCAATATTTGATGATTTACTGAAAGGATGTGATAGTGGCCAGTGCTGCAGACCAGAGCTCAAGCCACTTCACACTCCCAGGGCCACTTCATCAGTCTCAGCTTCCTCCCTCCCTCATTCTTTTTGCTCTGTCCTCCCACCAGAGGAGAAGAAAGAAATGAAAAGAGGATGACTTTATATACAATGCCTGGAAATTGCAGGTGATAGTCTATACTGCACTTTGTTTATTGCACTTTTTTGGTCAAAACATCAAATCTGGTCGTTTTGGAGTATTTTTGTTGCAGGGGATATATAACAGTAATGTAGTAAGAAGAGAAGAAACTAAAAAATAGGAAAGAAAAGAGGTGAATAATTTTAAGGAAACACTTCTTCAACTTATTAAAATGGCCTACACAGTCATGGAAACTTTCTTGTTCAATTAGAAGGTAGAACACGTGCAAATGAGTATTAAAAAACTAATCAAATGAAAATTTTCCCCCTCTAAGTTTTTTGAGATAAAGTTGTTAGCAAAATAGTTTTTACTACAATGGTCTTTACAATGATATTTAAATTTCCAAGAACAGACCACTTCGAGTAATTAAAACTGTTTCAAAAAATGACTTTGCTCCTCAAGTTTCCAGTGACAGGTGAGTGAGTGATCACAAATTGTGACAGGTTTCTTTTTTCTGCTTCAACCAGATTGGAATGTGTGTAAATATAATCAAACCAGGGCATTAAGAGTAATGGCTGGGGTGTTTTTTGTCTGAAATGAAGTGTCCCAACTCTTTCAACAGCATTTCTTTGGGCTAAAATCTCATTCTGACTCTTCTTTCCCCAAAGAATGAATCACTGCATGATCAGAAGATGCTGTGCATCACACCCCCATCTAGTGCCAGCTGGGGGAACTCCTGGAGAGCCTGGGGCCAAGTTACCTGATTCCTGGGAAGAAGAATCCTTGGAAAAGACAAGACTGATGGAGTCAAGGGCTGCTGTCCTGCAGTTATGCCAAATTTTCATCCTTTTTTTTGCTGTGGCGTCTGATTTTAAAAATAACGTGGGTATGTTTTCCTGCCTCTGTTGCCACCTAAGTAAATGTAGGGAAAATGAATCAAAGGAAGAGCCTTCCTGTTTTGAAAAGAAACCTTCCAGCTCTTGTTTGATCCATCTCTGCTGTTGCAGCTCAGCTTTGCATTCGCCTTCTCTCCCTCACTTGACCTGGGTTGCTGTGTAACTGCTCTTCCTGGGCTTGCTCTACCTTTAGAAGGGCTTTTTATTTCTTTCTTTTCATCTGAATGTTGCTCAAAGATGCCCTGAGGAGCCATTCTTGTTGTTCAGATGGATACTTGGAGAATCCTTAGTGTTTGTCTGGGTGTTGGACGTGGAACATCCGATCCCTCCTGGCTGCTCTGCAGGAGGTGCAGGTACCCTGTTGAGCTCCAGAAACTTTCCATGCTTGTTCAGACTCTCTGCCAGAGCCAGGGCAGTCCTGGCTGCTCTGAAAGCCTGAGATTGAGGGTTCATTTGTGCACACTCAGCAAATGCAGTGCAGCTCTGAAGGGCTGGGTTTCCAGCACGGTACACAGCAGCTGTGCTCTCTCCTGCATCTATTTGTGCCCAGCAAATAAACCAACCAGTCTTGGAGCTGGAGCTGTTTCATTTGCACAACATCCCTTAGCAAGAAAAAAGACTTTAAAGCATCAAATGGTTTATAAGTGGTTGCCTGAACTAAATGTAGTCCTCAGAGTGATTTTTGCAGCTTTGTTTTTCAGTGCAGTGTCAGAGAGCCAATCTCTTAACCCCACACATCATTTGTCCTGCTGGTTTAGACAGAGATATGTGCGAGGACGGGCTGCTAATCTGACCTGGTTTTGTCAGGGGGGGTTTTGAGCAGAAAGCTGCCATTAAAAGAACAATTGCAACTCAGTTGGTTCAGATTACAGGGCAATCCTGTTCCAGAGTGGAGCAGGTCATCCCCAGTGGACCTGGAATTATTCTTTGCTCATTTAGCTGTGCACAGCCCCTCTGATCCCACCCCTTTCAAAGACGAAGGGTTGAGTTACCACTTGCTGCTTTAGGTGCCTTCGACACAGATAAAATCCAGTCTAACACAGAGCAATACATAAATGCATCCAGCCCTGGGCCTGGCAGGCAGCTCAGCTTTGCTGGTGCCCAAAGCTGGGCTGTCTCTGGTGGCTGCTGTGCCCTCAGTCAGAGCTGGCAGGGTTTGGGCATTCCAGCTGTGCCATCCTGCCTCTCCCTGGGCACCGTGGCCTCTTCCTTTCACAGCCCTCATGTGTCACTAACCACATCCAGCAGCATCTCAGGTACTCTGTGTTCTTATCCTGCACGGCTTGAACAGGCAATAGAAGGACTCCGTTAAGATCAAAGATTTTGAGCAGATGATAATTAATTGAAACCTAAATCCGACTCCACAGCCCTTCCAAATCAGCTGAAAACAAAGAAGTAACAAAAAGCCCCAGGATACCCTCTTTATGCATTACCATGCTCTATTTTTGTCTTTAACAATGTTGCTGATGTTAATCTTTTTTCCCATTGCAAGTCATTTGGGGAATGCCTGACATCCTAAATATCATCTGAGGTTTTTCATTTCAACCAAGACAGGATCTATATTTTTAAACATGCCATGCACCACAATCTGTTGTAGTTGCACAAGGAACTTAATTCCAAAATATGGTTGTAAAATAGTTTTCAGGCTTGCTTCAAACTTGCTTTTATAAACAAAAGGTGATCGAGGTGTGATTTTTTTAATATATATATATATATATGCACTTACATGCTTTGAAGCTAGGAATTTTAACTCTCCTGTGCTGCTTTTTAAAATCTTTCACAGATCTTTTCTATAGGAAGAGTCAGCCAGAATTTCTTTTGGTTGGTTTTCTAAGCCTCATTCTATTTTTCATTCCTACCACAGGAAATACCTATTGTTGTTAAAACATATGCAGCAGTTCAAATCACTTGTTCAAATTAAATTGAGAGTTCCTGCTCCAGAACTTTGCTGGATTCAGCAGGGCCCTTGTAATGCTGCAAACTTTTCCTTGAACAAAATGGAAATGGGAGAGGAGTCTCCTGGTTGGAAAAATTGGGAATCCAGCTGTGTTAGAAGGGTGGTGGTGGTGATACTCTTCTCCATTCCATTCTCTATTCATCATTCACCTGCATCACTTCAGTGCTGGAGGGCTGGAAACCCCCTGGGTGTCTGAGCTGGCTCAGCCTCTGCAGTTCCTGGGCATCTTCTCATCAAAGGGGCCTAAATCATCCTCTTGCCAACTGTGTAAAAATACATCGTGGCAGACTCTGGAGTGTTGGGAAGAGTCAGAACGAGACATCCCAGCTCTCCCAAGGGGTCCTTCGCTGATTTTCCAGTGTAAACAACTTCTAGAAACTGTGGCTGGTTTTTTCACTTTGCTATTTTAGCTTCTGCTCTGATTATTTACATTTATGGTGTCAAGCACTGGATAATGTTTGTAAAATATTCAAATAGAGTCTCAAATCAGACTCTTCAGGAAGAGGGGAATTTATTGCTGGTTTCACGTGGTGTTTCAAGCTCTGCTGTGCCTAAACTGAGTCACTGAGCTGGTGGGATTTTCCCCTCTCTCTCCTCACCTCCCCTTGGGTGAAAGGGCAGGTCCAGTTTTTCTGCACAGACTGTGTATGTATTTGTGTAGCACCTTGGCTAACTTTCCTTTTTCTTGGCTCCAGCTCAAGCCCTTGAAATTCTGACACTTTTACCTGGCTGGATCCCTTTCAGGATTAAACTGTGGACAGCCAGCTTTTCAAGGGGAGGAGGCTTAAAGGTTTCTCAGAGAACACGCTTGGAGGATGATTTACCTCCCGCCCTAATTATTTTCCTCCTCCAAATGTTTGCCATCTTCGAAATAACAAACAAGCAGCTACCAAATATAGCTGAAACTGTAGACTCAAAACAAATAGCCTCAGACTGGACTTTCCTGGCCTCAACAATTCAGCCAACACAGATAGCACCTTAAATGTGAAGATGATAAACGTGGAACTGTGTCCAGCTTGCAAACACAACCCTCTGTCCTCAGACAGCCTTTTCTGGGTAATGGGACCCCTCCTTTGTGTCCCCTGCCAGCTGGGGGACCTGGGGGACCTGCCACAGGTGCTGCCCCTGCCCTGCCCAGGGGGGCATTGAAGAACCTTAATGATGCTGCTGAATTGGGCACAGCTGGGGCTGTCCTGCATTCCCCTCCTGAGGGCTCCTCTGCAGGACCTGCCCCTCTCTCCTTTTGGCAGGACAAGTTTGGGAGTGCTCCCAAACCTCACCTTGGCTCAAGAGCTGCTTTCAAGGTGGGTCTCTCTGAGGGACACTCTGGAGTCCATTTCTCACCTTTTAAAGGTAAGGGCCTTCCATTTCTCACATTTTTTGGATGCCAAGTGGCTTTTTCTGCCTCGTGCTGTGTCTGAGGGCTGTTCCTGAGTTTTTCTGACCTAGGCCAGGGTTTCTGTGGGATTTAGGTGCTGAGGTGTTTGGCTGTGGAGCGTGTAGAAGGTGGTGATGGCCTTTATTGCAGAAGAATCAGGTGGGGTTTGTGGCTTGCAGCCCCTGCTGAGTGTGCAGAGCAGGCTGTGCTGCTCCCTCAGCAGCTCAGGTGTGCAGTGCTGGGCACTGTGTGCAGGGCAGGTGAGTCCCCGGTGCTGCAGGGCAGGTGAGTCCCCGGTGCTGCAGGGCAGGTGAGTCCCCGGTGCTGCAGGGCAGGTGGGTCCCTGGTGCTGCAGGGCAGGTGAGTCCCTGGTGCTGCAGGGCAGGTGAGTCCCTGGTGCTGCAGGGCAGCAAAGGTTCTTTGCTTCTTCCCTGCAGTCACCTGTGCTGAACACATTCCTCACTGTGTTAGGGCTGCTTTGGGCTGCAAAGCATCCAGAAACCTGCGTTAGTGCAGGGCAGCAGTGGGACACTTGGGGAAAGAAGCAGGAGGGCTGCTCTTTGCTGTGGTATTTGTTCTCTCAGACTTCTTTTTAGCTCGTATTAATTGTCCTGCTTAATAAAATCATAATTTAATACGGTTCAGCTCTGCCGGGAGTTGTGGATAGAATGAAATTGTGATTTTTCAAGTGTGTTTTTTTCAGAAGAGGCATGGACTGTATCTAGGGGTGAGTCTTCATCTGGTTTAATTAGTTATTGCTCATAGTCTTCAGGGGCCTGCCCTCAGCTGGTAAGCAGGAAAATGTCACACTCTGGGTCTGCCCAAACTTGAGAGAACAAGAATAAGCCATGTACCTATGGAAAGGAAGAGTAAGGTTGTTTGAGAGGGGTTTTTTATTTGTTTTTTTTTAGAAAAAGAATAATTTAGACTCAAATAGTATAAAGAAAGGGCTCTCAAAGTTTGAGGTGAGCCCTTAAGGACTGTGAGGAGCGCCTTGGACTCAGCTCTCAGGGCAGTAGGAGCAGCTTGTCTTGCAGAATTAGGCTGTCACAGGGCCCACCATGAAACACGGAGCAGCTGACATTAAACAGACAGTAAAATGGGAAGCTTTATTTCCAAACTCTTAAAATTATATATGAGCCCATTTGGAGAAGAAAATGGAGAATGCATTGCAGAGGGAAGATAAGGCTGGTCTTGCTTCTCCCCTCTACAACACAATAGTTTATACCATCATTTTCTCCTTCTTATATTTTATTTGTGCTCTGTTTCAGCATAATTAATTAAATCTCGAGGGCCATAAAAGTTCTAGAAGTGGCAAATAACCAACTTCTCTTGTTTGAAATGCAGCAGAAGTTGAGTAAACTGAGCCAAAGTAGTTAATATTTTGCTTTCTTTAGAGGTGTAACTGTGAACTCTGCAGTTGTGCACTTTGCTTTTGTCCAAAGAACAAACGATTAAGAGAGGACTGAGTTTCAGAACTTTAGTTACAGAGTCAAGCACGACCCCAGTGTCTCTTGCTTGTATTCTTTAATTGCTTCCCAGTACAAAACTGATGGTAGCTCAGATTAAACTATTTGAGCATTAGTATCAAGCTCTCAGTGATGAACTTGACGACTTCCCCCATATCACACTGGAGCAAAGTTATAGAATCCCATGTATGTGCCTTTCTCCTTTATTTAGCTTTGGAGAAACACTAAGTCTTTGCATTTTCATAATTTAAATGCAATCCACATAGAAAATAAGATTAATTACTCTGTTTCTTGTGCTGTGTTTATTCTCCTTGACTAACCATCAGGTCAGATTCCATGTTGGGCTCTTCTGAGCTGGGCTTTGAGAAGCTGAGATGTAAATCCAGCCCTGGCTGTGGCTTTTTATATTCATTCTTTTCCTCTTCATATTCGGAGCATCACTTGGGGCTTGTTTATATGCATTGCTGTACCTCTTTAAATGAAGGTGTAATTTAAATCAGTTCCATTAAACTGGTCCAATAGGCTGCACAGCCACCCTTATTTCAGCATAAACTAAGTTTATTTCAGGTGAGTGGAAATCAGCTAAGAACATTGTTAGTTAAAATGTAATAATCCAGTAAATTAGACTAAAATTGAAATGTCCTTACAGGCGTTTGGGCTGGTCTAGACTCCCTTAAATTAGAGCAAGTTTGTGCTGTACCCAAGGAATTAGAAATGAATCAAGCAGCTTCTGCTGCAAATTCCAGCACCTGGAGCCAGTTGATATGTCAGAGGAACTGGAATGCAGGGAGTGGGAATTGTCTGACCAGTGCCAGTGGTCATGGTGTGTGTGGGGACTGAATCTGCCTCCTGAATCTGCTCCTTCAGCTCTGACTGGTGTCACCATTCATGGCCTTGCACTGGGGGCTGTCACTACTCCCAGGGATGCTCTGCAAGTTTCCAGCTCCCTCCTTTGCCCACATTTCCTCTGGGTTTTACTCTCTCTCTTTGCAGGTAGAATGGGGAGGGAGTCTGGTACTAGAAGTGGGGTTTTTGCACGAGGAACAGGCTGCAGTTTATTGCTCTTCTGCAGGATTTTTTTTTTAGGAGGGAAATGTGCAGGTGCAAAATGGTAAAAATAAGCTCAGCTTTATATCTGGAAAGTTTATAACACCATCTGTGCTTTGGCACAGCTCTCACAAGCAGAAAAACACTGGGCTGCTTCCCTACTACTCCTGATTTCTTTTACTGAGTTACCACTTTAAAAAAAAATGCGGGTTGAATAATATTTACTGGTTTATTTACTAAAATTTTCTTTTGTTACAGGAAATGAGTGCAAAGATGCATTTTTTGGGGCCTGTAGTTTTCTTCCACCTAGTTCAGGTTCAAATTATTCTTTGACTTGAGCTGAACTTCTGTAAGGAGGAGGAGAGAGGGGGCAGAGGGAGATGGGGAAGGGACCTTTTCATTTCTTCACTGGAGTCCTGTCCTCCTAAAAGCACCAACAACCCTTGCCAAGGGAGCTCTGCTTGTGGTGCACCAAAGCTCAGCATCGCTGAGGCTGATATTGGTACAAGCAGGAACTAAAGCAAATACTCAGTGTTTTGTTTGGTGTGGATTGGGCTTTTTAATTTGAATTTCTCATGGTTCCGTGTCAGCAGCAGCGAGAACATCCAAACAGCTTTGCCTAAGTGGGTTTTTATTTTTTTGTGCTGTGAAAAAGCACAAGAGGCATTTAGGCTTCAGTCACTCCCACTGCTTATGTGCTGAGTGTGATTTGCATCAGAATAGGTATTTTTCCTTTTTATCTGTAAATTCATTTACATAATATTCATCAGTATGCAAGTTGTGCTGGTGAAAGGATTGCTGACATGTGGAGAGATACCTCAGGTTTCGAGCTTATTGTTCTGGCAACAAGTTTATAAAGGTGCAGGTTGCTAATTATATAGTGTACACCTTGTCAGTCCCACAGGCTTTATCCTATGTATGAAAGGGGCTTTATTGAATTTGTACTTTGCTGGTGTGTTATTTTGTCATCAGCAACACTGAAGTATTGGAATAAAAGACTTTTTTTTTCTTTTAATACAAAGAGAAGCAGCATCAGTTTCAAGATGAGACTGAATCAAGGTTCTTGACAGGCAAATCTGTGAACTTTGGGAGTACATGACTCTGAGACCCATCTACGTTTTGTACCCCCCAACTTAGAAAAATAAACATTAAAAAAAAAAAGTTAAAACATTTCCTATGTTGTTAAGGGCAGATTCTGGAAAAGGGAATCCTCGTTCTCTCAGTGCCTGAGTTCAGGCAGGGTTTGTCTGAGGTGAGTTGAAGAAGCAGAACCAACAAGAAGGGCTGGGACGATCCATGGGCTTGGGCAGGAAGCAAATCCCATGGAATTGGGATCCCAAGGGGCTGGGTTTGGGATTCCTAAATCATGGGCTGCAAGGAAACTGGAGCTGCTTCAGTGCTTGAGGTGCCTGAGTGGAAATGATGGGTGAGGTTGCTTATGGAACCTTTGTGAACTTTGGCTCTATTGTAGCTGGAAAAAGAAACAGCTTCGAATCTATTTATTTGTTTTTAAGAAACAGGAGGTTGCTGTCACATTGGCTGTCTGCCTTCTGTGTCACTGATGGCTTTTGCTTTTAATTTTAAAATGAATACAGTTCTCAAATGTTTACAGTCCCTTCTGTGTTCTGTCTCTTCGGGGGCCTTATTTTCCTAAACTGTCTTTTAGAGTTCACTTCTGTGCACCTTTTGAATTTTTATTTATGGGTTTTGTGGCATCTCCAATGCATTTTAAACTGCTGGAGAGTACACTGTTGTGGATAATGTGTCCTGTCCCATGTTACCCTCCTGTGTCCAACCCCAAGTAAAGGAAACCAACCCTTCTTTTTAATCTTTTGGAGGAAGAACCACAATCCTGGTTCCCTTGTCTGTGGCATTCCCAGGATTCCATCAGGGGAGAGCAGCAATCACTCCCCAGTGCTTATGAATTCTGGTTTGCCTTTGCTTTCTCAGAAGCAAACAAAGTACATACAAAAGCAGCAAGTGCATCCTATAAAGGCTTAAAAATAAGGTTGGACTCGATGATCTTGGAGGTCTTTTCCAACCCGACTCACAGACATGTTTTTAAGTCCCAGTTAATTACATAATTCATAACTGAAGTTGTTTGCTTTGCGGAGTTGAAGAGCAATTTTCAGATCTTCCTTTTCCTGCTGTGTAACTTCTTTTTAATCAGATACGCATTTTAAGGCTTCTACTTGTCAAATTTTGTTACTATTCTGGTCAAGCTGTTCATCTTTGCAAAATAGGTGCTACCTGGTTGATTTATTAGACGTGCTGTCAGCTCAACTACTTATTCTAGTCTTAACTAGTCATGTCTGAAATTCATTTGACAGTGTTGATGCAAGTGGGGAAATGGATGTGATTCCATCTGTTCAAGCCCATTTCTAGGATCTTTTTTGTGCCCTTTGTATGAAAATGTTACCTGATTGTGCAGCTGAGCTTTAAGGATTTGGGGATCTCGGAGCAACCACGTGTCAAAACCTGTGTGGCTGTGGCATGTGGTGGTTGATGGTTGGACTCGGTGGTCTTGAAGGTTTTCTCCAAACTTAATTCTGTGATTGAGTGCTGGGGAATGTATGGATATAGCTATATCTGTATCATCTATGTCTTGTATCCCTCTCTTTGCCTGTCTCTATCTGTATCTAGGTGTGTTTGTAGTGAATCTGTCTGGGAGGTGGGAAACCAGGGCAGGCCTGGGAGTTATTTGATCAGAGAACTGCACCAAGTGGCAGCAGATGTTGCCAGCTGTTGGCATAAAACCCTTTGGTGGTGCTTTGTCAAACAAGGAACCCAGTTTTGCTGTGTGAATCCTGCAGGTGATTGTCTGTCTCAACTCTTTCCTGCCTGCTTGGTGTTCCCATGTTACTGCAAACAGCAAAAACACCAAGGGCTCTCACTGAAGTGAATTTGTTTTCATCTTGGTGTGGGAAATGAAAACCTGTAGAAGATCCTGTGCACTTAAATACACTGAATGGGCAAGAATGTTTTAGCCACTATTTTGGCAGTGTGAGATTTGATTCAATTTTTATTTACTATTTATGTTCATTTTGTAGATATGCTTTGTACTGTATTTTAATTATATATATTTTTAATTTGTCTTGTCTGTTTCTGTTGCAAATTATATTAACTTGGGATTTAACTTTCTCAAGAAGCAAGGCAGGCAAGTATCACACCTGATTTTAGTTTTACACGTGTGTTGGCAGGAGAGGGGCAGAATTTTGGGACTGCCTGATTGAAGATGTAGCATGTTTGAATCACATGGCAAGTTCCTGCTCTTTTCTTCCACTTTTATTTTCGTGAATCTCTCAGACTTTCTGGCCTTGGTGCAGAACTTTTTTTTCCTGTGTGAGGAACTACAATGTGAATAATGATTTGGCAGTTCAATATGAGTCATTATAATAATTGTTCAGTAGCTGAGTGTTCATTGCACTGTTTAAGCTTCCTTCATCAGCAGAGTTTGGAAGGTTTTTCTGACATTTCCCTCTCTGATCAGAAGGATTTGTAAATGACTGAAGCTTTCCCATACAATTGGTTATGCACTATTAATCCAGGCTGCAAAATGGGAGAAATATTCAGTTCATTTTTGCAGCACTTGAATGCAACTAATTTTCACTTGTGAACGGGATTTCCTCTCACTCCACAGGGGGCTTTTACACTGCAAATGTTTTCCTGGGCTTTTTAGACACTTATAATTGAAAAAAATACAGAATTAATCATCTGGAAAGGATTAATGTCAAAAGGAACTAAATAATAACCACAATTCTTCATATTTTGTCTTGTTTCTGTACAAGAGCTGAAAGCTGCAAGTTTCAAATATGCATCTTAAGATGCCCAATGCTAATTTTGTTGTGTGTAGGATGGCCTGAGAAAATCAACAAGCATTTGGGCTCTACAGTCTCTTTCTCATTAATGCATCTTGGCTTCTGGGATAATTTCCTGAGAGGATGTATCAAGATAAATGTTGCAATGTATTTCCACTGACAAGAAAATACTGTAAAGGAAATTGTATATATATACACACTTAAAAAAATCCATATGCATGAAAAATAGTAAAATGTATCTCCTGGTTTAAATTAGAGAATATACGTTATATATTATTGAATATATATTATATACACACACACTGAAAACATCCATATGCATGAAGATGGTAAACTGTATCTCCTGGTTTGAATTAGTGGCATGTGTAAGGATTATACAGGTGTGGTTATAAGGGGGGATGTGTCTGTGTAAATATATATTACTTTTGAAAACCTTCAAAAAGCATCTTCTTGCTTCACTTCCCAGTGTGCGTGTTCCACCTCAGTGTCTCAGATTCTAATGCCAGAATGGTTTGGGTTGGAAGGGACCTTAAAACCCACCCAGTGCCACCCCTGCCATGGGCAGGGACACCTCCCACCAGCCCAGGATGCTCCAAGCCCTGTCCAACCTGGCCTTGGACACTGCCAGGGATGGGGAATCCACAGCTCTCCCTGGGGATGTTCAGGATCAAGCTGGATGGTCTCCTAGTTCAGTCTTTGGTTCTTTCCTCCTTTCCCCTCATTTCTTGTGTGGTTCTAAATCTCATCCAGCCTTCCAGGTTGAGTTTGTGCTCCTGGGGACTTCTCCTGCTCCTGGAGGTTTGCATCCTCACCGTGAGCTCTGCCACGCTCTGTTCCTCCTCTGTTCCTCAGCCCTTCCCACTTGCCTTTCCTGTTTCTGTTCTCTTCTTCCTCCTCTCCATTTTATCCTTCTACCTTTGAGCAGAGCAGCAAATATCCTTATGATATTTACAGGAGAAGCAGTGTTTGGACAGTTCTTTGTTTGGTATTTCCATTGGAAATATCACAAGCAGTCATGTTTCCATGATATTTCCATTGACATTAACTTCAGAACGACTTCCTTTAATCGGGCTTAGGGGGGAGGAAGCTTCATATTCCTTGTCAGCTTTGTGTGTTTGCTTTCTCCCTTTTAAAAGCATTTGGTAAATGAACCAGGAGGAAAAGATCACAATCACTTGGCTTGTCTTTATTCGGATTGAAAACTAAAGCAAATGTAACTCTGGCAGCAGTTCTGGTACAGGGACGAGCTATTGAGGTGCTTTTAATATTTATATGTATAAAAGCTGGAGCTGCTGAAGGAATACATGAAATAGAAGACATTTACTGCTGCTTGAAAAGTAACAGATTAGGTGATGTAACAAGAAATGTTAATTGTTGTCCAGGTGTGAAGTGCCCTTTTTAAAGGCCTGACTTGTAATAACATAAATGCTAAAAATTCAACCAGTGTAGGGCATGTGATGGTGTTCTGCATGACAATTCCATTAATAACAAACCAAAACGCCTGAAATAGTGAATTTAACAAGAACAACTGGCATTGTATTAGGGCAAAACATTAGTTTTAATCCTGAAGCAGAAGTAAATAGATTGTATTGGACAAGAAAGGAGAGTAATTAACTTGTGCATTTCCCACTTGCAGTTGCAGTCCAGGATGGGCAGTTGTGTGGAGTCAATCAGGAGACCTGGATTCTGTCCTTGGCATCTCCACAAAATTACTGCCTTTCTCTAAGTCACTCATTTAATCTCTGGAGTGAAGGAAAATAACTTCTCTGCTTAGCAGGAATATGAAAGGAATATTAAATGAGGGATTGGGGGAGCCAGGAGGAGTGTTGGCTGTACAAATGCTCAGCTAAATCAATGCTTTAGGATGCACATTTGCATAAAATCCTACAAAAATATTAGTCCAAGCCAGCCACGCAGCCTGGGGGTGGCCCTGGGGAAGGTTTCACCTTAATCTGCACCTGACACAAGTTGCAGCCCAAAGGAAGGTGGTGAGAGATCCCCCAGTTGAAAAGGAAAATGCATCTTATTGTAGCAGGTGCTCAGTCAGAATACTGAACCACACAGGGCATTCCTCAGGTTCTTCCCAGTGACTTTGGCAGGATTTTGGGTTGGTTGTTGGGAAAATTAGTGTCCTGGGATGAGTGCAATCCAGCTAACAACATACCCTGACTTTCCCTCCATCTTTGTGAAATGTGAATTCAGTGTGACATAGGAAAAAATAGACTAGAAAGGAGGATTAAAATATCTTGCAGTATGGGAACAGTGATGTTTTTATTTTATTTTAAAACCGCTTTTGAAATTTCCTCTGACTTTTACACAGTATTTGTGAAGCTTCTTAAAATCCTCAGAAGTCCAAGAGTTCCTGTGAATGTAGAGCCATCCCAAGGAACGTTTGAAGGAGAGGAGGGTTAGATGGGATATTGGGAAGGAATTGCTGGCTGGGAGGGTGGGCAGGCCCTGGCACAGGGTGCCCAGAGAGGCTGGGGCTGCCCCTGGATCCCTGGCAGTGTCCAAGGCCAGGTTGGATGGGCTTGGAGCACCCTGGGCTGGTGGGAGGTGGGATGGGAGGGCTTTAAAGTCCCTTCCAACCCAAACCATTCTGGGGTTCTATGAGGAGCTGGAGCACTGTTTGTCCAGACATAGGAATGTGTCATTGGACAGTGGGAAGAAAAGGGTGTTTTTGCATCCTGGATACCAAGGTTTGGCTCAAGATCCTTCTAGCTCTGGGATGCTTCAGCCTCTTCAGCAAACTTACTTTGCATCTTTCCATGCCAAACATGGTGCCTTTACATTAACATTCTGCAATGTTCCTCCATGCCTTTTAATCAATCTTCTGATGAGAAGATAATTACGTTCTATATGTTTAATGTGACAGATCTGACTGAAGTTGGCTAAGAGTTCCAGAAATTCCTCAGGAGCCTGCCTGCAACCCCCAGCCCTTCTTTGCTGTGAAATATCAGCCATATTTTTTTAGATTATTTTCTGATTGATTCTTGCTTCTCATTAAATCAGCCACCCTTAATGACGGAATAACCCCAGATATTTGAGATGTGCTGCAGTGACTTAGCTGCTGCTTCTCTGTTGGCTTTCTTGGTTGTATTCTGGATGTTAAGGGCTCTTGAATGGTGAAAAGCTGAAAACTCTTTGAGTCACATTCCAGGTGGAGAGTCCTGAGCACTCTTTTGGCAGGTGATGTGTTTTGGAATCAGAACGAGCCCATGGGTGGCAGAGATGGTGTTTATTCCTTGGAAACACAAATGTCAGTAGCAGGAGGACTATTTTAGACACTCCCCCTCTCCTGACAAAGTCGTGACAGCCACGCCAGGTTCTGAAACCTGTAAACTCCCAGGACAGCTTAATTGAAGAGGAAGGTTTGTCTTTGAGAGGAAGAAAATGTGAGATCCAGCTGAAAATGAGAGGAGTGGATAAGCTGAATGTATTGCTTGGACAAAATACCCTGGATTTAGTAATTTATCTTTTTCTTAACCCTTGTGGACCTTGGTTGATTATTTCCCCAGCAGAGAGATTCTCCTGTTTGATTTCTGGTGGAAACATCTGCAGACAGGCTTGGTAAAGTCCAATCCTTCCCCTGGGATTGCCTCCAGCAAGGCTGAGGAGATCAAGGTCATCTAAAGAGCTCATTCTCTCTCTTGTCCTCACTTGGAAGGTACTCTACAAACTGCTGTCACACATTTTAAACTCCTGCCTGGAAGGATGCCCAGCCCAAATCTTTGAGTGATCAGATCAGCTTGCAGAAGAATTTCCCCTCACCTCCAAGGAAGTGCTGGGAGCCATCACTGAGCCATTGGCTTAATCCAAACAGGGTTTCAATTAACCCGATTTGTGTGAGAAAGGGAAGAAATGACAAAAATAAACCCACGTAAGAGGTAATTGAAGAAGGAGAAGAGGAAATAATGATCTAGCAGTGTGCTGTAACAGGATTTCCTTATCAAGCCCTTTCCAGATGCAGGCACTGTCATTTAGGCCATGCCAGTGCCTGGGCTTGTGCCAACCTAATACAAGTTGGTTCCACTTGTCACCCTTTCCATTTCCCAGCTGGAGTCGGTTTTAAAGGGCTTATTAACATTATCAGGGGAATCTTTAAGATGTGGCTTGGTTTTCTTCTGAATCTGTTTTGTTTCTAAAGCATATTAGTGGAAAAAAATAATCAAATGCTGGAAAGAAAAAAGAAATGTCATTACTTTTGGCTGGTATCAGATGTTATGCTCTCAAATTTAAGGTGTTCTCTTCTCCTTGCAAAATATGAAGTCTCTTCTCCAACCCAAGGCACTTCCTTTAAGAGAGCTGGAGAATCCCTTCTGCAGCCAGAAATTCCAGTAATAGATATGTCTGGTTATTAAATCTACTACTTGGAGAATGGCATTGCTTGTTAACTTTAAATGACCCTATTTTTTAAATTCAAAATTGCAAATATTCCAAAATTCAATATTCAAAGTTATTCAGACCCTCTAAATGGTGGAAAGGGGTGAGAATAATTGAATAGCAGTGGCTGTCTGCTCTCTAAATGCTCTTAAGAAAAGAAAGTAAGGTTATATAAATACCTAAGCAACAGAAGATCATCTCTGTATTTTCATCTCTTTTCTCCCTCTTATAAATTCTGTCTAAAAGTAATTTTTTTAGGCTCTTTGTCTGACCTTTTTGAAATCAGTGTAGGAGAGGCCTCGGTGGTGATGTGGTTCTGTTCAGATAATGTGCTGGTCTTGTTTCTTGAGTTCTTACTGAGATCATTAATGGAGATCTTGTGGTTTCCCAGAGACAATATTAGAGAGATTATTCACAAATATCAAGGCAGGGGATGGTGCTGAAATCCAAGGCTATTGGGGCTGTGGGGGCTCTGCTGAGTCTTTGAGTTGTGGGAACAGTCATGTAAAAGTCCCTGATCTCATGGGAGGTGGAAAGGAGGGAAAAGCACATTCCTGCACTTCAACAATGCAAAAACATTGAAATTGCTGCATTTCATTGGGGTTCCTTATTTTAGTTCACTCTCTATTGGAGTCACTGTTATAAATACAATTCTTAAACCTTTCCTCCCTTTTTTGCTTTTGTCTTTCAGTTTTCCCCTTTGTATCCAAAGGACCTGTTCCCATCCTTTATAAAATAACCTCTTTTGCTAATGATTTTATAGGCTCCTGCTCTGGCTGACCATCCATCTCCATAAATCCTTTCCCTGCAGGCTGGTGAGGAGTGGCTGGAAAGGGAGGAGGAGGTTTTGTGTTTCTGAGAGCAGAACTTTTCTTGGCAAGGAAAAACCCCCCAAAATCATTGCTTGCTTTATTTTAACCTTTCTTGTCACTTCCCAGATCATTTAATGGTGTGAAATTTTATTTCATCTGTCTATCCATGTATAAAATTATCTAACTAAAGGATGCTATTTTTTCCTTCTCTGTGATACCATTTTATTTTCCCATTAATTACTTTGAAGTCAATAAGATTTTGCCAATAAAATACCAGGACTAGTGAATGCTGGTGTTACTTACTTTTACTTTCACCTGACTAAATCTAAAGGAATTTCTAAAAAATTGATAGGAAATCCACAGGTAATCTCTACAATATTGATTTGTAGTTGATAAAAAACCATTTAACATCAACTACTATTACTTTTAAAAACCATATATTTATGTATTTCAGTTTTCCTCTCCAAAAAGTGCAACAAATGTGAAATTAAGGTGGCACAAGTGAACTAATGGTTAACAGAATTGTAGGGATAGTTGATTAAAAAAATCCCACAGTTGTTGAGTATTAAATTTACAGGTGCAAATTCTATTCCCATCCAAGAGGATGCTTCAGCTTAATTCCTTTGAGTTTATGGAGCTTGCTGGGTGGGCACGTGTTTGCTGAGCAATATTCCCTCTTAATGCCCCCTGGCTGGTTTTGTTTTATCACACACAACTTCTCCACCCAATTCAGCAAAATCAAGTTTCAAAGCACTAGTCTTGTTAATGCAAAGGAATTTTTGGTTTTGGAGCAAGTGCCTTAATCTGCCACAGAAAGAAAAATCAGCGCACTTGTTATCATATTTGAGCAATATGTTTTGAGATGTGCCAGGAGTTTCCAGAGACTCAATTTCATATTGCCTTGATTGCATTTGAATGCTCCTTGTTCTCCTGAGAGCCTGCCTGGATTAGTTTTATGATATTTCCCCTCTCTTATACCTACAAAAGGTGCAATTCAGTGTTGCTGGGGAGGTTGATACACCCAGTGCTCACCATTAGAGAGCTCCTCTTTATTGAGCTGCTCCCAGAGCTCTGTGCTGGGAGCAAGGCTGGCTCCCTGAGCTCAGCACTGCAGTGCATCCCCCCAAATCTCAGGGAATACCTTGCCAAAGGAGCCACCAGTCCTGGGGACCAGGCAGCAGAACCTAATCTGGTGTGCAGCATTTGTGTCACCCATCCTTGTCACCCTGCCCAGCTCAGGAGCTTCCCTTTGTGCTCCACAGCCAAATGGGATCCCTCTTGGTCCCTCCTTGGGCTTCCCAAGGATTTGTTCTAGGTATGGGATCCCTCTTGGTCCCTCCTCAGGCTTCCCAAGGATTTGTTCTAGGTATGGGATCCCTCTTGGTCCCTCCTTGGGCTTCACAAGGATTTGTTCTAGGTATGGGATCCCTCTTGGTCCCTCCTCGGGCTTCACTAGGATTTGTTCTCTGTATGGGATCCCTCTTGGTCCCTCCTTGGGCTTCACAAGGATTTGTTCTGGGTATGGGATAACGTGAGGCTGAACTGAGATATTTATCATGCATTACAGAGCAGGAGAGCACTGGAGGGGTGTGTGGGTGGGCAAAAGGGACAGGGCTGTGAAATCTGGCACCTCTCTGCTGGGTGTGTGACATGTGTGGCAGCTTGGTCTGTAGCAGATCGTGGTGTAGACTGAGCATTTGGCTCGAGAAATGAGATGGGTTTTAGGTTGTGGCAGGATTTTGAAGCCTGTGTCAGTGGCTGGGCTTCCCAGGTGGAGGGGAGAGCAGTTTTCTACCCCATTCTTGAGGGTTGTTTGGCTCAGGGTGGACTGTGACCCACAGGCAGCACACACCAGGAGAAGATTTTGTGTTCCACATCTGTTCTTCTTCCCTCTTTCTGTCTTCATCCTCACTGTAGGCTGGTCTCAAACCATTGCACTCCGTGGTTCCCAGGTGCACTACCCAGGTAATGCTGGGAGCTTGGGAGGTAGAGAGAAAGGATGGTCAGGAAACATCACAGTGTGTATACAAATATATATTTATATCTATTTATATATAACTAGTGCTGGTGTGTGGGGATCAAGGGCAGCCTTGGCTGGTGACAGTGAGTGGAGCTCCCTCAGTTCACAGCAGCAGAATATAAAGATTTAAATTTGACAAGCATCCTGGTTTTTTTTGTAAAAAATCAATTTGCATAAAAAGTCAGGTGGAGTCATCAGAGACTGATTTGGGAGAGGAGAGAGCAGGAAGGAACTGGGGAAAAGCACTGGGAGCTTGTCTTTGAGGAGCTGCAGGAATAATTGCTGGAATGGGGAGGTGGTGCCAAATCCAGATGCTGAATCTGAGTCACCCAAATATTTATAGTTGAGGGGTGTCCAGCTCTCTCAGATCCTCACAGCAATGCTGAAATAGAAACAATTTTGGGCTTTTCCTTATTGATCCAGCATCTTTCTTGAGTGAAAGGATGGACTGAAGCAACTCTACTGTTAGTTCGGTTTTGGTTTTTTACTGGATTAGTAATAATGATAAAATAATGAACAATTAAGAGTAATAATTGGCTCTGCTGCACATGAGGTGGTGTTGTCCAAGGATGAGCATTTCCTCAGCACAAGCTCTGTTGAATTCACAAGTGTTGCTTTCTGGTTGGCTTTAGGTTTTACTGAGAGTCAGATACTTCAGCCCTGCTTGTCCTCCCCCAGCAGCTTTCACAGCTGCTGGAGAGTCTTTTCCAAATACCTTCATCTGGAAAGGGAATGATTTCTTCCTTTCCTTCCTCCCTCAGGCCCTAAGGGAATTTGCCAAGTCCTAGAAGAACCACCACAGAACACCTGGCATATTTGTACTCTAAAGTGAGCTTGGAGACAAATCAAAAGTCATCTGTTTGCTGGGAGGAAAGACCTTTAAAGAGGCAGCACTTGTGTCCTCTTGGCCAGAGTTCATCCCTGGAGTTCTCCTCCGTGGTCCCAGTTCCCAGGGATTGTCAGGCTGGATTCTCCCATTCCTGTGCTCTGCCTGGTTCTGCTTTAGCTCAGCAGTTCCAAAAACCCAACTGGGAGGCCCAAAGACCTCAGGAGCTCAGGGGACTGTGAGTGTTGCAGTTCAAAGTGCTTCTTTTAGCCTTCTCCTGGTAATTTCAAGTTGTGGATTTGCTCCTGGCCAGGACCAAACTGCTTTTGGGGTGTTGAATAGCAGCTTCTTATCTGCAGATTCACAGATGGGCTTGTGCATGTCCCACTTGTGCTGGTGAGGCCTGAATAGGAAGTTTTGTAAATGATTCTTGGCAGGAGCACTCATTACATTGCTATTGAGATTTCTCTCCACAGCTGGCTTTGCCTTTGCTTTTTTCTCTGTACCGTGCAATTAAATGGATGACCATCCTATGCAGAAGGAAATGCTTCTATTAAAGATGAAAAGAACTCAGAGTGAAGCCAGCCACACGCAGCACTGGGTTTTAAGCCAGCTTTGCTTCAGTTTTCAGAAGAAATGGGGGAAAAAAAGTGCCTATGTTAGTTATTCCTGGTCTCTGAGATGCCACACACAACATATTCCTACAGTCCCTGCCCATAAGTGTGTTGCTTTGTTATATCAGCCTTTTGGGCTGGGAAAATACTCTGAAAGCAAAAGGAAAATCTCGTTTTCTACCACGAGGTAATGAGAACGTGTCTGTTGCCTTGCTGAGAGCAGTAAATATTTCCTGTCATGATCATCACTGCCATTGGAATGGCAGGGCTCCCAAAGCTGACTAGGCACTGCCTTCTGTTTTACAAGAAATTACTCAGAGAGACATTCTCTGGTTTGGAGAGCCCTGTTGTATTTGACAAACTAATCATAACATGCCTGTGAATCTGTATTTTCTTAAGCTGTTCTGAAAATAGAAGTATTTGGAAATGAAGAGACGAGTCTGGATATCGTTTGTGCTGTGAATCTGCACTAATTTTCTTTCTAAGCAGAAAGTTAAAAAATGGGAAATTTGACTCAGGAGAATGTTTTCGAAATCCTGTAGGACTCACTGTGGACTTTCCTGGTATTTGTGGAGCATGGGGATGTTTTCAGGCTGCTCTGGAGCTCTGAATTTGTGATTTTTGTAGCTGAAACACTAAATCTGTGCTCACCAGAAACTGGAGGGAGCTGTAATTTGCCAATAGGTGGCACGAGTGCATTACTGAGCTCTGCAGGTCCAAACTGCAGATCAAGTGAGCTGCTTGAGCTGAACTTTGTGGAGATGCTGCAGAAGGCTCCCTGTCTCCTGTGAGCAGCCACTGGTTCCCAGCTGCAGGCTGAGGGATGCTGCTGCCAGGGATGAACCAAGCATTCCTGTCAAAGAATTGAGAAAAAACCAGCAAAAAAACTAATGCATGACAGCTCTGTGGGGCAGGAATGAAGGTAATGTGAAGCTGAGTGAAAAAGGAATGACCTGAAATGAACTGCTGTGACCACACAGGCTTTTTCTTGTCAATTAATACACTTTAATTCATGGCTGTCTTAAACAAAACCAGCCAAGATTTTAGGAGAGGTCCAAAGCTGCTCAATGCTACTGAAAGAATAGTCAGGTTTATTTTAACTTGTGTCACAGTTGGAAAATAAGTCCCTCCAGTGTAATGAGGAGTTCAGTAAGAATTGCTTCATGAGTGGTAGTTTAGGGGGAAAAGTGGAAGTGATGTGGTGACTTATATGGAATTACAGCCACTGGAATCCTCCCTGAGTGATCTGCAGGTTTTAATCCATTCTGATGCCTCTCCATGCCAGCCTTGCCTGGTGGCCCAAACCCCACCAGGGAGATCCAGCACTTCAGAGCTGCCCTGATTTCCTTTTGACTCGTGGGGTCTCGGTTTGTGTGCAGAATTAAGGAAACACTCAGAACTAACATTAGCAAAGTGAAGGATTTGCCTTTTCTCTGGATGTTTTTTTTCAGAACTTCCTTCAGTGTTTGCTGGCAGTGATTTATCTAAATTGGGTAACTTTCTAAATATGATTTATGGGTTGAAGAGCAGTTACCAGACTAGAAAAATCCTCCTTTGAAATTCTTCACCCTGTGTGATATGAGAGATGATGAGGACTCTCCATCTGCCTTAGAAGCCTGTAGGGTGAGACTGTGAGCAAAGGGTTTGGGAAGTGGCCACAGAAGGATTTGGATCCTTGCCTGGATGTCCCATTTCTTCCCAGATCCCGTAATCCCCCTGGATTTGTTGATTCACAGTGTTTGAGCAGGATGGGGAAATTCTGGGGGCTGGACAGGTCTTTTGTCATATTTGTGAACTGACAACCTTCAGAATGGCAGCATCCACTCTTCTCAATGCATGTGTTCTCTTTTTCCTTGTTGCAATAAGAACAGCAGGATAGGATTCACCTTCTCATGGGAGTTTCTTACAATACACTTTGGGGAACAGGGAGTTAGACAATATACAATATTTAAGGTTTGATTTTTATTCTAATCACGCTTTTGTTGAGGCAACAGGGTCTAGATGTCTGCTGCTTTGCATGAAGATGTTCCTGCCCATTATCTTTACTGAGAATTACTATTACTAATTGAGTAAATACTGATTACTCAGCTCATTGGCTACTTACAGGTTGTTGCAGGCTTGGAGGACTTGGTGTGGGTGAAGCTGTTGAAGCTGTGGGTCTGTGAGCTATAAAACACACAAAAGCTGGATCTTCCCAAGTTTCCAACTCCATTTTCCAATGGCATTAGGGAGGGATGTGATACAGGAGAGCAAACTTTATTAGGTGTTTCCATTCCCTCCCCTCTCTGTGTTTCCTTCAGGCCATGCAGATCCCAGACTATTAAACCCACCAAATGATTGGTGTCCACCACTCTGGGTGTGTTCTGTCAAAGCTTAACATTTCCCACTGCTCTCTGTTGAACTTTTCCCAGAAAATAATATCCCAGAAATACAGTTCTGGTCAGCCTGGTCTAGTGGGAGGTGTCCCTGCCCATGGCAGGGTTTGGAAGGAGATGAACTTTGAGGTCCCTTCAAGAGTTTAAAAACATTTCCTTAATGTAGGCAAAACTTCAACCTCCATGTGACAGAAATAATAGCGCTCCCAGGAATATGAATTGCCATCATTCATCTCAGTGGGATGCTGATTTTTGAACCTAAGAACAGGCTTGAAGTTTTTCTTCCTCTTTTCTATCACTTGATCACGAGGATTTTTCACAGATGGTTTTGAAAAAAAGCAAATGTTCCTGAAGGTTTTGACCAAAAAGTTATTAAAAGCTGTAATAAAAATAAGCTTGCTGGAGATCACTGTTCTGGGCTCATGGTCAGTACTGAGCATTAAAGACTTGCAGCTCTTGCTCTTCTACCCCTAAAACTTCAGCAGGGGTGAGATGGCAGAGAACTGGCTTCTCTCCAAGGTACCAGGCAAAAAGAATCACAGATGGTTTGGGTAGGGAGGGACCTTAAAGCTCAACCAGTTCCCACCCCTGTCATGGGCAGGGGCACCTTCCACAGCCCAGACTGCTCCAAGCCCTGTCTGAAATTACCGGAATCTGAAGTGGTTTTGTAATTTTTTTGCTCAACAAAGAAGGTTCTGTCACTCAAGCTCAAAAAATCCCTTAAAACATGTCCTGTCTTTGTAGTAACAGCATCTGTTATTGGAGCCCAAATGGAATGTCTTTGGAGAACTATTTGCATTGAGGGTAAAACTGTGTTGAAGTCCCTCCTGTGTCCAGAATTCCTTGTTCCTTATCGTGTCTGATGCAGCAAAGTTAACTGTGAGTCATAAATCAGTTCCTGTGGCTGAAGAGAAGAACAACTCTGTTTTCTTTCCGTGCCTGTCTCAGGAAACAGCTCCTGTGTGCAGGGGAACAGGGAGAGGTGCCTGTGCTGGGGAGGGAGGGAAGGAGGGATGGGTGGTGTTGGGCTGAGCTCCTGCAGGCTGGGAGGTGGGAATGCAGATGGCTCTGCCTTGCTCTGCTGGGATGTGAGGGATACAGGGAATTCAGGGGCAAAGCCTGGGCTTTCTTAGCTGCCAGACACTGGTGGGTCATGGAGGGCTTCCTTCATACCTGCCTGGATGTCCCTTCCAAGGAGCTTTCTGCCTCCAGGAGGGCATTCAGACCTGTGTTCACCATGCCTAGAACCATTCAAGGTTCTGTCTGGCCTTTTGGAACAAGAAGAAACTGAGGACCTCCTGTTTGCCATCTTGGAAACACTGTGACTGTAGATCCAGGCAATGTGAGCTGGTGCTTTGATATCAGTGAGTGATGTCACTAAACTTATTTTTATTTGATTCTTACCCAACCTTTCCATCACCTTTGCTATTTTTATTTGGAAGAACTTCGTGTCATTTTGTAACATAGAGAAGAGAGACCAAGATGTGAAATGTTCTTCCTTTTATGGTACTGGAACCTTGTGCTGATGCATTTGCTGGGGCAGCAGTTTCTCTCAGTTACATTGAGCTTGACCCCAGGGGTTGTGATGGTGTGTCAGTGACTTCAGCTCCTCAGTTATACCTGACTCCAGGTTTCTCCCACCTGGATCAAGGCCATTCCAGAGCAGAAAACACTGGTTTGGCCTTCAAGCATGAAGACAACCCCAGAAAAATCAGCACCTGGGAGACACAACTTGACATCCCCAATCCTTGTGTGCCTGCCCCATTCCTCAGGAGGGCCAGTGTGAGTTACCCCAGGCAGGTGCTCACCCTGGCACTGAGCACCCCCAGGGACCCCAGGGCAGTGGGAAAGGAGTCCCTCCAACACAACAGTGGTGATGGAAAAACCGGGACTTTATTTGCCTGCATGAAACCTCCTGCTGCCAATTCCTGTGCTTTTTAACTTGCTGTGCTACCTGTCAGTCTGTGAACAGATGCACAGCCTTCAGGCTCCCAGAGCTTGCCAGCTACTGGCATCCTGCTGGGAGCTGGGGGAGGACTTGCAGGAGAAGCAGGGCAGCCTAATAATAGCAGCAGAACCCACGGAACCCAGAGCCTTCTGCAGGAGGCACGGAGGAGGAACCTGGAGTTCTGCAGCTTGGCAGCCAGCAGAAGGACAAGGGGGGAAGCTGTAGGGCACTGAGTGGAGCACTTGCTTGGCAGAGGATGCTGAGGACCTTGGCCAGAATAACCAGATGTTTGGATTGGCCCAAAGCTGGAAGAAGATGCAGAAATGTAAAAATAAACTTTTCCAAGGCAGCGGGTTTCTGTTTGAAACCTGCCGGGTCTAATTTATTATTTGAGTAAAAGCAGAGGGATAGAAAAGGATGTTTTTATTTTTCTCGCTGTTATGACGGGAAGGTTCAGATTTCTTTATCTTAAAAGTTCCTAAGGGTTTAGTTCAGCTGGCTGGCCATAAATCATATGTTATTTCAGTGAGGGACGTTGTGTGGAGTGACAGACATTCTGCTGATGGACCTTGCCCTGATCCCTCAGCAGCATTTCCCCATGGGACACCTGAGTGACAACCCCAGCTGGGAGAGTGAGCAACTAACCTGAGCCCTGCAATTCCATAAGGAAATGCTGGATAGAGAGTTGGAAAACTCTTCCACTGGGCTGAGAAGATCCTTCCCATGTGCTTGGCAGGTGTAGTGACCAAATGGGGTGGTTTTGGCACATGGCTGGAGCTTATGGCTGCTCTAAACTTTAATTTTTTGCCAAAGATGACTTCCTTTCAGTAAAAAAGAGATAATATTGAGATTAGAATTGACAAGACACGAGGAAAGAGAAATCAATATTAATGTAAGCATGAGAACATTTTAATTTTGGCATTTTGTGGAATAATGGGAATTGTTGATCAGAAACACCATCTGCCAAGGCAGAGTCTCCCTCAGCAAACTGAGCAGTGGGAAATTGTTCTTTGTACTTGTTGCTGTTTCTGGAAAGAAACCCACAAATTATTCATTTGTCAAGATTATTCATAAATTTCTTTTTCCTTCCCTATGTAGGAAAGGGCTGGAGTAAATTTCTATTCCAGAACTAGGGGAGAATCCTCTTTCCTGAGAGGCAGGGTGGAGGTGGGGATTGAAATACAGCTCTGAGCAGAATTAGCAGTGGGATAAATTCCCCAAATCCCACCCATTGCCAGAGGTGCCCTCTTTGAGGGACACAAACTGGTTAGGAAAACATCCCCAACTGTGCTCCAAGGGGCCCTTGGACTGCAGGGTTCAACTCTTGGGAATTTTGGGCAGGAATTGATGAGAACTGATGGGCAAAGGTCCTAAAAGGACTGCAATGTCAGGAGTGAGAAATTGTATGTTTGGACTGTTGTTTTGGGGTTTCAACACGTGTGTTCCCACTTTCCTTGATGCTCTGGGAAGGTCCAGCTCCCACCAAAGTGCAATTTTTGGCAGATCTTACAAGGAAGACCATTTTAAAAGGAAAAAATAAGGAAAAAAGTTACCAATGCTCCTTCCTGCAGCTTTTTCTCAGAGCAGAGAACTGGATTTAGTTAAAAATATCCCCCCATATGCTTAGGGGGAGGGGTGAAATATGGACTCTCAAGTCTTTTCAAGGCCAATTAATTTTTTAATTAACAGAAGTATACTTGAAAATATAAAACATTCATTTGTGGGCCTTGGTCTGTATCCAGTTATTGCTGAATTCCTTTGGCAAGTCCTATGTTTTAAAGTAGAAAATGAAATTTGTGTGCAGAATGAGAAATTGTTTCACTTCCATGCAAGTCTTCAAACTAATTGTTTTTACTTTACATCTTGTTGTGTTTAGGTTGGTGCCATAACTACCATTCTGCTTAAAAAGTGTATAATTAATTTGAAATAAGGTTTCATTGTAGTTCTTCAAGTGCTTGGTTGAAAATAACTTCTCATTTCCATCAGTTTCTTAAGCATTTTTTCCTAAATGGCTCTTGGTTTGATTCCTGCAGAATAATCAGGCCCAATCTCCATACCAGGAATGTGCAAGCACAGGGGGAAGTGGAAATTATATCAAAGCATTTAGTGATGTTTCAGTTCCCTTGTAAATGGAAATAATAATGAAAATGTTTTGCAATTTGCAAATGTTCATGTCTTTTTTTTTTTTCCCTGGAATTTACTTTATACAGATTGTTACCAGTGCAGGGAAAAAAAAAATGCTCCAACTTATGCTACCAAAATTAATGTCAAAACTAATTGACCTTCATAGGCAGATAATTTTATGCTTCTTTGAACATGGGCTGTAGGATCACCCCATGGATATTACAGTCACTGCACTTTGCAGAAATGGCTTTTTTTTTTTCCCCTGGGAAAACTCTCCCAGTGACTTCACAGAATACAGAGAATAATGGAATTCTGAAAATATCCAGGATTTTTGGGTTCCAGGGGAGTCATTGAGCAGAATGAAACAGCTCACTGTGCTGTAGAAAAATGGGGAGGCTCCCACTTGGAATGGGTGGTGTAAAAAGTGAAGTTGTGTTTAATCTGGAGCAGGTTTGGTTGTTTCTGAAGGGATTTTGATGTGTTGAACAGCTCCTGTGTTGTTCCCTCCTTGGCTTCTTTTCTCTTTCTCCGTGCTAATATGTAAAGCCAAAGTTAAAAAGGGAAAAGTAAAAAGAAAAACTGAATCCTGAAACAAATGCAAAGCCAGTAAAGCAAAAAGCAAACCCCCAAAATTAGGGAACATTCTATTAATAACTCCTTAATTTATCGATTTCTCTGGAAAGAGCTCAGTGACATCTCTTATTACATCTTCAATACCACATTTATCACATAATCTTTATGGTTTGTCATTAAAGATTCGTTGTGGTTTCTGCTGTACATCGGGTTCTTCAGGAGCTCATAATTCAGCCCTCTTAATTTGTAACCTGGCAGATGAACTGTCCCTCTGTATGCAAATTTTCCTAGGTTTTTTAGTGCCTTCAACTGATCGAGCCTTTTCAAGCTCTGGTGGTGAAAACACCCTCAGAGGGTCAGAAATGAAAATCCCCCAATTCTAACAAAACATTGTGAACTTCCAAATCATGAAAAATTATAATAAACCCATGCCTGTTCCAGTAAAGAGGAGATGTGGTTTGAATTTCCCTTTCCTCTCAGAGCAATATAAACTTCTGCCTTGCTCTTATGGAAGGATATTCAATTTTTGAGGAATATTTAAGGGCTGCCTGTGCTGCTGGTCCAGGGGTTGGGAGGTTCCTCATGGAGCTGGTGTGGTGTGTGGGAGGTGATGGATCAGGAGGAGATGGGCTAGCAGAGAGAGCCTGGGGGAAGTCAAGGCTTTCACAGTTGCCTGGGATCAAACACTGCTGTATTTTTAAAGCCCTTAATAGGTAGAGATAATCTAAATCTACATTTCGAGTGTGGCTGCCAAGGAGCTACCTGTGCAGGCAGGAGCCTGGGTAAACTTCCCTCAACCTCTTGCCATGCCAAGGGTTCAGAGCACAAAGAGAAGGTTGCATATCTCTGCCTGCCAAAGCTCTCCTTGGCAGGCTGTGCCTTCAACAGTGCTGATTTGTTCCCATTTAATTAATGAACACTTCCCTGCTTTGTGATTATTGTCCTTGCCTGAAGTTGTTCCCATTATAGAGATGAATAAATAGTTCTTGACATTATTTTCTACCTGCTTTGTAATTTGTTACACCAGCAGGGACCTGTTGCTTGTCCTTGCTTTTAGTCCCTATTAATTCTGCTTCTTTATTTTTGTCTTTTGTATGATTTCTGTTTTGTCCTTCACAGTTAAAAAAAAAAAAAAGAAAAATCTTCTCACTGGTGTTCTTTATAGCTAATACAAATACCTTTCTTCTTTTTTTCCTTTGTCATGGAACATATTTCCTTGGTTGAGTTAAGAGGTCTCCCCTCTCATTTTTGTACCTTTTCCAGGAGCTGTTTTTGCCACGTAAACACGTGAAAGGAAGAGCAAAAAGTATCACTGATGTTTTCTGAGAACAGGGAAGGAGTTGTCCCATTTTGCTGTGGATTTTATACCTGTTGGCACCTCTGTTATGTTTATTTGAATGTTTTTATTGGAGTCACATTGTGAAGCCTTTGGCAAGTGGAGGTCTTGGGTATGGTGTGAGCTCCAACCCCAGGGTGTGATTTGGAATCATGACATGCTTTGGGTTGGAAAGGACCTTCAAGATCATCCAAGTCCAACCCCCTGCCATGGTCAGGGCCACCTTCCCCTTGACTCTGGAGCATTAGAAACAAGAGGGAGGGCAGTGGGATGTGGGTGTTGGCTGGAGCACATCCCTGGGGCTGCTCAGTGAGTGGCTGCCAAAAGCCATTTGGAAATTATCAATAAATGACTGCTACAGTCAATAGATAAATTATTCACAAAGAAAACAGCAGGTTCTAATCATCTCCAAATGAATGCCTTCCTGGCATTTGATGTGCTAACACAAATAATTGCCTTGGCACACGCTGTGCTGTCCCCTGCACCCCAGACATGCCAGCCTGTCCTCTGCTTGCTGGTGGCACCAGGATGACAAGACGAGGCACCTTTTTGGGGCTGTAACTATGTCACCATGAGAGAGCTCTGTGTCTGCTTGCTTTATTCCAAGGGTGAGGTATCCCAGGATTTCTTCTCCAGCTGCACTCCCCTGTCCTGAGCAAATGTGTCCCCAGCAGGGATGGATGAGCAGAGAGCTCAGCACTCCAGGACCCATTCCCATGTCCTTTTGACAACTGGGGAGATGTTACTGTCGTGGGTGAATTGGTCAAAATAAGGGAAAAAAGCCCAAACCAACTCCCAGCAGGAGCTTTCCTTCCCACTTGATTGGAATGTTTGAATATGGATATGTGGGGGTGTTTGTTGGTGTTTCTTTTCTGCACATAATTCACTCTGCCTGAGTGGCAGTGGGTTATTTTAGAGGAGCAGGGACAGCACAAGGAAAACTTGTTTGCTTGAGTGTCGTTGGATTCCCTGGCTAAAATCACCAATTCAGTGCCAAGGGCCTGGCAGGGAGCAGCCTGAAGGACATTTAAAGCCTCAGTGAGACAAACACAGGTCATGGCAAATGAATTTGTGTGGTGTGAATGTTTCCTCTTCAAGGCTGGTTATGCTTTCATTAATACCAAGATACTGGGAAACACTAATGGGAAGAAGTGGTTGGGATGTCTCTGAAATTAGAACAACTTTTGTCTGAACATCTTGGAATCTTCTTCCTGAACTGAGGTTTGAGTTAAAATCTTCAGATGATCCTTTTTCCTATAACAGAGTTAAAGAAAAAATAGCCAGTGAGGCCTGAATTTTCCATTTTGAGCCTGTATCCTTTTGGGAACAGGTTTGTTGGTCCTATCATGCACTAACAGATTGCAGAGCTGTGGTGGCAGCTTGAAGTGCAGTTTATCTTTCTGAATAAAAATGTCTTTAGAAGAGAAAAACTGGCTGAGCTTCTCTCTGGGTACAGCAGTTTTGTCAGTGCAAACAATTTGTGTTTACTTCAATATTAATATTTTTTAACTGAAAGGGGGGGGATTTAGGTGAGATCTATGGAAGGAACTGTTCCCTGGAAGGGTGCCCAGAGAAGCTGTGGCTGCCCCTGGATCCCTGGGAGTGTCCAAGGCCAGGTTGGAGCACCCTGGGCTGGTGGAAGGTGTCCCTGCCCATGGCACAGGATGTTTACCTTAAAATACTACATTTTGTTATGTTTAAAATCCTATTTCTGGTGTTGGTGGACAGAGGTCCCCAGAGAGAGGATTGTAGTGTCCTTTTGAAGACTGAAATATGTTTAGGTCTTTGTTAGGAAGGCTTTGGTTCAGCTTCAAAGTCTGTTAAGATCTTTAAAGTCCATGGAGAAGATCCTGTGTCTCTTGATAAAGTCTCGGGGACAAGAGAATAAAGAAAGGGAAATCTAATGCATGGTCCTGTCTGACTTATGGAATTGCAAGGCATGAAATCAGCATGATTTTTTTTATATTTATTTATAAAGTTGGGTTATAGATGTTGAGTAGAGTGGTTTTAACAAAAGTTAGTGCTTTTATTTAATGATTGATAGAAGTTTTCTGTTTCTTTATTCCTAATTTTTAACTCCTCATTTTAGTTAATCCTCACTTTGGAGAAATTAAACCCGTGTTCTTCAATGTTGCTGTGATCTTTGTGCCAATATCTGGCATTAAAACTTTCAGGATGTTGTTGTGTCACCTCAGTGTTATTCTTCAGCATTTTTGCTGCAGAGCCATGGTTAAAACGTCAAGCTTGTACATGTTTTTCTAGCAAAGTTTTTTTAATCTGAATTTTGTGTATTTTTAATAATCCTTTCCATGTTATTTCAATTTATATCTTATGAAATATAATTTTTTTTAGATGCCCAGATTTTCCTTTTTTTTCCTTGCTTTTAAAAAAAGAGAGAGGGAAGCACCAAAGTACTCCTTATGTGGAAACAGTGGATGCTTCATCAATCTCTGATCTTTTAAATTCCTTGTTTCTTCCTAAATCAGTAGACTGAGGTTTTCTGGCTTTTACCCTGGGTAAGGATCATTGCACAGATCTAAGCATGCTGAGACCCAAAGTTTGGTTCCATGTTTCTGTTCCAGCTCACATTTATCAGAGAGAAGTTTTGGTCTGTGAGTTTCCCCAATTTTTTATAGGCTTTAAGCAGAAACCTTAACCATGCAATATGGGCTCGTGTGGTAAAAGAAGGGATTGATTGTTTCTCTTAGGAGTTGTTTTTATTTTTAAACCTCCAAAGCAGGCACTGGCAGGGGAGAAATATTAAGTATGTTACTAACAATCAGTTTAGGGTGAGTTGATTGCTTGTCATGTGAAAAAAAATATTGTCATTATAATCCTCCCAGGTCTTTGGGGTTGGGAGCAACCAAAATGCTGGATTGCAGCAGAAGTCACCTGAGGCTGGTTAACCCCTTCAGGTGCAAATCTCAGGCTGCTCCTGCCTCAGTGTGAGGTCACTGACCCCCCTGCAAAGGAAAAGGAGCTGAGTATTGGAAATGGGGTGTTGAGCACGTGGAGGATTCATCAGCTCTTTATAATGTGATATAAATTGAATAATTTACAGCTCCTGGGTGTTCAAAACCAGACACAAATTTGTTCTGGAGATGTGCTGCTTTTTTCTAAGATTTATTTTGTGATGCCCTGGGAAGTATTGACTGAAATCAGCAATAATATTGATTAGCATGAGTAATGAAGAGTTAGAGTCACGTTGTACCAGGGCTGTTTTAACCCTTCTGTGCCATGGTGTGGATTCAGCGAGGTTGTTCCATCCCAGGGTGAGTTCAACTTGTAATTCAATGGAAGGAAAAGTCACCTGTATGGAACACTGGTCACCTCTGCAGTTTTTGTCCTGCCTCTGGATTAGAACTTAAATTTAGAAATAACAAATAACCTTTGGAAATAACAATCCTTCCACACTTGTGGGGACTGACTGTTGAACCCAGTTAAATCCTCTGATTGCAGTGGTGTCTGGAAGCATCCAGAGCTCTACAGTCACTCTTATCAGTGAATAATTCACGTCCTACGACTGAAAACCCCACCAAAACTAAACCAAGACGTGCCAATATCTGTCTTTAGAGTTTAACAGCTCATCTTCTGGATCAGACTATTATAAAGTCATTTGGAGGAAGAAGCTCATACATAGAAATGAATGTTGCCATGCAACAAGTACTAAAGAAAGAACCACAAGATTTAAGCCTTAATTAATTTCCCATGGCAGCTGGGAATGTTCAGGAATAAGGAAATTCAGGAGCAGCAGTGTTAATTAAGCCTCATTTGCCAGAAATCTCTGGCCTGTAATTGATGGATTTGATGCCTGATGTGATATAAAGCCCAACTTGTAGTTATTTTTTGTGTGATTGGAGCAGTAGCTGTGATATTTACTGTTTAGAAACAGAATCCTCTGCTGCTCTGATTTGTTAAAACTCATTTGCCAGGCCTTAGGCAGAGACAGGCACTGTAGAGGAATCAAGGAGATTGTGGGACACAATGAACCTGTTCCCTTTTCTTGTTGTGAGTTCTTTGTAGATAAAACTTTTTGCATCCATTGGGGGAGAGGAAACAGAGCCTGCTGGTGGCACTGTCAAATATTGTGATGAGTCGATGGCCATAAAATCATGGGAGTATAAACAGGAATACTCTTCAATAGCTGTGCATTCTCAGGCTCTCAAACTCCCCCAGCAAGAAGCTCCACCACCCATGACCTGCACGGTCCTACTGCTTCCCTATCAAAAGGATTTAATGTGTGGAAGCAGATTCTGGATATTTGTGGCATTCAGGAGGAAATATTCCTGCAATGAGATCACACTTCCTGGGGCATGTTGTTTCTCTCCCAGGAGGAATTAATCTCTGCCTCCCAGGAGACAAAGGAAGGAGAGCTGAGTCCTCTCGAGTCCTTCCCAAGCGATCCGTGGAGAAGCCGAACGTGAAGGGCAGCCAGTTGTGCTCTGTTCTGGGATGCAAAGGGCAGCTTTCTGCTCCAGCAGCTGGGAAGCAAGTAGAGACATCCCATTCCAGAGGGTGACACAATTATGGATTAGGTGGGATTAGAGAACACTCGGGTCTCTGTCTCTCCTGCATGTCCCACCCCGGGGCCTTTGCCTGTTGTCACAAAAGTCCCTGGTTTCAGGTGGCTGGTGAAGAACCCTCTGAGTTCTGGTGGGCAGGGCTGAGTCACTGCTGCTTTTGACCTTCACTGCAACTTCAAGTTAAATAGTCTGTACCTTCCAAGGACTTTGGTCTTTGCTGTCACCCCACATGGTGGTTGCTGACTGAAAAAGGACAGCAGAAGACAATCCTAGCCCTGATAACCCCTCCTGTTATTCCTCTCTTTCTCAGTATCAGGTTTTGCCCGTGGTATTTACCCTCACAAAAGGTGCCACATGTGCTGTGTGTCTGGGACTCGAGGGAGCTTGAACAGGGATACAATTCCTGTGGACATCATTCAAAACACACAGTTCAGAGATTAATAGATAACCTAAAATAAAATTACTGATCAGTGTGGCAGAGGCTCATTGTGATGTGTTTGTGCTCATCTCCTCCAGTATTGGCAGGGCTGATTATCCAGAGGCAGCGCAGCAACTCTCGCAGTGTTTTATCACCTCCCCTAAAAGGGGAGTCAATTACAACCCCAGATTAAAACAGTGAGGTACTTCAGGGAGGAAAAATGATATCCTCTGATGTGTTTTCTGAAATTGCTGGTATGGACTGGCTGAGTCATAACTCAAAACTTAATGAAAGGAATAAAAGGCTTTGGAGTCGATCAAGTCTTGGGGTGGGGGAGGATGTGGCTTCCTCCTTGCCTGGGAATGCTGATGGCATGGGCAGGGCCTGGAACTGAGAACAAGGACAGAGAGCATTGAATAGAGATCAAGCACAGGGATTCAGCCTGTGTATTGAACACAAATTATGGGGAAAATACCAGGAGAGCTATACATTTCACTGTGTGATCCAATTGCTCTCATAAAAACAGGATATCTCATTGCCTATTGCACAAATATAGTCATTCTACAAAGAGGGAAAACATGTCAATGACCTTCAAACATGTAGAAGGTCGTTCCAGAGAGGAGGGGAATCTTCTGCTTTTCATTTCAGGGAAGTCTGGGCAAGAGGCACTGAGCTCTGAGTGCTGGAGAGAGGTTTTAGATGGATGTTAGGAAGGCTCAGGGGCAAAGAATGCACCTGGAGCAATAGTTTTACTGGGGAATGTGATGCTTTGGTTCCTTTTTAATTGGCTCTGAGTTCTTTTGCGTGGCTGTGATATCCTAAGTGGTCATGCTGCAAACAGATCCTTCAGCTGTTTCACAAACCCTGTGTTTCCAGGTGGGTGTGCTGAGACACCTTCATGTCCCACCACAAGCAGACTGAGCAAGAAAATCCTTAACATGAGGTAGTGTGTGGAAAGAGCTTTTGATTGGGGTATTTTCAAAATCCAGGTTTCTGAATGCTTTGTTTTAAAATTTGTGTTCCTTCAAACTGCAAAGTTCTTAATCAGCCCTCATCATTCCCGTGCTTACACAAGAACAAAAGACATCTGTGCCTATTTGAATATAAAGAGGTTTATATAGTTTTGTTCCATCTGAATCTTGGGGTTATTCCTTAGGTTTTTTTCTTCAGGAGTGATTCCAACTCAATCCACATGCAAGTTACATGGTAGGAAGAGAGATGACTGGCCATATCTTAAAGACAAAAAAGATTTTATTTGCATAGGAGGTCAGAGATGGTGAAAGACAAAATGTAATTGTAAATGCTGTTGGCTTTAGTACAGGGAGCAGTGTGGGATGAGCTGAAAAAGCAAAGGATCAGTGCAAAATTCAGCTTCACAGCCCATAGAAATGCAGGCTGAGGTCAGAAGTAGGACGTGCAGGTTTTGAAAACTCTATCCCAGTGACAAATTAGATGATGTGGCCTATTCTGAGATCCCTGTGACTCAGAAACAGGGCATGGAACCAGTGGGTTCCACAATGTGAGAGCCAAGCTCAGTTCCAATGGAATTAAGTGGAGGAATAGTCTGGAATAACATGAGTGAAGCAGCTTTGCAGAGGCTTGAAGATCACAGATTGAAGTACTTACTAATGTGCATCATGTTTTAAAAAAAGTAAGATTATATTTATCTGAGTTTAGTGTAGGTATCCAAGTTTCATTTAAGTCAAAATGCAAAGAAAGAAAATAATTGGTTAAGAATGCTCTACTTGGTGAACAGAGGAATATATATCTCCATGGATGGATGGTTTGTTTAAGTTTGGGATGGTCCCATTTTTATGAGTTTATCATAAAAGTGGTCCCCTTCTACAGGATAAAGTTTTGGAAAATATAAACAGGAATTAAATGTGATGTTTTCCAAATGTTATTAAGAACAGAACTAATTGTTGTGGTCATAGCAAAACTTAACTATACTTAGTGAATCTAAACCCTATTTTTTTTGGCAGTTTTATCCAAATTTTTGTAAAGGAAGATTGGATTAGATCAAAGCATGGGATGGGAATTGGAGTTGGCTGAAAGGGACAGAACTGAACAAAGAGATCTGGACCAGACACTGGCTGGAATATGGAGAGGAGATAAAAACTGGGGAGAAAAGGGAAGGAGAGAAGAGGACTGGCTCAGCCACACTCAGATCCAAAGTGTTTAATGTGACATGACAGGGCCATGCCCATTTTGAGCTAACTCACTGCTGTGCAAAGGGCTAAGTCAGCTCTGAGAGGGAATGTTTTGGGCAAAGGGCACTGATGGAGTGCTCAAGTCCTGCGGCTCTTCCTGCTTTTCAGACCTGGCAGTTCTTGCTGGCTGAGCTTTTGCCTTTGTGTTTGATTGAACAGCATCGATCTGAATTGAGTTGCATCTCTCTTTGCTGTGTGTTAAGTCATCCTGCTGCCTTTTTCTTGTCTTTTTGCCCCAGGAAATAATAATAATAATAACACAGATCAGTTTTAGCACTTGGCTTTCATCGGAATTTGGGTGTTGTGGTTATTTCAGTGGGGCCTGGCAGACCACCAGGATATGGTGTGTGGTGCAGGGAGATGAGCTGGCAGAGAGCAGTGTTTCCTTCTGAACTGGTGGCTGGTGTGGGTCTGAGAGAGGGCACTGTTATCTTTGCAGCTGATCAAAGAAGCTTTGGCAAGCTCCTTATCAGACAGGGGCTGGGCACTGCTGGTGCCACAGCAGGTGTAGGGCAGGAGATAAGACCAGACAGGCTGCAGAGCTTTGGGTCCTCCTGGGGATAGGTTTGTTCCCACAACATTCAGCAGGAGCTTTGCCATTGATGTGGAAGAGAGACATGGACCTTTAATTCACTGTGGGCTCAGCACAAGGTGTGGAGCACCATCAGCATCTCTTGTTGATCTTTGTGTTGCCTCTGCTCAGTGGACCTTTGTCATGGCTTAGGAGAAGGGCCAGGAATTAAGCTGCTTTTTGGGAGATGAAGAGGTAAGATGCACTTTTTCAGAGAGCAAATTTTAGAAGTCTGCCTTCTGAATGTCACCTACACTACAACACTCAGTGCTTGCTTTCCTTTTTTATGATGTGATCCATTTTGCTTTCAGGACAGTGAAAGCAACTCGTGTCAGCCCAGCACATCGTGGTCCTTGCCTTGAGTCCATCTCCAGCCCCATTCCTGCCTTGGACCTTTGCTGGCTTACACTTTTAGACATCTGATTGCTCTGGGGTTGGAGGATCTCCCACCTTGTTGTGTTCTTGAGCTGAGTTGTGACTTTCAAAGTGCACTGCTAAGACAGAGCAAGTCTCACAGCACTGGAGCACATGGAGGGTCTGGGGATGCTTCTCCCAGTTATTCCATCTGCACTGCCTTGTTGGCCAATCTCAACACTTGGGTTTGGTGTGTGGCAGTAGGATGAACTTTTAGTGCATTGCAAGCATCTTATCCATTAGGTTTGCTGGTAGTTAAAATAAAATCTTGCTGCCATTTGTTGTAACAAGTTGACAATCTTCATGGTCAGACTGCATTTGTAGAACTTTTGTACTCTCTTCCCCTCTCTGCTAGAGATAAAAAGTTGATTTCTGGCTTGTGTTTCTCTGGGAATATGTACCCAAAATCCATCAGAGCTTTGATTTGAGTCTTTATACATCAACACAGTACCTTGCACCAGGTTTTCCCCCTGCTGTTACATCAAATATTAGTATTTCTCCATCAATGAATTACTGTGTGTTTCTCAAAGTTCAGGGACATAAATTCCTGAGGCAAAATTGAGATCCTGAGGATTTTAAAAGTGATTAATTCAGGGAAATCCCAGGGACTGTGCTCTGCTGGGAGCTCAGTGGTCTGATCTGGGTCTGTGCATGGGTGATGTCTGTGAGAGCACAAGCAGGAGAAAAATAGGGATGAACATCTCTAACCTACAAAATCTTGCTATTTCCCCCCAAATAATTCAGCTCATACCATTTAGAGTATCTGAATGATGTCACAGGGAACACAAAGTCTCTTCCATATGATCCAGCTGTTGCTTTTTTCTTATTTTCCATAAAATGAATAAACTATGCCCACGAGTTTCATTTAACATTATCATTTCTTTCCTCTCTGAAAAGCTTTTGATAAGTAGCCTAATCCAAAAGCACTGTGGAGTTAGGGGTTTTTTTTTTCTTTAAAATTTTTCTGAGCAGAAGCTCCTATCCCAAAGGAAAGAATTTATAAACCCTGATAATCTCACTTTAGTCTGATGTTTAATTAATTTTTATTTCAGTTGCTCAATTTTGGGGAATCTGAAGTGTTTTGCAGAAAGAAATAGAAAATGGGAGCATTGTGAATTCTGTTTAAATAGTGGAAGAAAAAAAAGGACTGAAAACAAGTCTCATAGGAGAGCACTGCCTCCATTCAGAGCAAAATCTTTTTATTCAAGTTCCTTTTAATAAAAACCCTTCAGCTGGTGGTTTTGTTATTCTGGTGGATGGATAGTTGGAGTGTTTTGCAGGACTGCTGGACCTCACAGAGCAAATGAGCACAGTGGGGGCAGTGAGCTGGAACGTGAATTTTATCATTAGAGAATAATACTGTTCACTGCATTTGCCTCAACCACAGGAGCAGAGGGCAAAATCCAACTAGAAAAACCCCAATTTACCTGTGAATGTTTAACCTGGCCCCAGATATTTCTCATGTAGGTCATAAGTCCAAAGCAGTGAGAAATTCCTGTAGTAAATCTTTCCCAGGGGCTGAGATTGCCATGCTGGGATTGCTGCTGGAGGGTAAATGGATTTGTCCCTGTTCCTACAGCTCTCTGTGACAGTGGCTGAGGTGATGAACTCCAAGGATGAGGAGAAAAAGCAGATGCTCTTTTGCTGTTGTCTGCTTTTAATCTTGGGGAAAAGAAGTGAAGTTTAGTACGTGTGGGGAAAACAATGAATTTTTTTATGTTGAACACATCTCATCAAAAATCTTTAGTTATAATTTGTTTCCAAGCAGTGGCAATGAGACAACCCTTCATTTGCCTTGCCTGTTCCTGCTCTAAGCTCTGGTGGCCTGTGAGGAGTTCCATGTCAGGGCAAACTGGTGAAAAAAGCTGCATTAACTCTTGAAGAATTTCAGAATGTAATTTTTGCTGTCATTTTCATAACCTTCTGAAAAGATTATGATCAATCCATTGATGAACACTACCAAATATCCCAGTATTAGGCTTTTTTTAACCCACCAAAGGTGGAGAATTCTCTCTGTGTGCAGAAAGGTCCTGATGCTGTGCAGGCACTGCTCAGACACGACAGAACCAGTGTGAGCAGCTCTGTTTCCTCACAAATCCACAAGCCATGCCAGCTACGGTGGAGAAAGCCAAACCCAGCTCACTGGTCCATCTTGGCTGCAGCTTCCTTTGCAGTGGGAGAGCTCTGGGGCTCCACATGGAGGCATTTTAGCAGGGAAGCTGTGGCTGTCCCAGCCCTGGGAGTGTCCAAGGTCAGGTTGGACAGGGTTTGGAATAACCTGGGCTAGTGGGAGGTGTCTCTGCCCATGGCAGGGATGGCTGGATGAGCTCTGAGGTCCCTTCCTGCTCCATCCATTCCATGATTAATGCTTTCAGGGCAGAGTGATTTATTTCCCTGACTCTACTGGCAATTCCAAATCCAAGAGTTTGTTCCTGTGACAGTGAATGCAAGAACTGGAGTGGTGTGAATGAACATGAGGCCACTTACAGAGACCTGAGCTTAGCTTTGCCAGGGAAACAGCCCCGAGGCAAAACCTTCAATCCAACCCCCTTGGAGTCCGTTCTGTAAAACATTTCAGTGGGAAGAACGTTCCAGGTCGGATCCCTGGGAGTGGTGTGTCCTGTCAGTGTGTGTGTACAGCATCATTATCCTGGTGAAGGGATTGTACAAACGGGCTGCTGGATTGCTGGCATGGGAATAACAAAAATGTCAGGGAGGATTGCAGGAAATGGCACAGCAGACGTTGTGCTTGGCAGAATTATGAGCTGTGCATGAACATGTGCAGGTGGGACCCAGCAATCCATCAGGAAGACATGTTTCCCAATCCCTAATGCCAGGAGGCCTGGCATTATGCAGCTAGAGCAACGAGAGGGAGTGGGACACGTGGATTTGAGGGATGAAGCAGTCAGTGGGTAAGGGATTGGCTGGAAGATCACACTCAGGGCTGTGGTCCGTGTCTCCATGGCCAGGGGGACACCAGTGGGGAGTGCAGTTCTTCTGGGATCAGTGCTGGGACCAGCAGTGCTGACCATCCCTGCCAGTGACATGGACAGTGGGAGCGAGGGCACCCCCAGCCAGGCTGTGCATCCCACCGAGCTGTACGGAGCAGCTGATGTGCTGGAGGGATGGGATGGGATGGGATGGGATGGGATGGGATGGGATGGGATGGGATGTCATCCAGAGGGACCTGGGCAAGCTGGAGAGGGGGAGCTGGGGAGCCTGGTGAAGTTCAGCAGGTGAGTGCAAGGTCCAGCACCTGAGCAGGGCAGTCCCGAGCACACATCCAGCCTGGGTGGGGGATGGATCCAGAGCAGCCCTGGAGAGGACTTGGAAGTGTTCACGGCCAGGTTGGAGCAGGCTGGACCAGTGGAAGGTGTCCCTGCCCACAGCAGGAGGCTGGAAGGGGGTGGTCTGTAAGATCCCTTCCAACCCCAACCAAGTGTGGTGCATGGAAACATCTAATGATGTCTGGGAGTTCTGCAGGATCACAAACACCATCACTGCCCCAAAGGAGACCAGAGGGCTCAGTGTGGGCACACGGGAGAAATGATGTCCCACAAAACTCCTTAGGTTGTCTTAGCCAATTAAACAAGCCAGAAGTTCAGCTCTCCACAAGCATTTAAACAGGCAATTATTTGGTCTTGAAATAAGAAGAGGGAAAATGAATATAAAATCTCTTGCTAGGGGATAAACCTCTAGTTCAGTTTGTTGATCAGCCAGAAACTTTGCTAAGCCGAGTTCCAAAGTTCAGATAAAATAAAAGAGAAAAAAAACTCAGCAAGGCTTTTCAATTTCTATATATTTCTTTATTTGATTATTTCATGGCAGAGCATGAACTTGTCTGCATATATTGGATATTGTGTTTCAAAAAGAAGGACTCTGTACTGAATTCCCTGTAGAGACCCTGCAGTGCTGAGACCTGGGACAAGCCTGGAACTCCTGGAGTTTGGGTACCACGTGCTCTGGATTTTAGGCAGGGCAGGCAAATTAATTTGGGCATCATTGGTTAATTCCTCAATAATTTGAATAGCACAAAGCCACAGGACACACATTTGATGGGGCATTTTCTAAATATAAAAATGGGCTCCATTTCTTAGGTAAGTAACGTTGAACACTTGAGACAACTTCAGTGGTATCTACTTGATGAGTTTTTAATTTCCTATCAGAGTTTGGTAGAAATTCAAATATTTAAAATATTGCTGCAGTCTTAACATTTTGAGCAAACATTATTTTGTTGTTTTTTTTTTTTGTTCATTCCAATCAGCTGCTTCCGATTCCTTTTGTTCTGCAGTGCCAGATTCCAGCACTTGTGAAATCAAAACTCCTCAGGAGGAGGGAGCTCTGAGAGTTACAATATTAGATTATCAAGTAAAGTAGTTTCAGAATATCAATTGTGTTGAGGGAGCACAAATGTAAAGGGCAGGTTTTTGGGGATGGATATGTCTCTATATGTCTCTATTCCTGTCTAGACCACAAATTCTGAATACCTGCAGAGCTTTGGATCTTTAAATGCAAACTGTTCATCTCAAGTTGTGCAGCTCTAATTTGTGTTTTGTGTTTTTTTTTTTTTTTTTTTTAAAATTTGCTTAAAAGTCTTGTGCGAATTTCAAATCCAACTAGACCTAATTAAGAAGCAGAAAATTGAAATACCTTAAGGGGGTTCCCACCTGCACTGAAAGCTTTTAAAGGGTCTGGTTCCAGTGGGTTCATCACTGTTTTAGCAAGGAGCAGTCTTTTAAAATTTTATTTATTTCTATTTATTTGTTGTGATTTCTTTGTGCAAGGTGAGTAAATGGTGGTGGCACCTGGAGGAGCCACAGTGCTGTTGGGGGATGGAATCCTTCCCCACTTGGTAATGGCTTTGGTGTTGTTTGGGAGCTCTTGAGCTGGTTCTCACCTTCCTGTTTTTCTCTTCATCTAAAATAAAACCAGAAAACACATTCTTGGTTTTTATACATAGAGGAGATTTTTCTGTTCATTAAAGTTTTCCAAAGTGGCACAGTAAGATTGCCAGATGCTAAAAGCAAAAAAAAATCTTGTAAGCTGCTTTATAAAGAAAAAAATATAGTGATTTATGAGCTTATAGACTTTGCTACGTGAAATGGCAGGTTCATTTTGAATTTTGAACGTGTGTTTTCAGCTCTATGGAGCCTTTCTCTTTAGAACTGCTGATGTTTGCAGGGTCACCAGTCCATGGTAGGGATGTGCTGCCTTGTGTGTTAAATAACTTCATTCTCAAGGATATTTATTTCAGTGGTAGTGTTTTTAATCAGGTGCAATTACAACTCAGGCTGTAATGCTGACTTTCAGAAACGTAAGGAAATATAAATATCTGCTGTATTTTTCTTTGCTAACATGTTGAGCATCTTCAGTGGAACAGTGACTTTGACGTGCCAGCTGCAGAGCCAATAAATATGTTTTACATGAGATTCACAACCGTGCCAAACAGCAGAAAGTTTGCTATTAAACATCTTATTTTCTGAGCTGGGGATGTTTATTGAGGCTTTTCCACCTGCTATTCTGTTACTGAAAGATCCTGTTTCCATAAAGATCGGTGTCGTGGGGAAGGCAGAGATGATTTGTGTGGGTATTGAATCCCTCTGAGCAAAGGCAGCTGAAGTAAGGATGGAAATGAGGAAAGATAATCGTGGATAATACATCAATTACTTCTCTTATCTTGGCCACTTCTCTTCCAGGTTAAAAACCCTCCCTGAGAGAAGGGAATTTCACAGATATTTCCCATGACAGCTGCTCTGTCAGCGCTGTTTTACTGATGACAGCCAGTTTATTCTGATTTGCTTCTCCAGTCAACCATCCTGAGAAAATATTAGGTGCAGTTGACACATTCAATTGTTTTTATTTTAAAAAATGGAAGTTATTGTGTCGAAAATTTAAGAAGAAATTACAGCCTATCAAGCCCCAACCTGTAAAACTGAAGTTTGACTCTGACTCCATCATTTTCTTGACCTAAATCCCATCACTTCAAATTATAGAAAAGGACTATTACAATTATTTGGAAGTCTGCAGCTTTTTTTTTTTTTTCCTGGCAGATTTTGTGTACTTAATTTTTCTTGTATTCTTTGTGACATTCCAGTGTTTGTGGGTTGATGTTTGCCATTCACTTTCCGTGTGGATTTCTGTTGTGCTTCTCTGTGTTAAAAGGCAATTAGTAATTTACTGGTAACAAGGCAAAATTCCTCATTAGAAATGGGCCTGGCTTTTTTATTATTTTTTTTTTTTTACTTTTTGATGCTGATTTAAAGTCACCTGCAGCTTTATTTAAAAGTGGTGCCCCCCCAGCTCCACCTGCCATACCTTGAGTGTTTCCTTGCAGTGCACTGAATTTAGACACACAACAAAGGCTTTCTGTCTTAATCTTACCAAAAGTTTATTTTGCACCATCTTATCTTTGGAAGTCCGAAGAAATCGGGATTTAGAATATTTTCCTTTTGTTGTGGTAATCTTTTTAGGGAGATAAAAGTATTTCTCTTTGACATGGAGGACAACATTAGGGATTTCAGATGTCCTTCTTAACTCTGTTTCATCAAAAATATTGACTGTCTTCCTAATTTTTTCCCCCATGTACAGCAGAGCCTACAGATGTCTTAAGTCTCTGAGGGAAACAGCAGGTTTTGTAACTGAGAGTGGAAAGGTGGATGAGAATTTGTCAAACAGTTACTGATTTATTTTTTACTTCCTTAGTTTTTGGTGGAAACAAAGCCTGCTGTGTTGGGTTGCTGTCATGACAATGTCTTCTTTAACATTCCTAATATATAATTAGGGACCCACCATGTCCTCAAGCTCTGTTGGGTCATTGGTAACTTCGAAGGAAGGGTCTTTCTCAGTGACTTTCCCATGCTCTATCAAAAGATTTGGAAGTATTTTAAGATATTTTTTTAAAAGCAGCTCAAACATCTTCTGGAGTGTATTTGAATTAGCAGGGTGCCATGAAGGTGCTGTGACTCACCTGGATGGTGGGAAATGAGTAAGGAAACAAGTGCTGGTGCTCTCTGAAACTGGTTCTTAGTAATTTGAAATTATGTCATAATAAAGTGTGAAGGAGAAGGGAAAAATAAAAAAATAATCTGCTTTCCCTTTGTGTACTCTCCATCCCCCAGAACTAAGTGCATGAAAATTTACATAACATCAAAGAATGGGCATTTAAATTAAGAGGGAAGTTTCTTGCCTGGTTTCAGGTTGCAGTAAAATGTCATTCTCATCACTGAGGTGTTCTGGGTCACTTGCTCAGCTCCAAAAAGTGTGGGATCTAATTAAAGATGTCACTTTGTTTGCTGTAATTGTCACTTCTCACCACGGAGGGGCCAAGGAAAGGGACAGAGTGTAACACACTTGTCACAGCATCAGAGTGGGTCAGGCTGGAAGGGAGCACAGAGGGTCACCTGGACCCCTCCCTGCTCCAGCAGGGCCATCCCAGAGCACGTGGCTCGGGATTGGGGCCAGTTGGTTCTGGAATATCTGATTCCTCCCTGGCTTTATCTCAACAGCTCCAACTTGAGAGATAAAGGATGTCTGTAGGTGGTTCTGCTTGGTTATCTCCCTGTGAGTTACATGACAGTCAAATTGATAAGGAGAAAAAAAAGGTATTTTTTTAGGCAGTGCTTTTTGATAAATCATGGGAAAATAGCATAGTGTTGTTACTGATGGGATGTTCTGTTCTGCTTTTAAAATGTAACTTGAAATTCAGATGCATTCTCATTTCTTTTAGAGCTATGAAATACACTGGTTTAATTCTTTGTGCTCTAAAGGTAGTCAGAAGAATTCCTAAAGACAGTAGCATTTTGGAGGAAAATCAATCCTTTCATATCAGCTTCTAGAGTTCTTTTGGGCTGACAGGTAGCACTTAAAAATGTTTGTTGTATTTTTTTTCCCCAGTTGTCATCTGACAGCAGTGCAAGGATAAATCAGACTTATGCTCAGATTCTAAAGCAACTGAAACTAAATATTATGAAAGATGAAAAAGTGATCAAGAGACAAAACAAAACCTATTTAGTGAAAGACATCCCAAGCCTGTCAAAAATAAAAGAACGCCTCCTGTTGATATCAACCAAATGTAGGTCGTGCTTCCAGCTCTTGTTTTGTGAAGCACCAATGCAGTTGGGTTGGTTTTTTGAGAAGAGACAAAGTGACAATTCCACGACAATAGACAAGTGCAGGATCTCTCTTTCCATGCAGAACAACGTGTTTTTGGAAAATGTGCCACCCGTGGAGATGGAAAGAGAGGAGGGGACCCTCCTAAGCATGGCATGAACTGAGGAACAGTGTCAGCCTGGTCAGCCGGTGGTTTCCTTGTTGGTTTTTATTAAAGACCCTGTGTTAGATCCTTTGTGCTTCAGAGATGGAAAGCACAACACACTTGCAGTTTCAGTCTTCTAATTGACTCTGATATTTTCCTTCCCTGCGAGTGTTCATTAAAGGGAGATGATTTTGCAGTCGATACCTTATGATTTGTTATAATGCAAATAACATTTAGCACATCTTGTAGACTGTCTGGAGAATTCCCACAAGCTCCCTCGCAAATGTCATCTGACTCCTGGATCGAGCCAGGCTCTGCCTTCCTTGTGCCTTCCTGCAATTTGTCATGCTTCATACTTGGCTACATCTGCCAATTCTCATTGTCCTCACTGACAGCAGCTGTCACCGTGCCACTTGTGTCTCCAGAACTCTTGGTGGCAGCATCCTCTAAGTTAAGGGCTCAAAGGCAACCTGAGCCACTTGGAGATGTGGAGCTGGGGGGGGATTCCTGCTGAGAAATAGCACCACAGGATCCCTGGATTACCCTGGCAGGGAGAAACAGAGAGGGGTGTCACGGAGGGGCCAGCAGGTCCATCAAGTCCTGGTTATCTCTGCACTCCTTGGAAGGACTTGTGGGATGAAACCCATGGGAGAAGCCTCCACATGTGAGTCCAGCCACTGAAAGGGTGCAGGGCAGGGGGAGAAGTCCCTTCTTTTGTTGCCTTCAGAGTCGAGTAGATCCTTTGCTTGGTGTGTTCTCATTTATTGTGGACAAATTGTGGACAATTCCCACTTTAGAAAGCGGAGTTTGGAGTAACTTTTGGTGTGCCGTGAGAGACGTTCCACTGTCATAGTCAACCAGTCAGTTGAGGAAGCTACTTTGCAGCTTGTATTTTATACATTTATTTTATTTTATGGGAAGTTAGGGAATTCCTTTGGAATTGCAGCCTCTCATTGAGTTTGCATCTGATATATTAAAGACAGATATATTGAAATGCAGTTTATCCAAACCTTCAGCTATCCTTGTAAAGAGTTGGATCAGTTATTGCCATCCTGGTCTGCTGGTAGGTGGGATAACTCCACAGAAGGTTCTGGTTTCTCAAAGCTATCTCAGTCAGAATTTTCAAAAAGTTGACGGCTCTCATTGTTAATTTCATCTAACACAAGAATATTTGACTTAGTAATTAAGAGGAGTAGTTCCAGTTTGAGGCATGTTTCAAATAATCACTATGTATTATTATTGCTGTTTACAGTCATTTTATGAATTGGATAATTGTTACTTCAGTCTTTCAGTTCTAAGGATAAGGAATGATCTAGTGGATCACATGAAGGCCAGACACAAAGTTACCCAAAATTCAGTGTGTATCCTGTGTAGCCTTCCCCTGCTGCTGTTGAAAGGAGAGGGCCTGAGGTGAGCAGGTCCTGTTCCCTTGGGATCTGTGTCCTGCTGCTCATCCCAGAGGGTTCCAATCTCTGTATTGAGCTCTTCTTTCATATGCATGTGTGAAAGAGCTTTGCACAGATGGGGAACAGTTTTTATCCACGTTTCTCGGTGTAGTTACATCAGGAGGAGTAATTATTTCTATCAGCAAGATTGTGACAGCCACCACATATTATGGAAATTTCCTTCATTGAAACGTTAACATTTTCCCCCCTTTTGTTTGATTCTCACAGCAACATAAAGAATAGTTTTGAAATATAATTGCAGTCTCTAGAAGAAATATAAGCAGCCTGGCTATGAGGCTGACAGAAATCTTTGAATGCCTCGTCCTTGCTCCCTGATCACAGTTACATCCATTCCACTGTCAGATCCTGGTAGATTATCCTCTCTTGGCTCTGCAGAGATGCAGTAACATGTGATAACTGCTTTGCAGAAAGTATTATTAATATTTCATATTTCTATGTCTAGTAATATTAGGTTATTCTAATTATTCTCGATCTTTTTTTGTCATTTGAACCTCATAAAAGTCTAGTGAGAATCCTAATTAGAGTTTTACTGAATAGAGACAAAAGTTCTGTTTTGAGTCCTGTTCTTCACACATGCTTTGTAAGCCTAAAACTTTTCACATTGACTAACCCTCAGAAGTCCTGTCAGCATCTCTCTCACCTCTGCATTGTGAAATCTGAAAGTTATGTAAGGGCTTGTTATAAGGATTAGATAAATGTAATCCTGCAGCAGTATGGGAGAGAAAAATGGGTGTTCACATTCCAGTTTTACTGAAGTACAGAAATATTAGTCCAAGACACCCCAGAAATAAGTGTAGATAATCTTCAATGCAACTGAGAGCCTTAAAAGCAAAGCATATATTAGATTGAAAAAGAGAAATGTAACCTTCTGACCCTTGAAACTGGGCTAATTATCTTTTATTAGGATATAATTGTAGTGCATGAGCACAGAGATATTGCCTGGAACTAATTACTGGGTAAAAACAGGTGCGATTTGTGGAATGCTTTTATATCTGCAGATTGGAAATAATTGGCTTATCTATGAAAATATGCATTTGCCTATGGAGTATAATAGAACAGAAATGTTTAATTCTTAATTTTAGTAAGTACTAGTTAAACATTATTTAAACATTGTTGAATATCTTCCTGCCAAATCCTGAGTGCACCATCAAATCCTTAGTGTGGAACAGACTGTGCTGAAGTGGCCTCTGTGTCAGAGCCCAGGTAAGGAATAACAGGAAAGTTTTTAAATTAACAAATTCCTTGCTGGTTTTGATCCTCCTGGGGTCATTTAGGCACTGAGATACAGATGGTGAGGAGGATTTCTCCTGCATTTCATGTTTCTACCACTCTCTTTAAGAAGTTTCTGATGCCAAGATGAGAAGGTTGAATTTTCCCCCTTAACACAGAGTGGGTATTTCAACCCAACTCCCCAGAGGAGAAGAGTTCACGTGGTGCTGTCCCAAGCCAACCAAGGCTGCTGCTGTTTCTGGTGGCATTGGTTCATCCTCCCTGCTCTTTTGGGGTGGCTGTAGGGATGCTCTGTAAGAGGGAAAGGTGGCAAACCTGCTGTGAGAGCTGGAGAGGTCTCACAGCAGCTCGGGGAGTTGTGGGTCATGGCATGGGAGTTACTGGGCAGAGATGGTATAACAGGGTTAGAACATACATGCTGTGTGTGATAATCAGACATGTATGATAAACACACACCCTGGACCCCAAAAAAACAAGACTAGAGGTTCAGGGTTTGTGGGGAGAGGCAGTGACTTTGTAATTAGAATGGCTGCAGGATGGAAAAAGCGACGAGCTTTTGAGTTTCCTGCTCTTTGAGCTAAGATTTGTTCTTTCCACCAACACAATGTGTGTTCAAAAGTGCTTTCCCCACCAGCACTTTTTATTCCAGCAACTCTTTACAGCCTGATAAACTGGGAGCACGGGGAAATTGAAGCAGGAAGGACTGGTGAGTCAATAACACGTAGAATTTAACAACAATTTAACACAAAAGCCTCAGTTATGGAGCACATCACGGGCAGAACTTGGAGTGTCTCACATCACAGTTTGTATTTGAGGACCTGGCAGGACAATGATGCTGCTGCTCAGAAAGTAGAAAACTGACACTGTGCAGAAGTGGAAAATACCTGCTCTTGTGCTGATGGAGCTGTCAGGGCACTCTGGCTGCAAAAAATAGCTCTGAGCTCGGAAAGAGGGAAGTTGTGCTGACATAAGCTGGAGGAAAACAGTGGGGGATTCAGCCTGGGAAATGTCCTGGCCAGTCTTGGGGGCTGTGGGAAAAGGTGTGTTTCCAGGTAAGCATTTCATATTTCATACACTGATCTTAGTAGTGGTGTCACTGCTAATAAAAGTGTCATGGAAGTTCTGCTGGCGAATTCTGCCTGGGTGTGCTTTCTGATTTTAACCTCTGGAACGTTTAATCATTTCTTGTAAACCTGCTTAGCTTTGACAGCTGCTCTTCCACCAGGACAGGCTTCAGCTGCTTAGGGCTGAGAGGTTCAGACCTGGCAAAAAGCAATGAGAGGGACTTGAATCTCTTTTGGGGAAGGAATTGAATATAGATATTTTTGTGCCTCTGACTGACCTGACTACTCAGCAGTCAAATAAATGGAAGTGATATTTGCTCCCCCTAGCTTCTTTTTATTTTTCTTGCTAGCTAAGGAGAAAAAATCCTCTTTTATTAGGATGGTATGAAGTCTTTTTCCTTGGTGCACAGAGTAGTTTTTCTTTTTGATTTTTTTTCTTTCTTTAATCCTGTGTCCTTTCATGAATTTATCCAAGTGGCACCAAAAATTCAGTATATTTAAAATCCAGCCCTTTGAAATATGAGTATCATTAAAAGTCAATTTTAAAATTAAGGCAACCTCTTTTGAAAAACTTACCCTGGGACAAGTGTCAGGAAAAATTAAGCTTTGCAGGCAAAGTGTGCTGAGATGCACAGTCATTTTGGGAAACACTTCTCCTTGGGAGCACAGAAAATGCAGACACAGAGATAGCACTTGATTGCTTTTCACTGGGGAATAAAGTTTAGCTTTTAAAATTCCTTGGTAGTTGCTGGCTTCATTAAAGGGTTTTAGTGAGCAAATGCTTTGATTCTCAGTGAAGTGGGAGTTATTAAAACAGTTGTCCTGAAGTTTTTGTAAAAGACAAAAGATGTAAATAATTGAGGTTTTATATACATTAGGAGTAGTAAGTGTAGGAAAATATTCTGTCTTAATAATAGGCTTAACAAGGGAAGGCAATACATCATTTCTAATTACTGGTCTTGTCAATTATAGCTTTCCTCATGCTAATCTTTGAAATTGAATCCTAAGCTGAGAATTCTTTGGAAACGAGATTGCTTTTCTTCTTCTTCCATTCTGGGGGCTGTGTCACTGCACAAAGCCATGTGTGGCCATCAAACCACTTCCCTGCCTTTTGGATTAAGACCAACATTTCACTAAAAGTGATGGAGGACTTTGCACAGCCATCTGGAATATTGCTGTCATATGGTTCTTCCAGGGAAAAACAGGGACAAAATGGATTCCCGGCATGGCTGATCTACCAAGTGAAGTGTTGATTACTTTTGTGCCTCTCTTTGGCTTACAGTCTGCTGTTCAGCTTTTGTGTTTGAAAGGGAGCATCATTGAAAAGTTAAATCTTTGAGGATGTGTAGCAAAGCCTTGCAGGTTTGCTGGAAGATGCATCTCCTCCCATCGTTTCAGGAAAGCACCTGGTACACAAAGGTAAATAGAGAATGGTAACTTCTGTTCCTGAAAATTAAATTGGGTCTTTTGTTTTTATCTGGCCCTTGAGGCTGGTGAATAAGGAGCGAAACAGAGCCTGAGATCCCTGTCCTGCTCCAGGGTGAGCTCACAGTGCTCACTTTGCCTGAACGTGCTGGGTGGGAGGGATGAAAATGTTCAGTGACTGAGCCCATCAGCAAACTGTGGGGCTGAGAGTGAGGATACACAGCCAAAATCATGGAATCACAGGATGGGTTGGGTTGGAAGGACCTTAAACACCATCTTGTTCCACCCCAGCCATGGGCAGGGACACCTTCCACCAGCCCAGGTTGTTCCAAGCTCTGTCCAACCTGGCCTTGGACACTCCCAGGGATCCAGGGGCAGTCACAGCTTTTCTGGCCCTCCCATCCTCCCAGCCAGGAATTCCTTCCCAGTATCCCATCCAACCCTGCCCTCTCTCAGTTTGAAGCCATTCCCCCTGTCCTGTCACTTCATCTCTTGTAAATAATGTCTCTCCATCTTTATTTTTAGGTCCTGGAAAGCCACAATTGAGTCACCCCAAATCTTCTCTTCTCCAGGCTGAACCATCCCAGCTCTCCCAGCAGAGCTGTCCCATCCCTCTGCCCATCCTGGTGCCTCCTCTGGACTCTCTCCAGCAGCTCCCTGTCCTTCTCTGCTGCCCCAGGGCTGGGGGCAGCTCTGCAGGGGGGTCTCACCTGAGCTGAGGGGCAGAATCCCTCCCCTCAAAAATCGACTGGTCTTAGGATTTTGCTTCTTGCCCACGTGCTGTGTTGTCACTTCAGCAGAGCACGCTGATCCTAAAACGAGGGAGACCCCCCCAACCCTTCACCTTCAGGCAGTGCTGTGCTGAGGGACAATATTTCTGAGCCTCTCTGCTTTCTCAGGGCTCCTGTGTGGCCAGGAGTTTCCAGAAAACCTGCTCTGTTTTCAGGCTCTGCAATGTGATGCCTCTATGTTTCTCTGCTGTTAAGTTGGCAGAAAGTTTGGCCCTGGTTTTGCAAGCCTGGCCCCTGTAGGTCGTCACGTGCTGGTGTAAGTAGTCATTGCAATGAAATAATTTTATTTTTTAGGGTTGGTTTTTTTTTGAAGTGATTTTAGTTCTAGCAAGAACACAAAGCAACAGCAGTTAGGTGAGAGTTTTCTCCCTGCAGTGATGATGGGCTCGAGCTGTCGTGGTTCTGGGGAGCTCCACTTGGACCACGAGCTGTTCCCCATGAGCTGGTGTGTGGCCATCAGAGTGACAATGACTTGTGGCTTGAACTGTGTGCTTTCCAAAGGCAGGGTTGTTCCTGCCCCTGCTGTCTTTGACAGCTGGGGGTTTGCACAGCCCATTGTCAGTCTGGTCTCCCAAAAGGGGGGCTTTGCTCACCCGTGCCTGCTTTTGTGACTGGATGGTGCTGTGGGTGTTAGGACAACTTGATTGCCATCACTGCTGCACTGAGCTCAGGAAAGAGTCTGGAAAACCCATCCCAGCTGCCCTACAGCTCCCTGGAGATGTCCTCTGTGTGTGACAACCCAACATGGGATTGCTGCACCTGATGAGCTTTGGTGGTCCCTTCCAATCCAAACTGTTCCATGTCATATATTCCTTTCAAAGATGATTATTTTGGGGTTCCAGGCTCTGGTGTGTTGTTGAGGGGGGTGAAGTTTGGTGCTTGGTCCCTGTTCCTTTCAGCTGGGAAGGGATGGAAGCTCTGGAGAGGAGCACACTGGGTGCCAGTGGGAAGAGCTGCTCACTCGTGGTTGATGATTCCTCCAATGATGATTCCAAAGATGATTTCTGTGGCCAGCCCCCAGAAGGCACTGAGGAGCTCTGCTGGAGCTGTCTCCAACCCTCCCCAGCTGTGGAGGTGCTTCTCATGTCCAGCCTTAAGGGAAGGAAAAAGTAAAGAGTGGAAAATTAAAATGTCATGCAGGGTAATTGGTCCTGCACAAGGTTTAATTTAATTTTTTCTTTTTAATTAAGAGTTTAAGGTAGAACAAGAAGGAGGTAAGCAAATAACAATGGCTCATGACTTGCAGGTGATTTAGGGAATGTACTTTACAAGCTGTAAAATTACAGGTAGAATACAGATTGATCTATTTATTTGGTGCAATAGATTGAATCTGTCTGTGGTGTAGTGGCTTAATATATATTAAAATCAGAGATTTGGGAATTTTATTTTATTGATCTCACCTCATTTATTTTCTTAAATCAGAGATGGGATCAAGTTTCTCAGGGAAAATGATAACGAGAAAGTTTTTATAAAGAGATTTAAGGAACCTTGAGCTATAAGGGAGAAGCTGGGAACCATCGTGTGTGCTGTGTTAGGGTAATCAAGAATATTTCAGTGAGGGTTTTGCAAAGCTTTTGAACAATCTCTTTCCTTTTCATATTTAAGAGAACTATTATGCACATCTTCAGCTCTGACTGTGCTCACACAACTGGCTGAATGCAGCTCGTAATAGTGCTGGAAGAATTTGCAGCGACATTTCTGAAGTATTTTGTCAATGATGTGGTGCAAGTCCCCAGCCACACCAATAAACCCCATTACAATCAGTTGAGATATTTGCCTTTTCTTTCAAAACTGGTGTGATTAAATATCTTTCAACAGTTTAAATAGAGCAGATAAACCCCACGGTCTGGGTGGGTGTAGTGTGAGGATGGAGGAAAGAGGTTGTGGTCCTGACACGACCAGTGAGGACAAGAGAATTTTGTAGGACCATGGCAATGGAATTTTGTAGGACTATGGCAGTGCAAAAAGCTTTCCCCCCATGAGAAATCTTGAGGCAAAACTATGTTTAAAGAAAATCCTCAAGGTGCCTGTTGTCTGCAGTCAGACACTCTTTCCCCTTAGACTGAGAACCCATAAACCTTCCTGCCTGTGGGTGGTGTAAAGGGATGTGAAGTTGTGGTGTGAGTTTTCCCAGGTTATCCCATTCCCTGTGCACTCTCCTAGGAAGGCAGAACAATTTGTAGCTCCAGGCAAAATGCCTCCAGTGCTCCCTGGGGCACAGCTGCTCCATGTGCTGCCCAAATGGCCCAGAAATGATTGCTTCACCAATTGTCAATATTTACAGCTTGAGCAAACAAAACCCTGGATAAAACAGCACATTGAATTAATTCCTATAATCTTACAATTTCATTATGTCGTTGGCTCGGTTTTGACCTCAAATTATCTTAACCATAACTTAAAAGTTATGGGAAAATGACAAAGAAAATCCATGCAGAAATTTGTCAGTGAAATTGTCCCTAAAAGATTGATCAGAGCACAACTAGAGAAACTAATCTGGGTTTGGGGGGAGGCTTCCCTTCCTTTGTTTAATCAGGGCAAGTTGTGTGCGAGGACTTGCAAATCTAAACCTAAATGAGGCAAATCACAGGAGTAGGAAAGTGCAATAGAAAATTACTGTCAGCACAAAATACAAATCTCTAGGACTCCTTGAAAAAAATTATAATGAGAAAATAATAATAATAATCAACGAAGGTATCAGCTTCATATTGCACCAGATACATTGGGGGTTTGGTTTCAAATGCTATTTAGCAGTGAGGAACTCTGTAGTTACATTAACTTGCAAAAAAGCAGATTTATTACAAAGGCAAATCTGGGCTCAGCAGTAACTCAGGACACTCCACAAAGGCATGTGGGTGCAGGTTAATGCAGGACTCATATATAACTAGAAGTTCCCTAAGATGCTGGATCAGGACCATATTAAAACCATCAATAAATAGTTCAAATGCTGCTGTTTGTGGTAGTGGTACCTCATTGTTCCTTATTGCCTGTATTACCATATATTAATTTTCATAAGAGAAGTGAGAAATCCTTCTCAGTGTAGTCACTCCTGTAATGTTGTGCTCTGCTCTTTCTCTTTTCATCACCTACCATGGCTCTAAAAGATGGAAATATATTCATCCAGTATATCTATGCACGGCTCCCGAGATTCTTAAGAGTATCTCATCTAACAAAAATTTATGAGAGAGAAAACTCCTTTTGTTTGCATTGTTTAAGGCCAGAAGAGAGTCTGCAGCCTGACCTTCTGTAAATGTCAAACCTTTCGAGCTCCTGAATCGTTCTTTGCTTCTCCCAGAAACCAGTCAGTCATCCCTGTGACTGCCAGAATTGCCATGCCTTCTGATGGATTGTCCCAGAAGTTCATTTGCTTATTTGCAGTCATTTCCAGGTTAATTTGCCATCCTCAGCCTCCATCCCATTTTTCTATTGGGTGACAAAATCGTGTTGTTGGTGTTTTGTTCTCAAAATTCACGTGGTGTTCCGTGCAGGTGCCACGTGGAGATGGTGGAAGTTTGTGAGTCGTGGAGTCACAGAGTGGTTTGGGTTGCAAGAGGCCTTAGAGATCATCTTATTCCAACCCCCTGCTGGGGAAGGGACACCTTCCACTGTCCCAAATTGTTCTAATCCCTGACCAACCTGGCCTTGGGCACTTCCAGGGATGGGGCAGCCACAGCCAAAAATTCTTTCATGATATTCCCAATAACCCCATAGCAGTGGGAAGCAATTCCCTGTGTCCTGTCCCTCCATCCCTTGTCCCCAGTCCCTCTCCAGCTCTCCTGGAGTCCCTTTAGGCACTGCAAGGGGCTCTCAGGTGTCCCTGGAGCCTTCTCTTCTCCAGGTGAACACCCCAGCTCTCCCAGCCTGGCTCCAGAGCAGAGGGGCTCCAGCCCTTGGAGCATCTCTGGGCTCAGTTCAGCAGCTCCTGGTCCTGTCACTCCATGCCCCTGTGGAAAGTCCCTCTCCAGCCTTCTTGCAGTGTCCCTTCTGTCCTGGCAGGCTCTGGAATGGTCCATTTTATCCAGTCATACTGAAACTCCAAAAATGTGGATTCGTGATAACAAGTTCTGGATGAAGCTGTTCCTTTACAGGGTGCTGGGTGTGCTGTTATCACTGGTCCAGACCTGGGGCTTTTTCGGTACCAAGAGGAGAAAATGTCTTATATTTTTGTCTGCCTTTTTTCTTACATAATTATTTTGCTGTGAAGACTAAGAATTAATGTAACTAATAGAAAACCCAGTCAGCAAGTAAGGCTTTGCTTTTCTAGTTAAATGGGTTTTCATAGGGCGCAAACTTTGAAAGCAAATGGTATATTTTCTTAAGAAAATTTGAATGGCTAACTAGCATAAAAGAGCATTTAGATGATTATTTGGAGTTGTGTTAATCAATGAGAAGTTTGGCATTTAATATTTTGAGAGAGCAAAGTTCTGAGCAGACTCAAGGAAACAGAGGCCCCGTCGATGTTTGCAACACAAACACTGGAAGGGACAATCTGTTTTAGTTATGCTTTTGAGCACACTTTAAATGTAATTTTAGTGCATAATAAAAATGAATGCTGTGTTTTCCAAATGCATCTGCTGAGCTTGAGTTTCCATACCAGATGGCTTTATATTATGTTAAAACTCAACATACAGGATGCTACTGCTCGCTGGAGCTGCTGAAAGTGACCTTGCCTTTTCTTCTGCATGAGCACAAAACATGACATTTATTAATTTTGACACACAAAAATGTTGCTCTTCCCAGCTTGTTGTCATATTCTCTTTTACCTGGGGTTTAGGGTTAGTTGGTTTTGCTGCTCAGAAGCGTCGTGGTGTTTCTAATTTGGAGATTGATTCAGATACAAGCTCTGCCCAAATTGCACATAAATCTTGCTCGATATACACGATGTTTATGCTACTAAATACTCTGCATAAATCACATCCAGGCCCCTGAGTTCTGAATTTCTGAATCTGCATCTGGCACATGATATCCAGGCTTTCTCTTTCCCTCCTCCCTGAGCCTGCTGTGCCCACTCTGTGTCATTGCACCCCTGGGAGCTCTGCCCCAAGGCATGGCCACGGTGACATTGCAGCAGTGCTGTTGGGGTGCCTGCAGCTCTGGGGGCTTCACCTCTGGGGGTTCTTTGGTCTTCTTAAGACTCTGTGGAGAGAGCAGTGCCTAAAACTAGGCTGTGAGTAAAGCCTGGGCTGCGCCTTGCAAGTGGAACCTTGATGAAAGATGAAATGTCACCGTGTCACTGACATTTGTTTGCTTTGTGCTGCTTCCTCCACAAAAGCCTTGGTGTTCTGCAGAGCTGTGCTGTGAAAACAGTGTGGAAAAGGCTGCCTTTTCCTGTCATCTGCCTTAGAATGGCAAGTGACTGCTCAAGCTGCGTGGCAGCTGGGATTGGGCTAATTATATATTATATATTTAATTTCATCCTCCTGCTCTCAGAAGCTTGGCCCTTTCTGAAGAGCAGGGTGAAGTTCTGACCATGAGAACCTGCCTAGGGCCAGGGAAGCCTCTGAACATGTGGGAACGTGGAGCTGGATGTCTTTGCATCCCTCTGTGGCTGCCAGCTGCTGATAACAATTCATTTTACTTGACCTTTAGGCAGTGAATATTCCATGCAAGATAGAAGTGCTGTTCAGGCTGGTTTCTCTTTGATTCTTCTATTACTCGGACCGTATTTCCCCCCTGTGGGTCATGCAGAGCACCTATTTTGTGGTGATTGTGTTAATTTGCATTTAATTGGCCTGGCTGTTTATTCATCTGAAATTTTGGATGTTTCCCATCCTCCTTCTGTCTTGGTTATCAATAATTTTTGGGATGTTACTGCTCACAGTGTTTCTGAAAGGTGGGAGAAATGTATGGTACTTTTTACTGAGGCTGGAGAGATAAAAGAGCATCACTTGCCACCAAGTGCACAGGAATCCATTGGGATGGATTCCCCAAAATCTGGGGTAGCTTCCTAACTACTGAATCTGCTACTTTCCTTCTTGCAGCAAACAATTATATATATGAATATAATATATATAAACAATGCCCATTTTAATATTATTTGCTGTGATCCAGAATTCATTCTCTTATTATTTTTCACGGGTTGCTCAGAATTTAAACACTTTGATAAAATCAGAGCTACTGAAATCATTGTCTTAGATTAAAACCAGCTATATTTTAGAAAAGTAATGTAACTTGGTACCTTCTAACACCTTTAAGCCAGGAACTTTTGTGTTTTTTGTGTGTTGCCCAGAGGTGGACATCTTGAGTAATTTTCTTTTCCTTACTTTAGAGTGTTAAACTGCTTAAAAAATACTGAGAAATGCATAAGGCAGTTCTCTTTGTAAGCAGACCTCGCCTTCCTCAGGCCACTTGTTAAATCATGGATGAACTGGGGAGAATCCCAATGGCAGGTATTGTAAAAATTCACTATATTTGACACCCTTGTCATAAGTCAAGAGATGGTGATTTAATTAAAAACTTGGATGCATGCATAAATTTAATCAAAAATCATGTCTACACAGTATTCTTCTCCAATGGCGATGCTGGATAACAAACACAAACCCTTTTGTGGCTTCAAAACCAACCAAAGAAACTGCAATTTGTTAAAGAGCAGCAGTGACCATGTTCAATTTTAGGCTGGGCTTGTTGTTTTTTAAGAAGACTATTGAGGGCAAGTACCTTTTTGTAGCAATTATGGCCAAAAGAAAGCGAAGGTAACAGGAGAAATGATTTTGCTGGCTTGCAGCTTTATTCCCAAATCCATCAAGAACTCTCCAGCAGTAATCCAGCCCTAATCCACATCCTGGCAGAGAGCTACAAAGAGGCTGTTTTGTCTTAAAACTCCTGACAGAGATCACTGAGGATGAGGGAGGTCCTCCCTTTATGGGTTTTTAGGAACCCCAGGCTCTTTCATTCACCTTCTTCAAAGGCTGTTCTCTGTTAAGCTCTTCCTGTTGTCCCCTGCCAGAGGAACGTGTGTTTTGTAAATGTTTTTATGCTCAGGAAGGTGAGGATGTTTCTGAAGCTCAAATTCACAGCTATTTGTAGAGCTGGTAAAAAGTGTAAAATTCTGGAATTCAATGGTTATTCATTTCTTTTCAATGGTGTTTTCAGTTTGGGAAATTGAAAACTCTTGCGGTGTTCTAACTGCTGTTTGCCTGGCTATCCCATTTCAAACCCCAGAATCAGAGTGCTTTGGGTTGGGGGGGACCTTAAAGTCCCTCTGGTGCCACCCCCTGCCATGGGCAGGGACACCTCCCACCAGCCCAGCTTGTTCTAATCCCTGACCAACCTGGCCTTGGACACTTCCAGGGATCCAGGGGCAGCCCCAGCTTCTCTGGGCACCCTGTGCCAGGGCCTGCCCACCCTCCTAGCCAGGAATTCCTTCCCAACACTCCACCTGACCCTGGGAAGCCATTCCCCTTGTCCTGTCCTTCCATCCCTTGTCCCTTCAGGTCCCTCTCCAGCTCTCCTGGAGCCCCTTTAGTGCAGGGAGTGGCATATAATGCAGATTCTGAAGATTTCCATGCATGGCTGTGAAACAGGCAAAGCCATCCTATTCTCCATGTGTTGCTGTTAATATTGATGTCATAACACAGCATTGCATCACTTGGAATGAAGGGCTCAGCTAAGGAAAGCAACCAGCAAATGCTCCCAGCCAGGTTATTCAGGGCTCACACAGACACAGCAGCACTGGCAAAGTCAAGCAAGGACACTTTGCAATGGCATTTTACTGACTAACTAAAATTTTATTGACTTATGTTCCACATGATGGAGCATTTAGCAGTCCCCCACACCCTGATTCTCTTCTCTATGGCAGCAGGAACGACCTGCAATTCCCATCAAATTATGTTTCCTTGTGTCTTTTGGACTTGATGTTGCTGTTTGATGTTACCACTTTTTGTTTTTTCCTTCCTCAAGCCTGTCTTTACTGTTAAGGATTTTATTTAGGAAAGTTAGAAAAGTTCTTTTAAGGTGTTTTGTGAGACACAACTTTTCACAAGGTTTGCCTCTATTTCACTCCTTGGAAATGCCTACTTTCCATATAACACTCCATATTGATTATAAAAAGACTTCTCTCTCTCCATAGACATTTTGTTACCACAGAACAGACATTGGAAAGTCTTGATTCATTTCCCCAAACCACAAATGAGCTGAAAGAAGACAATCTGCTGGGTCATTTCACTGCACCAGCACTTTGGAAAGAAAACTGCTGATGTGAGGGCTCAGAACCTGTCTTTTCAGAGAGTGTTTTTCAGGTTCTTTTATGATCCTCATGCCACAGTAGCACAATACTCATCCAGACTGGTACTAAAGTACACATGGGTCAATGCAGACCTGATTGATGTTTTTAAGTTCAGGTTGGTCTCAAGGAAATCCTGGAAAATGAAGCAAACCCAAGGATAAGATGTTTGTGTTCCGAGCAAGTGGTGGTTTATGCAACCAGTTGTATATGGTCAAATGTCCTGCTCTGATGATCCATATAAAAGCACAGGAGGAAAATGTAAAAAAACTGGGACTAAGGCCTGTGAATTGTTCCTTCTGCCTGACTGAGGGAAGGACATAATCCCAGGAGCTGTTTGGAGGTGGACACTGTCTCACTGCTGGTTTTTGACTGTTTTTTTTTCCCCAGAGGGGAATATTGAGAGGACTTTGCTCAGAAGGCAGCACTGGTGCCAGATGTTCACATTGGTGCCAGATGTGAGGAGATATGTCCTGTCCTCAGGCATCCAGACTCATGGCCAGGTATAGCTACTCTGGGGAGCTGCATTTAATTAGATTCGCTCCTTATGTATTTCCTAAAGGAGTCCTCTTAACATTTTCAGGATGAAACTTGGTAAGTTTGGTCTAACAAAATGTAAATTCTTGGTTATGATGACAGAAGTTTGCAAAAATAAGCAGAATGTGCCTTTTCTTCTACCTAGCTCTGATTTTTTTTCTCACCCATCAGAATCCTTACAGAATCTCTCAAAACCTGGGACTGCAAAAATCAGTGACAGAACCCCTTTTCACCTCCCAAATGTCCCAAGAAATGAGCTGCAAGGAAATGATTATGAATTTCTTTACTCTGATATCAGCCCGAGGCTGTGTAGAGTACCAGCCTGCTGGGCTGCCCTTCCTTTTGGAACTTTGACACTTCTTTGGGTTTCTGGATTTGTATCCATACTTTCATCCTCTGAAAGTTTGGGAATGTAGCACACTCTGTTCACTTTTGCATCCCTGACTGCTGCAGAAATGACATCTGTCACTAGAACAGACACTGAGAAAGGCAGATGTGCTCAGATGCTCAATCAAAGAAGTCCTAATCCTGTTCCAATTGTCAGTGTTCCCAATTTTGGAGTAGCCATCCTGCTCCCTTAGATTGTGGGGCTTTCAAGGGCATTATCAAGAAGCAGCATGTACCCTTGAAGACAAAATTAACTCCAGTTGTTCTTGTGTCACAACATGCAACTGCAAATGGCCAAAATGCTGGTCCAGTTGGTCCCCTGCAAACACCTGGACCTTGACACATCCTCACCAAAGAGATTTGCCATGCACAGTACAGACCCCGAAATGTTTGTAAACTGCATGTGCACTGTGCAAACTAGATGCAGTGCCAGGGAAAGATCCAACTTTTGATCATTTACTGGATGAATTCCATGTTTGAAGTGTTTGAAGCAGGCAAGACCACAGCAGGTCTTTCATCTTCCCGCTGTTGGTTGAGCTCTGTGATGTCATGATATGACAAGAGAAGATATGGCCCTAAAAGAGTTTTTCTATTCCTCTTTCTTTGCTTGTAGTTTGTATTCATTTCCTTTTGGAACATTCTGTTATCTGCCAATGGTATTTTCCCTTGTAATTTTCGAAGTTTCATTTAAAGGAGTGATTGAGAAAACAAGGGCAAGATGGTCTAGTGAAGAATTGTGAAAACATGTGATGTGTTGAAAAAGTCTGTGCTCCTTAGGCAAGACAGCCAATATTTTGCCCTCTGTAAAAACTTCACTGGTGCATGTATTTGAATTTGAAAAGACCAACATTTGCATATGCAAATCACATCCCTGCATTTGCACAGGGAGGTTGGGTGAGCAGTTGAGGGCTGTCTGTGCAACAATTGTCATTTCAGTGTAGAAATGAGCCAGGGGGGGCTGTTTCACCCCCATTTTTTAATGTTAGTTTTAGGAAGCTGTGCCTGACTGTGGTTATTTTCTGTTTGAAAGGTAAGAGATGAATTTTCACAGGTGAGCAGTTGCAGGGTTAGGTGGACTTTAGAAGCTCTGAGATCTCCAAACAGTAGTGTGCTGTGTTTTTATTTAAATCCATAGTTGATGACGTAGCTCTTCAACTTCAGACTGTTCATTAAACATAAAACTGCCAAATCCATATTTTTATCATTCTTGTGCAATGAGACTATTGAAAAATATAGACCTGAGATTGCAAATAGTTAGAACAAATCTTCCAAGGGTTCAGCATTTAACATGAGGTGCAAAATCTAACAGGACAATGTGAAAAAGGCATGTTTTAAAAGTAAGTTATGCTTTGTGTAATTCCACCTCCCTACCCCTGGTGCCTCTTTCCTATCTCTGCCTGAGGACTGTGGTCAGAATTTATATCTGATCATTTAGACCCAAAGACTGATTTCTTAGAAGTTTAACTTGGATTTTTTTATGGTTGTAGTCTTAGGATGTAGATACATAAATCTCACTGCCTCCTTGGGTGGAGGATAATGAAGATAATGACACCCCTCTCCCTGACCTTTGTGCCAATCATTGGGAAAAGTCATTAAAGAGTCACGGGAGCTTTTCTCTCCCTCTCTTGGGTTCAGGCATTACCCACCAGGAGAGAAACTTCTTTTCTGCCTTTGGAAACAAGAGTGATCAGGCAAATGATCCACAGAAGAACAATTCTCAGCTCACTGAATATCCTGGCTCAGGCGTAGCAGGGAGAACATGGGTTGGTTGGTTGGTTTGAACTGTGGCTGCTGAGGAGACACCAAAGGTACAGGGGAATGCTGGTTAGTTGGTGATGCACTCATGAGGGATGATGGTTTTTATAAGAAGGAAGTGTTTTACCTGTCATTGAATGACCAAGTTCAATCAGACAATGTTGTTTTAGCAGGGTCTCTATTGCCCCTAAAATCCTGTTAATGCTATGCCCATACTGTGTTCTCACTTCTAGTCAAATCTGAATTTCCTTTCTACACAGGGATTTGGACAACCTTTTCTTGACAGGGAACTTGAAGAAAAACTTTTTTAATAACTTTGATGCTGGAGTGGATGACAATGTAGGAGACAAGGATGAGAGAACAAGAGCAAACACTTTACCTTGAAACAACAAAACCTAAATGTGTGATTGAAGTGACCATGAGTTGCCATCATTAGTATATTGCTGACAAAATACTGATCCCAAAATTCCTTTAAAAATCTTTCAGCATTTGAGTGATTGTGGTGCTAATAATAGGATGATGCTGCAATTTTATTGTCAGGGTTGTTCTTGGGCTTGACATTGTCTTTATCAATCTGTTAATGAAAATAATGCTTATGTAAGGTGTTATTATGAATTCCTGGTCCCGAGCCAGAGATGGTGGCAATGATATTCCATAGCTGGGCATGTTACAGGACAGTCCTGTTTAGTTTCTTTTCTAAGGGACCACTAGAGGGATAAAGGTTTGGGTAGTGGAGTGTTATTTAAAAACCAACCAAACAAGTGATCTGGAGCAAGAAATGAACCTGCTCAAATTGCCTTTCAGAGTTGAAATATATCAGCACAAAAAGAGTGAAAAAGAAAAAAAAAGATAGGAAGCAGATTGTTTGATATAATTTCCTTGAAGTTTTCAAACTGGAGGTCCCTTTTTAACATATTTAGAGGATAAACATGTCTTGGTCTTTGCAGCTCTGCCTGTGCTTGTGAAACCTTGGGAGGAAAGCAAATAGGTGGTTGCTAAATTCCTTGTCTCAGTGCTGGTGCATTGTTTTGCCAGTGTAACTGCAGTTATATGCCCATATGAGCTTTATTTCCTCATTTCATTCACTTGCCCCATCCCTGGAGGTGGCCAAGGCCAGACTGGACTGGGCTGGTGGAAGGTGTCCCTGCCCATGGCAGGGGTTGGAATGAGATGATCTTTGAGGTCTCTCCCAGCCCAAACTGTTCTATAATTCTATTTTTTTTTTCCTTTTTTTTTGCTGAATCCTGTTTAGACCCATTACAGCAATATTCTGTTCTCTAATGCTGTAGAGTCTGGAAGGATCAGAAGAGACAAGTTCTTACGGTGCTGTGCTCTTTGTCCCTGCCAGATGATTGCCCAAATCTTCTTGTGGAGAGTGCAGCTCTGCTCAGCTGCTCTGCAGGCAGGTTGTAAACTGCCAAGCCAGGTCCTTGTAAATACAAAATGAACCAGCTGCCAGTAAAACTGAAACACAATTCTCTATCCCCAGTACATGCAAGCAGAGAAACAAATCCCAGATATTCACACTGACAGCTGACAGTCCCTTCTCACTTTATGGGACTCTGTTCTTCCCCTCGCTGAGCAGCCTCAGGTGTGGCAAGGACAAAGAGATAATGGGGCTGCAGCCTCAGAAAGTTCCAGATCCTTTGACACTTCAATTGCAAAGGACCTTGCTTGGCAACTGAGCTCCTGTTTGCAGGAGAAGGCAGTGCCAGAGGTGGCCGAGGGCAGCGGAATTAGAAACCAGGTTTGTTTTGATACAGGCACAGGGTTTGCAGTGTCATTTGGCAGAGAGCACTGACAGCGTTCTGAGCTCCATTAATGCCTGTGAAAGGTGTCAAAGGATGGAGAAGCTCAGGCAGGTGTTTAGCTCCAAAAGGACTCTGTCCATGTGCTGGGAGCTGCCTTCCTTTCTGGTCATGGTATCCCCAGGCAGAAGTCTAAATGCACAGGCACTGCTGACAAGATAATTAAAGGATTGGCCCTAGTTTATTGTGCCCATGGACATCCTGTGATTTGTCAGTGCCACAAAGGATATCACTCGATGCTGGTGGGCTGGATGGTGCTTTCTGCAGCGCCAGTGAATGGGTTCTCAGGTGTTCCCACAAAAGGCATCTCCTGATGCTAACAAATCAGAGGTTTTAGTTTATTATGGTGATATTCAGCTGTCGTAGGTGGTGACATGATGGGGTAATGTCAGGTTCATAATCTCATTTATAATAGGAAAAAAAATGGCTTATGGGTACAGCTTGTGGATTTTCAGAGTTTTGGGAGATAAAAACTTCAGCATTTGCTGCCTCTGATATTTACACTGACCTGAATCTTGGCCTGGTTCTCATTAAAAATACTGCATATGAGGAGCAACCCTTTACAGTTTTAGGAATAAGAACTGGGCTCACTAGAAAAGCCAAAACTGTGCCTTAATTTCAGGATAATACTGATCTGAAAAGAACTAATGACCTGCTGTGACAGATTTATAACAATAAAAACCTGATGACTCTCCATGGCCTTCACTGGTGTCATTTCTAGTTGCATGAAGCTTTGTCAAGACCCCCCAAATATTTTGAGCAGAGTTCTCTCTTAGAGAGTTTTAGTAATTTTCTTTGCCAAGTTACTCTCACAGCTGGATCAAGACAAAGTTTAGCAGTTTTTTTGCCCACCCTCCCTCGGATCAGTCACGAGCCCGTGGGAACCACACAAGGGTTGGAGCAGAGCCTGCATCTGTTCAACCCAGGCACGGCTCACAGGGATGCTCTTTGGGTCCAGCTGAGCTCAGGCACGATGGGAAACGCTTTGTGGGGCAGTGAGAAGGTGAAGAGGCACAGCCTCGCACGTTTTACACCCCAGAAATCCCAGAGTTTACACCACAGCAATCCCAGAGCGTGGGAAGGGATGTCACAGCACCAACATCGGTCCAACAGACTGGTGGGATTTCAGTGGGAAACAGCCTGGCCTTACTGGCAGAAAATAACAGCACGAGGAAGCTCTGGAGGGAGAAAATAAGAACCTAGATATTAATAGAAAAAGGTTATTTTTGTACTGATTTAGTGAGATAAACCCTCTTCTCCATTTGCCTTTCTTTCCCTAGAGGCATCCCATGATATTCTGGAGGCATCCCATCCTATTCCAGAGGTGTCTCCTGATGTTCCAGAGGTGTCTCCTGCTGTTCCAGAGGCAGAGTGAAAAGCAGGAGCATCCTTACCAAGTGAGTGCTGGGGAAGGCTGAGCTGCCAGCTCTGTTGCTGTGCCTTTTCTGCTCTCCCTCCTTCAGCAGAGGGGCCAGACTGTGCTTGGGACAGTGGAAGGGTTTGGCTTGGCAGCAGTTTGCTTTTGGGTGAGGTAATTTATGAGGTGCAACAGTTCGAATCCAATCTTGTTGAGTACAGTTTGTTCACAGCAGAAGTTTGGTCACTGAGTTCAGAGGGAGCAGAACATTACCATAAAGAATTCTATACATTGCTGTGAACACTGATATTATTTCCACACGTGGTTTATTGCAATCAACAAACTCTATTGTTGCCAGTGAGGCTCAGGAAATGCAGCTTATCTTAAATCCATACTTATCTGTGTGTGACACAAGGCCTTTCTCTAAATTTGCTATGGTGATCTTTCTATGTTTAAATAAAAAAGAGGGGGGAAAAAAGGAGAAAAAGCAATATAAAACAGTGAGCAGAACCCTGGTCTGGGGAATGAGATGGCTGGTTTCTCTTCCAACCTCTGCCAGTGTGACCTTGCACAGCCTCTTCTCTGCATTCTCATCCACCACTATAAAATGTGAGTAATGAGGTTATAAATGTATCATTTTTATTGAGTAATGATGTTGCACGCTTCTGTTTTGTCCTTTATTTCTGTTTGCGGTGGAGTTTAATATTTGCCAGTAAAAAGCGTGCAAGTAGCTCATTACATTTCAGGGTTCTCAGCCCTCAGCTCATTGCAGTTTACGTGTTTATTTGGTTCTGGACAGGGCTGTTATTAATCATTTGGAAAGTGCTCCAGCCAAGTTAACTAAAGAGAGAGAGCCAAAGGGGGCAGGATTTGCAGGCTCCAGGTGCAAGGGAATTGGCTTTGAAGCTTCAGGAAGTTTTCTACAACATCCTCATTCTCTAAAACCAACACCCACCCCACAACCTTCCTGCCTTAAAAAAATCCAGGCAGGAAAATTAATCTTTTTTTCCTCTTTGAGCAGTTTGCAAATCATTAAAAGAATTTGTTGTGGCTTCAATAATATTCAAATTATTACTCCACTGATTTCTGTTTAATTTAATCTTGATTTGTTCATTCTGCCCACTATAAATAAGTCACTACTAGAAGGTTTCCAGTGCACAAATTCTATAGGTCATTTTCTTGTTGTCTTTGAAGTGACACCTTTGAATTTGAAAACAAAAGACCTCAATGTCTCTTCAATTAGAGTTGCAAATTTAGAATAAATCTCCTGATTATAGTGTTGTAGTAAAACTGGATGTTCTGCCCCCTTGGGGTAATTTTTCTGGGTATTTCTTTGCAATTCCAACAGAAATGTAAATGGCAAGAAACTTATGGACTCAGAGATGTGCAGAAATACAGCCCATGGGTTTGTTGGATGCTGAGTGTGTTATTTATATGAAAACAAGTTCTGCTGTGCCCACTGTAGTATTTTTTTCACGTGTCCCCCTCCCTGGAAATTTAGTGTCCAAGTGTGGTTCAGAATGATTTTGTGATGCAGTAATTAAGAAAAAAAAGGTTGCTTTTTCTCCCTATTACAAACTTTCTTAGCACAATTATCATCAAAAGATTTGTGGCAGTAAATTTAGCTACGCTTTTGTATTCCAACATCACAACATTATTTTGAAATACATTAAAAATATTTAAGAGGACTTTCACATTAAATTGCTTTAATGGTGTTTTTGAGACTTTCAGTATCTTTCTCTGAAAATTATGCTTCATCTTCTCTGGTTCTTCTATTCATTATTAGATACCTGTGGAGCTTAATAGAAATGTCCTTTATGCCAACCTTATTGTTAACAGGCAGCATTCTTTTTTTTTTAATCTCTGCACACCTTGTGAAGAAAACTCGTATTTCTTTACAGGAAACAAATACTTGCATTGTGTTTACCAACCCAACTCTCCCCCTCTCATCTATTTTAGTATTTTTTTTTTAACTAAAAGTCTTTAATTTTCATCATTTAATCCCAGTTTGCTTCAGGCAAGCTGAGCATCTTCCCCTGAATGACCATTTGCTTCTGCTTTTCCAAAGAGCTTTGTAATAAGGAAGGTGGGGAGTTTTAAACATATTAAAAGGTGTCTTTGCAAGGGCTCCTGCAGTATGAAATTCCTTCATTTGTTTGAATGGGGCTGTTCAGTTTTTGAGGCTTTTCCAGCGATGTTCACAGCACAGGCAGTTGGGGTGATGGGAGCTGACAATGCCACCAGCTCTGCACTGCTGGGCAAAGATAGGAAAGGGGAAACTTTCTGGGTAAAATACAACTTTGAGTAGGTCAATTGAGTCATCTCCCCGTGGCTGAGATCTGGCATCTTTCTCTCACGTTTATTAATTCATCTAATATACTATTGTACTAATGTACATCTAATATTGCCCCTGCCATGCTCCTTTTTGGGGTGTTCAACTCAAGGGCATTGGTTTATCTACACGTTTTCATATGGATATTTGCTTTTGTATGGTGTTTTTAGCAGATTTCCAGAGTATTGATTAAAGTGGAATGGAGAGATCAAAAAAGGTAAAACTAATAAGCAGTGATCACAGGTACTGTTAAAAAAACCCAAAACCAACAATGAAACCCAAACCAACCACTATTATTTTTATTGCAGCAGGGCATCAAAAATCCAACAGAGACTGAAGATTTACAGAGCTCAGAACTTCCCAGATAGTTACAGATAATTGTTGCTTCAAAGGAATTAGATGCAGCAGGCAAAAAGAAATGTCATTTTCTCAAAATTGCTCAGTTCAAGCTGGTGGGAAGATGAGGAGTTGCTAGGAAGTCTCCTGGCTGAGCAGTCAATGCACTAAATCAATAATTCACAAGATTGAATATATTTCCTTCCAGGAAAACAAAGTTTTCTGTAAAGTTGTTTAATGTTATAATTTTTGTCTGCCTGTTCCTTATTCTCTGCCTTTGTAATGACAGGGGGCTCTCAATTTTAGTGCTTGTGGCTTTAGTTCCACCACATTTTAATTACCTTGATTACCTTCCAGTGCTTCAGGTATTTGAAGAGGAAGCTCTCCTAGGCTTTCACAGCCAGGCAGGTGTGGATTTTACAGAGAAAAGCACGAGCAAAAGCATTTCTGGCTACGGTTTTATGTAGAAAACATTAAGAATTAGTGTAAAAAGGAAAGATGAGAGCCCTAAGCAGATTGTGAGTCCTGGATTGTTGAAACAAATGAGTCCATTGGACAATCTGGTCTCGTGGAAGGTGGCCCTGCCCAGGGCAGGGCTTGGAACATGAGGATCTTTAAGGTCCCTTCCACCCCAACCCATTCTATGATTATTTTTATCACCAAGTATCATATCCATCAAGGGATGACCAATGTGTGCCATAGTGGGGTGGGACTGGTGTGAGAATTGGCCAAGGCTCAAGTAAAGAAATACAGTGGAAGGGTCAACCTTGAAAAGAAAATGTCAAGAAGGCTGAAATGTTTCCATTTTCACCAGCAGTCAGAGATGTTCCTGAGCAAAGTAAAGGGGAGGGTATGAAGAAGGGAACTAATAACTCCCTTTTGAATTTTTGGCCACCTTGAGAAAGCATTTCCAGTTGCTTCTAACACGTTCTGGATTCTCCTCATGATCTTAATGATGAAGGATGCCACATCCCATTAGCAAGGTTCTGAGCCTTGCAGTTCTCCTGAGAGCCTGTTCAGTGGCTTGGTGGGTGTTTCTGTGTGATGCATACAAAATAGAGTCTACTATTAAAATATTTTTTTTCCATTCATCATTTAAATCAAATTACAAGGCACTTGAACGTTGAATAATTTATATTCTCCAAAAAGATATTAGGATATTAAATAGCAGGAATAATGAGATTGTTATAGAGAACTCTATTTTTGGTAATGCCTCAAACTCTCCTTATCAAATATTTTTTTTTCCATCTTTGTCTTGATCCTGGAGTTATTTCAAGAGGGTTTTTCTGTTTGCTTCTCTTATTTTTGAATGTTTACTGGGCAAATCTTTTCAGTTCAGGCACTGCCCAGCTGGTTCATCCAGTCACTGACTTCTGTAAAAAGGTTCTTTTCAAAGCCACGTTCCCACATACTCTCTGCATTTGGAGGCAAAGGCACAGCTCTTCTCCTGGATCTGTGTTTCCCTCCTGGCAAAGGGCTGCACATTCCCTCAGTGCCTGGCTGGGTGATGTATTAGCATATTTATAGAAATTGATGCACGTCTTCTGCTGAAGAGTTTTCTCAAAGAGATGCAGAGACAAGTGGAGAACACTTAATTTCATGTGGGTTAGTTTTTGGCAAGCTTCAAGTTGGGAAAAATAGTGAGAAAGTTATGGTTGATTTTGCCTCTGAATTTCAGCAGGATGATTTCAGGACCCCCAGACTGTTTCTGGGAATGAGATTTTGCCCTTGAGAGAGTTGCATTTACAGATAGAATTGTCTAGGCACAGTGGTTGCAACCCAAAAAGAAAATGGGAAGGAATTTTTCATTGTGATCAGGCAGGTTAATGCTCTGTTTGAGGGAAGAATTAAAACCACAGTGAAAGGGACATATATAACCCTTTCTGGCTTCAGAGCCAGTGGGATGAAGAAAAGGGAGCACTTGGAGGATGATAACAAGGATATTATGATGGGGAACATGACGTTTAAGTGCCGATGGAATGGGCAATTCTCTCAGCCCTCGGGAAGACAAGTGTTGCTGAAACACAACCATTGATTCAATGAGTTTCCTGCACTCTTGTTACCATGTTTGGTTCCCAAAGTGCCACTGTGAATCCTGTCCTGCCTTTTGGCACAAAAATAAAGGTAAGAGAAGAGGATGCCCAGCAGGAACAGGGTGCCAGTGCCTGGAGTGTGTTGCCTTCCCAGATGAGGAGGGTGAAGAAGCAGCTTGGTTGTCTCAGTGGGATATGGAGAATTTCTCCAGAGAAGATGGAAGGTCTGGGTTGTCAAAGGAACTTGTGGTAAGGTTTAGCTTATCTCATTTAAAACATTTGGAAGTGCTAATAAGAGGTTTGTGTGTGAGGGGGAAATCATTTCCCTCTTGGAAAGGTACATGGGGTGGGATAGATTTTCCTTGGAGGGAAATGGAAGAGGGGGAATAACCCAGATAAAGAAACAGCATGGCTTGAGGTGTAATGGTGACCTTGAAGTGGACATTCTGATTTCTGGTTTCAAAAAGCAAAAGCGCATACAAACCAAATTGGGAAATGGTTTAATTTCGACCCCAAAGCTCCATGTTTTGTTTTGTACCAAAACTGTGCTGGGCTGTTGCTCGTGCTGGAGCAGCTTTGGGAACCACTGCACTGGGGTGTTTGTACTGAGGGCTGATCTCAGTCCCTGTTAAACAGTGGCCACATAAAGCAGACCTGCAGACCATTTACACCATGAGCAGAACCCCCCTGAGTGTTTGTTCTCCTCACCCATCACATCCCACTGCCTCCAGGGTCGAGACAGGTTTTCCATCCCATTTCCATGTGCTCTCCATGGCCATACTTGTCAGCATTCCTTTCTTTCTCTCAGCTGGGATCATATGCCAGCAGGTTGCTCCTTCCAAAATTGCAAGCAAAATAAGACAGATGTGCCAAATGCAAAGATATTAAGAGACCAGTTTCCATGGCAATTGTAACCAGGGTCTAAGATAGTCATTCCTGGGCCTGGAGTTGTGTTGTATCAGCTTTGTAATGGAAATGACCAGGTGCAGATTTCTGGAATTTTCACTGCTTTTTATGGAATTCATTCCATGCCCAGAATACAGCTCCAAAAAGGTATCTCATGATGACAGGCTGAGGAAAGTAGTTAAGAACTTTATTTAATATTGCATATGTACTTGTATATAATATTCACATATATCATATATATAAATAATATAATATATAATTATATATGCATGTAGGTAAACTATAATACATAAAAATATATATTATTTATATATTGCACAGAATGAATATATTAATTGCATATTAGATCACCTAGAAAAGTGTTAGTTCAGAACTGAGGGCTGCAGGGCTTCATCTGAAAAATAAATCAATTTAAAAGTTTTCATAACATATTTTTATATTTATTTGCATTGTAAACTGTTTGTGGCATGGATTCTGAGCTTGTCTCCACAGAATTATGCTTAAATACATCCACCTCATGTCATGTGTCTTCTCCATAAATAGAAATGTTAATAGATAAAAGTAGCAGCTCTTTAGCTCTAGCCAAGTCTGGGAGTGGATGAATTGTTAATTCAAATTAAACTGCTTTTATGAACTTCTTGTTCATTTATATTAATTGCTTGTACTGACCTGACCTAACCTGCTTAGGTGGAACTGCAGAAATTAAAGATACTTCCATTTGCAGGCACAAAGTGCACTGAGAGCTGCTTGCTTAAATGCACCCACAGACACCTTCTACATAAAAATGAAAGGAAACTCCTTGGTATTGTGGCCCAGCTAGAAGAGATGTGCTTTGAGAGTCAATCACAGGACTCCAGCTTGGGAGGGGGGACCTTAAGGATCATCTGCTCCAGCCTTCCTTGGCCAAAGCTGGGTCTGGACAAGCTGGCCCAGCACCTTGTCCAGCACACTGTTCAAAGGGTACAGCAGTGAGGAATCCACCACTGTCCTGTGATGGTTATTTCAATGGCTGATTGTTCTCATTGTGGAAAATTGTCCTCTTTTGTCCAATTGAAATCTCTCCAGGAGTAATTTTTACCCATTACCCCTCATCTTTTCCATAGGATTCCTTGTGAAAAGGGATCTCCACCTTCTTTGTCGCCATCCTTTAAATACTGGAACGAAAAGGTCTCTCTGAGGTTTCTTTGTGTCAGGATTTGGGTTGTACTTCATAGTGGGATGGACTTGAGTGTCTGATGGATTCAAAAGTGTTCCTGTTACTTTCCCAGATGTGCTGGGAGAGAGAGAGAACTGTCCAGATGTGGTTTATTTGGGATGCCACTTATTGGCTCAGTTGGGAATTATGCAGCAATAACTCCTGCCCTGTTCCTTCTCATCCTTCTTCCCCTTCATGTATTAATTTAGAGGTTTCTGTCACTGCTTCTGAATTTGACTGGCCTGGTTGATCTCACAGGATTTCAGGAAGAGGTTTAGTACCTGAGAAAGGCTGGGGTGAGGAGGAAGTGGAAGGAGGAGCAAAAGGCACAGCAATACCCTCCATGTGTTATGGAAACAGCTAAGACAAGCTTGGATCCTTGGGAATTTTTATCTCTGCTTCTCCATAATCCCCCTTGCTGGACTTCTTCTTTTAGCCAGTGTTAATATAAACACTGGGAATCCAGTCCTGGAGATCTTATTTTAAGCAATAATATCACTCAACATGACCAGAAGCTTTGGGAAATTTGCCAAAGTCACCTAGAACATAAAGAACCAATAGAAACTGTCATATATTATATATTATAAATTTGCTCAGTTATATAAACTCTAAAACCCCCTAAGAATGCTCTACGGTACTCAAAGTAGGCAGGAGGGGGAGCACACGTTGCAGCAAAGCCCAAGATCCTTAAGAATTCTGTATTTTCATCTCTGGAGCTGGAATGGTTCCTGCTTGTAGCAAGCACAAGTGTCCATGTGTTATTACATTAATTGGCATTCCGATCAATTCCATAATAACTGTGAGAGAATGAAGATTGAGTGGCTTCCCTAAGTAGGCTAGAACTAAATAATGGATATTTTATATTTTACTTTTGTATTCTCTCTCTTTTGGATCTGTATCTGATCCAAAAATAAAAAGGAAAGTGGAAAAAAAACCCCCACTTGGCATGTTTCATCGGATATCTCTAAAATGCTTTTTGCAGCATTTAAGGAGCAGAACTATTATTGCCACCTTCCTATTTAACTGTATCATGTGGGTATTGGCTGTTTTCTCCCAGAATCAGCCTGCAGAGCCCCATGAAACAGTTTGATTTTAGACTGAAGCACGTTTGGAGTCATTTTGGCTTCGGAGTGACTGTGGCAGCTTCATCCCTTGTGGGATCAAAACCCACAAAGCAAATACAATAAGACTGATAATAATATTTATGATTCCCAGATTTAGAGCTGCTCTCTCCCTTTCTGTAAAGCAGGGGAATTTTCTCTAGAGACTTGCTTGTTTAGCCCCTTGGGTATGGTTAAGGTTCCTAAAAGGTTTATGAAGCTCCCAAATAAATATTTGTGAAAAGAAGAACTAATGCTTGGAGAGAGCAGCGTTGAAAAGCTGGTGATACGGCAACTTAACTGAATACACTGTAATTATAGATCTGATTTCCAAGACTTTTATTCCCACAGATGGCTCCTTTGCAAGGAAAGGAATAAAAAAGACAACACTTTTTTTCTTTTTTATTTTATTTTTTTTCCCAAATAGTCTAGGTACAGATTTTTAGTTCCAGGAAACAGGTTTGTCTATTGAAACACCCCCGTAGTCTGTCAATAAAACCAAATGAATTGCAAAAGGGGGGAATGAGGAGGTGCAAAGAGTTGGTGGAGAACTGGTACGGGCTTTAATAATTAAAGCTCACAGATGTTATAGATGTGTATCACAATTCCAGGATGGTTTGGGTTGGAAGGCACCTTAAAGGGTCTGCTGGCTTTGTGTGGCCCTCTGGACAGGGGGGTGAGCCAGAGCACAGCCCTAAAGGCTGCAGCAAGCCAGGCCTGGCAGCTCCTGACTCCTCAGCCAGCAATATAGGAAACCAACAAGTAGATGGCATTCTATCTCTATTTTTAAATTAAGAATCAACTGCTTAGGTTGTCGTGTAGTCTGTTCTTTGCCCTTGTTATGTTGTTTGTCTGAAAGAAGAAACGTGTATTTGTTTAACAGTTACAGCCCCTGACTTTAAAAATATGATGGTTAGCTTTGTATTAAAATTGATTAAATGCAAAGTGAATTCTCTTTTATATTAAAGAACTCCATGATAAAATAGCTGACAGGGAATGGCTGAGTCATGAAATACCAGTTTTCTCCCAAACTTCATGTTCGTTGCTTTGGTGCAGAGCAAACCACAAAGCAGCTTCTGCTTCTCCACCAGGAAAGCAAAGGGACACTTGGCCAAACTGTGTAATTAATATTTCCAGCTGAATTGGCCCACGAGGCTTGATTTATAGCTTAATGATGAGAGATATTTGCACACTGACAGAAAAAAAGCCCTTTCTCCCACACAAACAGCACAGTGGTCACTGTAAAATGTTTCTGTGTGTGCTGAGGAGTAAAGCACTTGTTATTTTTTCAGCAAAGCTTTCGGGGAATTAGCAATGGGGAACCATGAAAGGCTAAAGGTTGCTGGGCTTTATTTAAACTTTGAAAGGAAAAAGTCATTTAGGTATTGAACTGTATTTTACACCAGATGAATAAATGTCTCATGAATCTTCCAGGACTTCACGTTTCTGACCAAGAAACAAGTCAAAACCCTTTCTATAGAGAGGATCTATAGTTGTGGGTTTTTTTCCTTGTTTTTACAGAAGAAAGAGGGGGAAATACTGTGTTATAACAACCTTCATACTTTTCTCCACACATACTGCTAAAACCATGGTCCCTTTGATGCCTTGGAACAGGAATTTGAGATGAAATGTCACAAAGGTGTCCCAGGTCACTCTTACCTGGCCAAAAGTGGTTTGTTGTGATGAGTCAGGGACTCACCTGTGTCCAGGGGTGATGCTGGTTCATACTGGTTGCAATGGTCAGCCAGGTGTGGCAGAGAACATCTCCATCCTCTAACCCACCCATTCATTTTGGCCTTGCAGTGGTGGTGTTTTAATTTTTAACAACCATTACCATTTGGGACAGCAGGTCTAAAGTCAGCAAATCAGGTGAGAGTTATGATTGCAGCCTTTTCATTGTGTCCTTTCAAATTTTATTTATACTTCAAAGAAAAAAAAATAATTCAGAAGATCTAAATCTCTATACAATGTGTAAAAATATTTGCTGTAAGTATATGACATTTCATTATGCTTTTAAACATACAGGAAAATTATTAATTTACATTTACTTGTGAAATCATAGAATATCTTAAGTTGGAAGGGACCCACAAAGATCATAGAAATGCAACATGCTCCAGTGTTTCCTTTTAATTTTGCTCCCTGGGCATGCCCAAGGTTGTTTTTGTATGTTTTATTTGCATTTCATTAGTGTCCAGAAGCCCTGCAGGTTAAATATTACAGTCAGAAATACGTGTGCATGGGCTATGGACACAATGACAGCCTTCAACAGAGAGCATTTGCTTTCTCTTTGACAAGCAGGACAGTAACAAAAGTGACTTTATAATCAGCCCCAAACCATATTCAGGGTGAGTTTTGAAGTTAGAATTTGAAGGACTCTGAAATTCTGGTGAATTAAGGTATTCCCCTTCCTTGGGCTGGCTTTATTTCCTGTGTCCTGATCCTGCTCTGCCCATCCTCAGCTCCCGCTGCATTCCCTCTGCTCATCCCAAGGAAATTCAGGTTATCCAGTTATTCCCAGTAGAATCTTGGGTCAACACCAATTTTCTCTTCAGCCTTTAAACGTAGCCTAAAGTGTCTGGCTTTCCTCTAGGGCTCTGAGCTGGTTATCCCAGCCATGGCAAATTGAAATATATGGACTTTCTAAGGAATCTTTTTCTGTAGGATCATGCTTTTCACAACGTTACTATTGTAAGGACAAAAAATAACTGTTAAAAATAACCTTGCTTTTTTTTTTTAAAAAAAGGAAGAAACAAGTGAAATGCTGCTTTTTCACACCAAGGTTTTCTTAATATTCTTCCCTTTTTGGGTAGATTTGTTTGCCAGAAAAACGACTGCAATAGGAGAGACTTGCAGTTCTTGCCTGAGGGCTCTCAAGAATCTGCCTCCCCTTCAAGTGTGTTTGTGACTAGAGGGTAAAACTGCAGTTGCAGCTTAATGAATAGCCAGGAAGTGTTAACAGGCAAGGTGTCTAAATGAGAAACAGGAATGCATTTTAGCCACAGGGTCTCATTGAAATCACATTAAAATCATCCCTGCAGGAAACATTGTCCAAACTGCACCAAGCTTTGCCACCTTGCCTGTCTGGGAATTTGGTCAAACACAGAGGTATCAGTGTTATTAATCTGGTTTTTGATATAATTAAGACTTTTTTTAGGAGCTTCCCCCAGCCCTGAAGATGAAGGATGAGAGTTTGGGCTGGAGCTGCAGCTGGACCATTAGTGGGGACCACTGGCCAAAGCTCCAGCAGGAGTTAAATGGGACAATTCTTCCCTAGGGAGAGGAATTTGTGCCAGTCTGGAAGCTGGGAATAAATAAATCATCAAACCCAACTTAAATAAGTTAATAATGCAATACAATGCTATATCATTAATAAAATGTTTAAGGTCAGCCCTACATCCTATAAGCAAATTGTATATAAAAATAGATAGTGGATACTTAAAAAACTTAAAAACCCCAATCCCTGTAGCAATTTTTCTAGGATAAATATGATCAAATATTCCATAGCTATCCCAAACATGATAAATTCTGCATCAAGGAATGTTTGTGGTTGGTGAGTGTCAGCATCAAAGTGCTGCAAAGAAGGGGCCAGTTTAAAAGAAATTGTAAATCCTCAGTAGATTGTTCCATGGGAGGAGTTGGGAACTGCAGGCAGAGAAATGGGGGCTGCATTTTATTAAAATGACACTCCTGTAGATTGGTTCAGGAAATCGGGAAGATCATCAAGATAAATGAAGAAATTAATTAAAAAAGCACAAAGGCTTCATCCCCAGCGAGTTGAGCTGTTGTACAAAGAAATGATGGCACTTAAATAAAAAAAAAAGTCCACAAGTAGAAGGATTCGGTGGAATTTATTGTGAAATACTCCCCTTTTTCAAGTTCTTATCCCAGTTTTCTTTCCAGGGGTTGTTTCATGTGGTTCTACTATTTTCTTACTCAAACATCAGTAATTACTATAAAATTTATACAACAGTTGCATTCATTGATATTTGAAAATAACAGTATGTTTAATGAAAGTAGCATTGCATGATCAAGATAAACACCCTCAATCTCAGCAATAATGGCTGCACCAATATTATAGGGGTTGATATTTCCTATATTTAAATACTTTTTCCATGTTACAACCACAGTAGAGCAACAGGCATTTTCTGTGTGCTCTGATAACAAAATAAAGGAATATAATAATCCTTTTTTTTTGTGCACTGAGCATCACCAGCCAGCATGGATCCCTTAATTCCTTCTCCTAGATGTGCTTGGTAGGATTTTGGCACAAGTCTGTGTTGCTCCAGAAATGGGACCACAATATTTATATTTATTTATCCATCTATTTATCTAACATCAATTTATCTTAACTAGTGTGTTGGCTGGAGGAAAGAAAAAAAAAGGTTTCTAATAAGCCCCCAAATCCTTTATAATTAAAGTGTACAGAGAAAATGTAATTGAAAAACTAATCTTCCCTAAATTTGGTATATAAACCTAGTTCAAGTGTGGGACACGAGTGTTTCTCAGAGAAACTGCTACTGGAGAACACTGTTATTGGAGAAATATCAGTGTATTAAAAATACATCCATTAACTCAGAAATCTGGGTGGGTTTTGTGATTTTTGTGGGGCAGTGCCCATGTCATCCCACACTGGTGCTCTTAGGTAGCCATTTATCCCCAAAAGTCTGGGAAGATGAGGTGAGGATCACAGCAAAGATATAATTTAATGAATTAAATAATAAGTTAATAAATCTTTTAATGTATAAGATTATTTTCTGGGGTTTTTTTTCTGATTCTATAACCTACATTCAGATAATACACAAGTCCCATCTCCCTCTTTATTTTTCTTTTAATCAAATATACTTTAAGCCATAGGAATATTCCCCCCTGTAAGGCAGGGGTCTTATTTCCTGGCAGCTAAATAGTTATAGGTTTTAAGAAATAACCAGCAATGTGGGTACAAGGTTGATATCCAAATGCTTCACTTGGCCTGTATGGGTGATATAAAATGGCTTTTGTTAAAAGTTTAATTATGAGCTAGCAATAAAATAATACTGTAAAGATGAGATCAAGCTGAGTTCAAAGCTCTATTGGACTGTCAAACACTTAATGCATTTACCCTATAGCCAAGTTAGTTTTTGTACAAATTGAAAATACAACTCGGGCCTTGATCTACCTGATGGAATTTCCTCTTTTTTTTGATCCAGACTATTTACCTGCTTATATTTTCAGCTTATAAACTGCACTGTCCCCGTTGCTACTTGAGACTGTTGTCACTTTGTAAAATCCTCCCTAATAGCACTTGTTCTTTTTCCGCTTGACAGGTGGCCTTCCCTTCCTTGTGCCCTCCTGGAACGTGCCTGGAATGCCCATGGACAGGCTGGGATTTACCTGGAACACAGAGCTGGAGACAGCAGAGGACACTCCATCTCCTCCTTGCCCTTCTTATTGACCTTAAAGGCTGCAAAGGTCTCCAGTCCTGCAAGGGGAGGCTTCTCAAAGCTGCTCCGAGGTGATGCCTCAAGGCTTGACCCTTTGTTTGGAGTCTCTCAGCACAGATTTGGGCTCCTGCTGTTATTCAGGGCACACATTTTACCACATTTTGTATTTCAGTAGCAGAAGGGCAGAACTTTCTGTCCTGAAGATGCCCAGTTTTATCTGCAGCTCTTCTGGATTTGTTATTCAAAAGCATCTTGGTGGCTTAGATATCTAAGTCCCAGTGAAAGTCAGTGGAGCTCAGATAAATGGATTTTAGGGACAGGGTTATAAGCATTTGCTGTGAATTTCATGCTGCTCTCCACGGAATCTTAATGGCTAACTTTATTTTGAGCTATAATAATTATCTTTGAAAGATAACAGCCTTGATAGCAGTGAGCTGGGTGCTGGGGCTGCAGAGGTGAAAACATTACTCTTTATCTTTTATTCCCTGCTCTCTGTCTCTGAAAACCTCCGGCCCCCTCTTTGGCTGCAGTTCCTCTTATTTAATAGACTGTGCTTGTCAAGATTGGATATCAAACACTGCAGACAATCAGGTAAGTCCTTGTCATCTGTCACATAATGGGGTCTTGGGTGCACTGAGAAAAAGTTGCCAAAGTAGGGTATGTTGCATTCTGAAGTTGAAACTGGAGCTCTGTTTACTCCTAATACAAAAAGAGCATTAAGAGATTGATGGTCTATTTGAAATTCCTTTGAAAATGTATCCCAGACTGGATCTTTTTTCCTGCTTGTCTCTTGTGAGCCTCTTTTGAGAAAAAGCCATTCTTTTAGATCCACACTGCTATAAAACCAGGGAACTGTCAGAGCCCTGCTGATCCAATTACAACTTTAAAACTTTTAAGCTTTTGATTTACAGTAAGCTCATTCCAGTTAAATACAGAGGAATCTTTTTCTTAATCTCTACATTGTTTAGCAGCGTATTTCACAGTATTTTTCATGTCTTTTCCCCTTACATATGGAAAATAAAAATAGTCACAGAATCCCAGACTGGTTTGGGTTGGAAGGGACCTTAAAGCTCCTCTTGTTCCACCCCTGCCATGGGCAGGGACACCTCCCACTGGTCCAGGTGGCTCCAACCTGGCCTTGGACACTCCCAGGGATGGGGCAGCCACAGCTCCTCTGGGCAAATTCCTGCCCAATATCCCATCCATCCCTTCCCTCTGGCAGTGGGAAACCATTCCCCCTTTTCCTGTCCCTCCTTAGCCTTGTCCAAAGTCCCTCTGCAGCTCCTGAAGCCCCTTTGGGCACTGGAAAGTGCTGCTGATTTGGTTTTGTTTCCCTTTTGTTGTGTAACCCCATCAGTAACACGCTGCTAAGGGCAGAGTAGGGCTGTGCAGTGCAATAACCCAGCTTTGCAGTAGGGGATGGGATGGTTTCCTTAGGTTTTGTTTAGTTATAATGCAACTTGTAGACAGAATGGTTAAGGTACTTTAGAGTTGTGCTGCTGTGGTTGAACTATGTCATTAATCTCCCTTTTTAGGCTGTCTCAGGTTCTCTTGGCTCCCCAGTTGTGCACTCTGAGCTCTCTTGCTAAGGTGTCCATGAGGGATCTGCTAGGAAATTTGGTTATTCCTTGGGTTTTTACCTTCCAGCAATCCTCAGCCCACCAGGAGCTACAGAGCTGTGGAGTGTGAAGAGTGGGAAATTATTTCTGTTGTGTGTGGGGTTAGTCCAGCTGCAGGGAGGCTGCACTTCAAAAGCAAGGAGCTTTTCTTCAAAAAAGCAGCTATTTGGGCTATATCAGCTCCAAATAACAAAATAACACGTTTGGCAGTTACCTCATAAAAGTACTTAGCATTTAATTTGATAACATTCCCTATAAACCCTTGAACCCATAAATCTATTTGCTTCTCATTTACTAATAATTAAATTTTGGAATGGAACATTGAAGTAAAATGTTTCCAGAGTTTGTGTTGAAGATCTCAGTCCATAATCTCTGCAAAGCTTTGTATTCCTGACTAATTAATGTAATCAGCCAGGACATAGTAAGAGATTTGCCTTCTCTGGTTATAATTAATTTCTGAAGAGATGCCATTTTTCAATGCTGAGATATTTTTCTGTTCGACAGTTGCAATGATTATTTGCAGGTTTTAAAAAGATGTTCTGTGAGGAGTCTGTGCTGCAAACAATTCTGCATGTGAATAAATTGGGGTTGATTTAGTACAAAGCAAATTACACCAGTAGCACTACTTGGTGGAGTTTCTTTACTCCTGTTTGTAACTTTTTGCCACGTCAAGGATGGCACAGGAGTTGCCTTTTCCCCTCAACTCAGATTGTGGTAGTTAGTTGATCCTTGAAGGTTCCTACTGAGGAAAGACAGTGCATAGTTAGGAGTACACAGCTCTTGATTCCCAAATTTAGGAGACTCAAATCCTATAAAATAATAGAGAAATATGGTTAAAATAAGAAGGTAGATTTTTTAATTCTCAGTTTTTAGTGAAGTTCAGGTTGGATCTCAGTAAATGGCCCTTGTTACCTCTCAAATACACCTTATTTTATTCTGTATCAACATTTGTGGCAGACACTTGTCTTGCTCCTCCCCAGTTATTTAGAAGCTCTTACTGGCCATTCTTTCTGTAATCAGATTATTCATATTGTTTGTTTCTCGAGATAAATGTTGAGTTTACAAAGAGTGACTGTGTAGTGGAGGAGCACTCCCATAGATCATGTACCTGCTCTAGAAATGTTTTAGGTGTAAATGTCAGCATGGAGCGTTGTTTAAAATCTAATGCTCTTTAAAAGCATCTGCTCAAAGTCTCTTCTATAATGATATTGTTCTCCAAAGAAACATTGAGAAAAATATTGTTTACTGGATCTCATTTCCATAGATAAATTCAGTGGCTTAATCCCATTGGATGATGATGTTGCCTGACATATAAAGGGTGTCAGAGCTTCACCTGAATGATAATGCTCAGTAAGAAATGATAATTCCCCTGAGCACTAATGGGACCTTCAGTGAAAGATTGTGCTCCTCAGCTGGGGATTGCAGAGGAGTTTGCTGAACAGTCACCTCTGGATCTGCAGAGCAATTCTCTAGCACAGGACAAATGTTTACACGGCTGATTCTCTGTATTGATACCCCTCCATGGTTATTTTCATAACTCAGACACACCACAGAGGGAACAAATCCAAGCCTGCTCTTTTGTGGGAGTAGTCAGTCACCTTGACACATTTCAGGCCAAATCCCCACAAAGCCCAGAAGATTGTCCATAGTGTCCCATTGGGAACAAATCACAGAAATGGCAACATTTCTTCATGTTGTAGGAAATGTTTGTTTTGATGCCTTTAGTCCTTCCAGTGTTTGGAGGTGCAGGAATGCACATCCCCCAGTGGTGTGAGAGCTGCAGATCAGTTTGACAGCTCTTTAATCTCCTTAATCTTCAAGAAAGGTGGTTGTTGAAAAGCACTGCAGGTCCAATTGTCTGGAGAGTGTCTTCGGTTCTCTTAGCAGAGCTCTTCCACCTTTGGCTCAAAGGGTAGAACACAAGGATCACTCTTTTCCCTCACTCCATCAGTCTCCTCATCCTGCTTCTCCTGGCTGTACATCTTCTCAGAGGTGTTCCCTGTGCACTTCCCACGGTGTTCTCATTGCCTTCATTTTTTCAGTTTGATTCTCTCATTTATACAAATCCTTTTGTACCTGTGACCTGTCCCAGCTGACCTTGTTATGGCCATTACTGCTCTTATTATTTGCATCTTCTGTCATCTCCCATTGACTTGTCCCCTCTTTTGACAGGTTTGACAACCATTTCTTCTCTTTGCTCTCTCCCAAAGTCCCTTTGGTGCAAACCTCTGTTCCTGCAGGCCCTGCCATCTGGAAAAGCCTTTCTGAGACTCTGCCTCAGTGACCTCCTGTATCTTTTAAAATCTCACTGAAAAGCAGCTCTTCTCACTTGTCTGAGCCACTTAATACTGTATTTCATTGCTTCCATTTTGAGCCATTTAATTTAGTGATTGTATTATTCCAATCTTTAAGGCACTTTGGAACACTATTTGCAAGAGAAATGTCTTGTGTTATAATGCCATGTTATATTATACATTTATTGGACTAGAATAGAAATCACTTTGGAATTTATTGAGGACAATTTTTTAAAAAAGATTTTCTTACATATTCTTTTTGAGTAAGTTTTATCTATCAGTTAAAGTATAAGTAAAGTTGATTTTTACTATATTTTGAAGGTGTTTGGGACAGGAGACTTGACTGATTGGCTTGAGGATGCCTTCCCTTAGACCAGGTTGCTCCAAGTCCCATCCAACCTGACCTTGACTTCCAGGGATGGGGCAGCCAGAGCTTCTCTGACCTTCTGAGTGTGGCCAGTTGTTGGTACCTAAGTCTGGCAGAGGGAAGGCTGGTCCTCACAGAGCCACTTGAATGGCAGGAGCACAGCAGCGTTTCTGGTGGAAATCCCATGCCCAAGGGTGTAGCTCAAGAGAAACAAGTGCCTGGGGGTTGCAGAGGGGATGTCAAATACGTGACTGTCTCTTCCATGAATTGTCTCCCAGAAAGCTGAAGGGCAGCTCAAAATTACCTTTCCTTAGAACCTCATCCATTAATGATGTCGATGCCTGTGGGCTGGGCTGGGTTTGAGCTCTGTCCTTGGGGATGGCTGATGGGACCATCCTGCACGTGGACACAGCATCCCTGAACGTTCCTGCAGGGTGCTCTGCTGCCTTATGCCATGCTCTGCATGCTGTCCACACCCTGCTGGGCACCAGGCAGGTTCTGAGCTCACATGTGTGAAGGGAATGGGGGACTGCTGGGAAGGGAGAGCAGTTTACAAATCTACCCTGAGTGGCTTTGCTGTCTCTCTCTCTCTCTCTCTCCAGAGCTGTCTTTGTTTGCCACTGGAACTCCAAATGTCACTCCCAGCACAGGAGAACCTGTGCCTGTTAAAGATGCTTGTGCTTAAGTGTCAGTTTAGATGCCATGGGTTGTCTGGCACATCTGGCTGGGCCTGGCACGTGGGGAAGAAGCTCCAAAGGACTCTGGAATGGCACAATGAAGGTAAGCAGGAAGCTTTGTCATGTTTAAAGCCCTGGAAACCAAGTCACTCCTTGGGTGTCTTTCCCAGGATTCTCCACTCACCCCATTATTACTGGCTAAATGTTGGAATCACTGTCTTGTAAGGCTGGGCTCAGATAGGTGATATAATTACCTATTCATGTAAAATCTCAATTTCTTCCAAGTTCAGGGGAGAAAAATGCATAGATTCTGGTTTGGCCTATTGCACAGTGAGACACTTGAGGCAGGTTAAGGTTAATTTCCATATCCAAACTTCTAAAGCTTCAGGTCTGGGCTTGGGACTCATTACTGTAATGCATTATGTTAATGCTATAGATGAAATTCCAATTCAATCTTCTTCATAAGAAAGCCTTTGACATGATGTATTAACCATCAGATTAGAGGTAGACTGACTAATTATCATTTAATGCAATTGAATGCCAGGGTTTGTCATTTGCCAGGGCTGGCTGGGTGGGGAATATAAATCTGTTCCTACGGATATCGTTATGAACTTCAGATGGAAGGGAGATTAAAATTCCCTGAATGCAATATTTATTCACAGTCATTATTCACACACTGCCATACCACAGTGTCATAAAAAATGCCAGCACCTACCTTTTCATTCATATGTAGTTTTAGAGGAAAGATTAATCTGATCCCAATCACAGTTTCTATGGACCTATGTCCTGTTATTCTTTAATAGTCCTCCGTGGGCAAACATCTCTGGATGGAATCTCTATTCAGAGAGAATCCTGGGGATGGCTATTCCCTATTATGAAAGCATCAAAATGACAAAGGAATAAACCCTCTGAGTCATTAAATCTAAATCCATGCCATCCCATGGAAGTTCAGCCTCAACTCAGCAGTCCCCTCCTCTGTGTCTCAGATGGCTCTCTGGCCACACTCATTATTAGTGCTGATCCTCATCTAAGCTGCTCCAACCAATAATTCCCAGTGTGGCAATGAATCAGGTGTTTTATTCCAGTCCAGATAGATTAGATTGATCTCATTTTCCCTTCCAAGAAACTAGTTCTCTTAGAGGGGGGAAACAAAGGACAAATCACTAGGTCAGAATCACTAATGATTCCTTAGAAATTCCCTGGGCTCCACTGGATACTGATTTTTCATTTCCATTCCAGGTCTTTATTTTCACCCACTCCTAAGAGTGTTTTGTTACATACACCAGAACTGCAAGAATAAGTCCATGATTGCAGTCACCACGTCTTTCTCAATTGAAAAATAATGTTTTTAGTGCTCTCTAGTCACTTGGAGAGTCGTTTGATATCCTTTAATTAAAAAAAAAGAAAACCCAGAAAACCAAACCATAAGATCAATTACTTTAATACTTTGAAATGAGGATTCTCTTACCCTGCTGAGTAGGTATTTTGCTTCATCTCGACACTGGTCACTTCTGTGAATCTGCTCTGACCCTTCCTGGCCATTTTACTTTTGCTCCAGGTTCAGTCCTGCTCTTATTAAAAATTTAATGTATTCATTTACATTTTTGCCTATATTTAGATTATATTTTATCTTACTGCCTAAGTCCCTACTTGTGTCTTTTCCTGTCCCCCTTTTATTCGCATGATGAAACATCCTTGTGCTCTTTGTTTTCATTTTCATTGTAAAACTACCTTGAATTTGTGAGGTTTCAGTTTCCAGCTTCTAAAATTCAGGTTCTTTACCAGGTTGAGGGTTGTTTGCATTCTCTCTGAGCTTTTTCTCAGTACCTTTTCTGAGGTGGTTGTTGGTGCCCAGTCTGTATCTCAACATTTACAATTTCTCATAATTATATTGTTCTCCAGTGTGTTTATGTCCAAAAAAATTCAAATAACGTCTACTGGTACATAAGTATGACCACAGGATCTTGTAGAAAACTTAAACCATCCCCACAGAAATGATTTTTAAATTACTTCTCAACATCATTCCAATCCACTGTCTCACCTGTTGCATCATTTCATATCTCCTGAGAATTTCTTGCATTTTGTACCTACAACGTTAACCACTGGGTTTTAAAATTATAATTTTTTCCTGAGCTATTTTTACATACATTTATTTAGTCATGATTTATTTGTGTGCTTCTGCTGGAGGTTTTATTTGCTTCTCAGCTTAAGTCACAGAGCACTTCTGACCCTGCCTTCCCTTCACATCATCTCCCTGATTCCTGATCGTATCGGCACAAGGTGGAAAATGAAATGTTGTTTGGGTTTGCTCCTACTAAAGTGTAGCCTCTGAAACGTGTCCCTCTTAAACTCTACAAAGGGGTATTATGTGGGCAGAGTTTACCTTCATATCAAACATGTTCTTTTATGAAGTGATGTGACCTGCCAGTGATGTGTCACAGATTTTTCCACAGCTGGTTTAACTGCCCATTGTAACGAAAATTGAGAACTCAATTTAAAAAAAAAAGCCAACAAAACAGTCACAAAAAGGTGGTTTAATACCTAAGAGTGCCTGTCTCGGAACACAGAATGGATGCCAGTTTTTCAGCAGTGGAAAATGAAACCCTGGGTTTAGCAGTTGTCATCTCAAGCAGCTGATGACACAATTGGGAGCTGTGGCTTTCTGACCAGAATGTGCAATCTGCAGCCCATGAGAGACACAGATTAGAAACCACTGCATTTTAGCTTTGGGGGAGTTTTAGGCACAAATACCTCCTGGCTGAGTTGGTGTTCCTCTCAGATCACTGTGTATGAACCTCTCTGGTGCTGATCTAGGTGGAATTCATATTTAATTGGTGCACATTTAGTATAGAGGTGATATTTTTAGGATAATAATCCCTGGAAGGGTTCAATGCCAGGCTGGACAGGACTCTGAGCAGCCTGGTGTGATGGAAGGTGTCCCTGCCTAAGGCAGGGGTTGGAATGAGATGGCTTTGAAGGTCCCTTCCAACCCAAACCATGCTGTGACTCCACGATAAGACTGTGTAATGTTGTAAAATATGTATATTATGCACCTTCAAGATCATCACAGGCACATTTTCCTTTTGGGAGATCAACATTTTAAACCCAGCTCCAAGCATTTTAATAAACCCCTTGAGCGAATGTCTCATAATTTTGAGACAGTTTTAAAGAATGATAAAGGGAAACACTTTAACAAATTGGAAAAAAATGACATTTATAACTTGCTGAACTCTTAACCTACGAAACATTCACTGCAGAAGGGAGGGAAGGTCTCACATGGTAAGGGCTGGCCTTTAGCTCTTAATTAGGCATTAGATGGGCTTTTTCCCCCCTGTTTTTTTCTGCCCCTGAGAGCTGCACCTCATTTTGGAGGAGCCCAGGGGTGCCAGCAGACTCGACTCCTCGCTGCTTTGGCAGCTGCCTGCAAATCTTGTGTGCTGGAGGGCACGAGTGAGGCGCAGACAAACAGTTGGGACTGTTTTCCAAATGATACAATCAGAAAAAGACTTAACTAAATATGTTTGCCACAGCTCAGCAGAGACCCTTGCAGACCTGAATAACCTTCTCTGTCAGCAGAGGAGTCACTGAGCTATAGCAGCAAGAATATGAAATATGGTGAGGTGGGGATAGGAAAGGATGTGCTTTTTGCCTGGTTAGGGCAGAAAAGTCTCTGAAAAAAAGGACTTTCAGGGCATAAGAACTGGAGCTGTGAATTGCAAGATCTCTCTAGTGTGATTCTCTGATCCATTCCTTCAGCAAACAAAATTACTGAGGGAAATAAAACTTTATTCCCACAGAAACAAAAGGCATATGACAAAATAAAATCGATTTCATAGTTATTTATTTTGTTGTAATAGTTTATGTGTTGGCAACTGGCATTTTCTATTCAGTATCTATCAGCTTTCTCCAGTGTAGTGAAATTCCCACTGTCACAAACAACAGGACAGCCTTTTAATTGGGTATAATTACATGATTTCATTAATATTCCATAGTGACAGTACCAGCTCCTACACGGGCTGCTTAGGGTAGTTAAGTTATTACATCATAATTTTTAATGCAATTGTCCTTGCTGCCTCCAGTGTTGTCAAACTCGAGCACAAAATGAGGGAAAAGTAAGTTAAAAACTATACAGTTTTTCACTTGCTACAGATGTGTCCACAAATACTTTTAAATATCTATGAATTTGTAATTAAATCAAACTGTTTGTAAATGCAAGAACTAAAATATCCCTTAAAAGGTGTTTTGTAAAGCAACAGCCTCTGAGTAATTAACATTGCAGAGAGGACATACAAATTTTGCTGGGGAAAAAAACGAAAAAAACAAACCTAATTTTTATTTATGGCAAAATTTGCAAACAATGAGGTCTATTTTTAGTACCCAGCTTTGTTTCTGGGCATCTGTCTCGAATCTCCTGCGCTGAAATACCACCCGGTGGATTAAATCCTGTCAAAAGGCAAAAAGAAAGGCAGAATGATGGTTGTTCCCCAGCCCTGCAGCACCTTGTGTTTCTCTAAGCCTCCCTGGAACAATTAGAAGCCTGGTAATTAGAGTGGTTGCAATCCTTCAGGTTAGAAGGGTTTAGTGTTTATTAAGAGGGCGCCTTCTGTGCTGCAGGATGGTTCCCAGCGTGGGGCTGGGCTGGCAGTGCCATGGCCAGCGAGGTGGGCTCTGCTCTTACCTCTGCTCACCTCGGGGACAACACGACATGGGAGAGCTCAGCATCTTAGTCCTGCTCTGCTGAGGAGCAACAATTCCCCCTACAACTTGACTAAGAGGGGAGTGATGTATTTCGTGGTGGTGCATCGCCCCAAATTGGTGTTCTCCGATTTAATGGGACTCGGTGCCAGCTCTGGGAGCCGTGCCAGGAGCCTGGGGGGTTTCACAAGCTGGGCATGGCAGGGGGGACAAGGATTTAACCAAGGAGGAAGGAGCTGGCAGGTTACATGATGTAATCTCTCCTCCTATCATTTCTGACATAGCAGAAGAATTGGGTGTACGAGCTCAAGGTGCCCTCGGGCGTGATGACTTGCCAGTGGTACTTACTCAGCACATGCCTGACCTTGGCATGGGCACAGAGCCAGGGCTGGGCACAGCTGAGCTGCTCGGGAGCACTTTCTCCAAATACCAAGGCCCAAAGGCACCTGGGTGCCTCGCTCCTGCTGCCTGCCAGCGAGCAGAGCTGGCACTGGATTGTGTCCAACACTCTGGCATTTTGCTTTGGAAGCCCAGCGGGCACGGACGTCTCACATCCCGTCTAAAACTTTCTGCCTGATGTTGGCTGACTCGTCTGAGCTGGGCTTTGGTGGGCAGAGAAGTGAGAATTTAAAGGTGGCTCCGTGTTCATGTCTCCTCACCAGGTTTGGTAGGCTGTTCAAACATTGCTGGGAAGGACATTCCTGAGGGTTTTGTCAAAATCCCCCAAAAAAACTCTTCCACCTCTTGGCAGCGTATTGAAGTTATCTCTGTGAGGAAAATGCACTCTCCTGGGGAGAGGATGGGAAAGGAACACGGTCCTGCTAGGTATGAAGTGGTTTAGAAAAGACAGTGGTACATTCATAGATATTTTACTGCTGTTCAACTTAACAGCTGTAAATTTGGTTTATTTTAGGAGATCTGACTTTGTGGTTGAACAATCAGGTAGGATTCTAAGATACACTCAAAAATTTATCTTTAAAAGTAGGATTGGTGTTTTTCAAAGCTGGTTTTCTTTTCATATCTAAAGTGTTTTGAAACCTGATCACACTGTTGACAACTTCATCACTGTGGAATTGTTACAAGATGTCTCTTTACATGAGCTTTAAAAAATACATGATGGTGGTATTTTTTGTCTTCTGTCGTTAAAAGCAGAGCTTTGTCATTTCAGGTTTCAGGAGATCCAAAACAAGTCAACATCCTAAAAATTGTTTGCAATTGTCCTTCCAGATTTATTTCCTGAGGTTTTCTCTTATGTTAAATTATATTCTTTACGTTATTGCTACTGAAGGAATATTAATTTTTGATGGCTGGTTATGATCTGAAAATGTTAGATCTGTAATATCTGGGACATTGATCTAAAAATATTAGATACTAAAACACACCAATACAGAATATTAGTGGCAAAACGTGTCTTGGTGTTGATGTAAAGCTGAATATAAACATTAAACACTCCTTGCTTCAATTCAGATCTTCTCAGTTGACTAAAAATATGTCCTGGATATAAACAGAAGAAAGAATGGCACAGTGAGATGCCCACTGGCCCCTTTGGGCAGTTCTTCAGTCCCATGGTGGCATCATCTCATCTCGTGGTGTCCTGCGCTGTCCACGAGCTCTGTGAGAGCCATGGCTGTGAGATGGTCTTTGTTGTCCTTCCAGGCTGTTTTCCCAGGATTTAGGCAGGATTCCCCCCTGTCTCCCAGGCCTCTGGTTCCTCTATCTCCCAGTTTTCTGTGAACACTGTTTTGTGTTTCCATTTCTTGCCCTCTCTTTTCTCCACTCCCAAAGTCAGTCCAAGTACTGGGTAATGTTAAGCAGCTCATCAGCATTCAGGAGCCTTCCTCAGCACTCACCTAGGGATTCAATTCCAGGCCAGGAGTCACTGACAAGACATTTTCTACAGTCTCCTTTCTTGCTGCTCCCTTTGTTTCCATTGGCAGCTTCGAACTTCGCACGTTTCTGTTCTTTAAATATTATTCCCAGCACCTCTCAAGCTTTTGCCATGCATAATGCCATTCTCCACATCTCTGGTTTTTAGTATAAAGAGTGTTTCTTGTGTCACAGAAGGCTTTTTAGCTCAGGAGTGAGTAAACTGCTTTGGGAGGGGGGAAAGGGTGTCAGGTCGAAGCAGCTGAAATCAAAGGCATGAACAAGACATTGCGAGGTAGGGTAGGGAAAATACATGTAGCCTCTGCAAGAAAGGGATGAATCAGCTCACAGAGGGCTGAGATGCTTTGCCTCAGTCAGCCACACTGCTGGAGAAGGGATTTCCAAGGAGAGGTGTTTTCACTTGGCTGGATTCACTGTGGTATTTGGATTTTCCCAGTGCACCTTGGTCAGGTAAATACCCTTCTGCCTCTCCATAGGCCAGAATCCTGAGCTGTGGGTTCAGGCTTTTAAAAAGTGAGTCTCTCTCTCTTCTTAACCAGTTGTTGGATTTTCTCTTGAGTATCTGCCATCATTTGCTGAAGTTGCCTCGATTTTGCTTTTCCTTGCTTTCCCTGTGGGTGCCAGCCCTGGAAGTGTGGCTGGGTGAGCAGTGAGTGCCAACCTGCCAGGATTGCAGGAATATCTGGGAATGTGCCAGATCCCTGCCAGCTGCTCAACTGCATCTTTAAAGCCCAGTGTGCACACAGGTAAATGTTCTCCAGCTTTTAATCACCAAACTGAGTGGGGACCTGAGCTGCTTTTACTAAGCCAGTCGACTTTTATGACTTTTAAATTTATTTTTTTTTTTATATCAGTCCCTTTTCCAGCTTTCCTCTGTGGAATTAATAGAACTGTGGAATTTTTCTCGCTGGATTGCGGTTTTTTTATGCACGATATCTGCCCAGATGAATGTGTAATTAAAAAATAATCCATACTCAATAACAAGCAAATAAATTTCTATTGAAACAGCTGTAACTTCAGAATTGCCAATTCCCTTCTGAGTGTGCAGGTGCCTGAATGGTCCTGACTCACCTTGAGCACTTCATTTGGTAATGAATTAAGAGTCCTGTTCTTTGGGTGCACTTGAGGTATCTGAATACTCCTAATGAGACCTTTTCAGAATAACTTCAGAAAATTATCCCCTCCTGCTAAATTCCTGAAAATGTTGCAGTTTTGAAGTATGGGAGTGGAGGGCTTAAGATTTTGTGTTTGCAGAACTTGCAAGTTCTGAGCAAGGATGGATGGTGTGAACAGAAACATTAACAGCTTTTCCTCTGTATATCTGGCCATTGAATGTTTAAATAGTTGGCAGATGTATTTGTTCTTTTATTTTAAATAGTATATTCCAGCCTTAACCTTTACTGTTCATTTTTCTTCAAAAGCATACAAAGATTTTTTGCCATCATACCTCTTGCTGAGCAGGTCAGGCAGATTCAGAGCATTACAAAAAAGCAGGCATTATTTCAAGGAACTTTGTCACTGCAGGTTTTCTGTCTTTCCTGCCAGCCTGATGTTCGTGAAACTTGGGAAGGTGGAGACTTTACTGATGTCATGAGTATACTGAGTGAAGGGATCTGTGTTACCAGGCACAACATGAAAGGAGAAAAAAAAAATCCTCATTTTATTTTCTCCAGATGTAATTTGGAATACCTGTAGATTCTGGGATGAGTTCTGCTGGGCTATGTCCACTGTAAGACTGTTGAATCAGATTTATCCTGCCTTTTTGCTGAGGTTTAGGGAATGATTGTGAATCTCACTAAACCATGAAACAAAATAGTGGTCCTTCTAATGCCTCCTTTCACAAAGCACCTGCTGATTCCTGCTGTGGTTTCCCTAAGACTCAAAAATAAGCAAAGCACATTATTTTTTGCTGCTTTTTGGCACAAGGACCGGATCAGGAAATGCAGACACATTCCAGTCTTTGGACAGCATTCCCATGGAGGGGTTGATGCATCAGCCACCTGCTGCCTGGAAAGGGAATAGTTGCAGGAACCTGGTCCTGGCTGCTCTTGCAGCCCTTGGAAAACTTGCACTTCTATCCTTTCACGGCAGCTCTGGAGAAAACTGGGCAATGTGTCCTCATTTTCACCCCCATCAGTGCTGGTGTCTCCTCTACGGCTCCTCTCCAGCCAGGGCTCTTGGAACCTCCTCGTTTTTCACTGATCTTCCTTTTTTTTAGCACCTTTGTTACCTTCACTTTTCATCTAGAGCAGGACCAGCCTCCTGTCCTGCAGGGCTGCAGAACCCACAGCTGGAACCTCTGCTTGACCCAAGTGCCGTACCCAGAGTCAGGTCACCCTGGTTTGTTCTTCCCGTGGTTCTTAGACCTTTTGCTGTTGGCTATTGCTGACCACCTTGGCCCTTTCTTGTCTCCTGCTGTTATTGCAAGGCAGAGTTTCCCACTCCTGGGAATGCAGGCTCAGATCATGGCTTGTCCTTTGACAGTGGAGATGGATAATGGGCACTTCAGTGCGTTTTTTTCAATGCAAAAACAGCTGAGCTAACTGTTCCCATAAAAGCCCAATTGATTGCTGTAGGCATTATATTCACTCTGACAATGATAAAATGATTGCTTTAGTATCTGGCTGCATAACCCACTTACAGCATGTGCACCAGTATTATGAGAATGTTTCAATTGTGAAAATCATTGAGATGTAAATGTCATGATTATAATTTATCTTCATTAAAAATTCCATCGGCAGAGGGAAAATTAATACGTGTGCTGTATGGAGTCCCAGCTCCTAAAAAGTAATATGTTACACTGAAAATAGGGACTTAGGAATGTAAGTACATGAGAAAATAACTCACATTCTGCTGATGTGACAGGTGGTTATCTCAAGGGCATTGCCAGAAATATTTTATTGGCTCTTGGTGGTAATGTGGAGTGGGGGGATGTTTCCTCTCTCTCTCAGAGCAATCCTAGCTCCTCTTTCCCCCTCCCTGCCAACTGGGACACCCAGCCAAGCAGAAGGGGCTGTCACCACGGGGTTTCAGTGCTCACAAATGATTGTCTCACCTCAAAGTGCCACCAGCTCCAAGCACAAAAACCAGCTCGGGATGTTATTAATGTCAATGGAAAGACTTCCATTAAATTCAGTGATCGCTGCCTCGCATTATTCCTCCTGTAGCTGCTCGTGGTTCTTTTACGGTTCACGTTTCCATTCTTTTATTTACTTGCTGATTTATATGCTGGCTGGAAATTTTGCTTCTAAGTTCAACATATATCGGCTCAATCAGGTGTTGCATTTCTATTGTAGAGCCAGAATTGTCTGACTAAATATTTATTGGAAATTACGGGTTTTCTCCTACCATAGATGACTTTAGTCTATGGCATTCTTACACATGAAGTTTTGGGGTGTTTCTTTGCTTTATGCATTGGCTGTGAGTTGTTGATTTTTTAATTTTATTTCTTTTTATCTAGTTCAAATTAAAGCTGTGATTTCAGCTCCTTTTCATTTGGCTACTGTTGTTAATAGAACAAATTGTGCTTGGTTGGTTTGAAATCAAATATTTTCATTGGAAAGCAGTGGGTGGCACTGAATATTTATAGATTGATTTTGATTAAGTATAATATGTTCTCTTACTCTCAGATTTTTTTTTTTTTTTTTTTAAATTTTATCTTCTGATAGCTCCTTGCCTGTGGTTCTCCTGTAGATTAAACGCTTCACCTCAGTGATTTTCTTCTCTGTCACATTGAAAAGGAAATGAAATATTCGTTGTTCATGTTACATGTTCTGTAATTGCCTTATCTGTCTGTAAATACAGAGTAACTGCTGAACTTATGCTAATACTTCACTTTGCTTTTATGCTTTAAGGAGTTCTGATTTTCCCAGGATGACTTTTTTGGTTATCTGTCTTTCCACTTATATATTCCTGACCCTTTTGCTAGTGCAGAGCCTGGTGTTGTTGCCACAGTCGATGCCACCGCTCTGTGACGTGGCAAAAGCTGTTTTCTCATTTGAGAAGTTAATTTTAATTGCCAGGTTCTCCATGTTAAGGAATTGAAAGGTATAATTTTTCCTGAGTGCTCGAGTGCATTTGATATCCCAGTTTTGTGCCTGTCAGATATATGTTTATTTTTTTGCTCCTCTCTGCCTTCTTTAAAGAAGTGTACTGGTGAAAAATGGCTTGGAACAGGAGAGGGAGCCCTCAGCCTGGCTATGAGGGAGGGAAGGGCATCGCTTCCCCTGGCCTGGGTGCCAAGGGGAGCTCCCTCTGCCCTGAAAAGCAGAGGGAACAGGAGGGGTTTTTACCTGCCATTCCATGCTTTAGCCACAGTTATCACAGTTTAGCCATAGATAGAGGTGTCTGAAAGGATGGGGAGTGACTGACATGGAAAATTAAATAAAAACAAGTCAGGCAGGTCAGGAAGAGGATGCAGAAAGTGTGGAGTAAACGACTCCACATGTCACAATCCACAGAAAAAACAGAACTCTTTCCAGAGGGGAACGATGGGGACAAAACATACTTGGGCTGAATGTTATAAAGAGCCTTTTTCTTTCAAGTTTTAATTAACAAAAAGAAATTAACAAAACTGTTCCGTGTTGCTGCTGCCAGTGCTGCAGATTCCCCATTTGCTGTGCTCTCATTTCCCACGAGCGGTCTCGTTGGCGCCGTCGCCTCCTCTTCCCTGCATCCATATGCTCAGGGATCCAGGTACACGAGCCTTCCTCCCAGGCAAGCAAACCAAATCTGCAGCAACTGGCAGCAATTCTTTCAGTGGGAAGCACAGAGGGGAGAGGAAGTTACACAGAAAGGCTCGGGCTGCTCCATCAGGGCTTCTGGTCCAACATTCTGTGTGAGGCACTTGGTCTTCAGCTCCCCTTGACTTTTATTCACAGGGTCGAGTGTTCCATCCAGGGGGGAAACACTTGTTTGGCTTGAGCTGGTTGTGATTGAGTTATTTCACAGCTAAATTATTTTGGTTTTGCTGAAGACTGTGGAGGTTTGGCAGGTTTTCATTAAAAATAGGAGAAATACACCAAATAACCACAATAAAGCTCTTCTACCATATTCCAAGCAGAATTTTTTGTTCAGAGTTAGGTTTTTGGTGCTTTTTGTGTGCTGGAAGCTGAATTTTACCATGAGGAGTTCTCTTGTAGAAGCAGGATGGGCGCTTTGTATCCTTGTAGGATCTGTCATCTGGAGTGCAAACAAAAAAACCCCAAACCAAACTGTTACTGCCTTCTCAGAATGCTTCAGATTTGTTTCCCTACGAGTGAAAAACCACAATAATGATGGGAATAATGCTTGGAGTGAAAGGTCCCTGTGGATTGGGAATGGTTGGAGCTGAGGAAGCACTGCATCCCACTTGTGATGCTGGGCTGAACCACACCAAGAGCCTTCAAAACTGTGCCTTGTTCCCTTTGTGTTCAGCTTGGCCAGCTCTTAGACAACCCTCTCAGGTGTCAAAGGTGGCTGTCAAGTAAACCGAGATGAGAACAGAAATGAAATGTTTTAGAGGAACTCCTAATGATCCGCTTGATCTTTACAAAAAAGTCCCCAAGGACCCGCTTGTGCAGAGTCAATAACACAATCTCCCCTTTAAGAGTGGTGTTACATTTGTTGGTGTGTTTTCCTAAGGAATGAACAGTCCTTTTCCTGACATTCCGAGCGCTGAGGTACCATTTTTAACTTGGTATAAATGCATGTTATTAAAGCTTTAACAGCATATGGCAGCAAGTAATAACAGCTGTGCCTCTCAGCCTTGCTCTCTCACTACGTACTGGAGGCACAGTTCCCTTTCAGAACTGTGTCAGAGCCACAGCAGGGGCTGCTGCAAAGGAAACCAGGCAGGAATAGGAAGTTTGGCAGCAGTGACACCCAAACTGGGGACTTTGCTGCCTGTCCCTGAGCAGTGGCACACGCAGAGCGTGAGAGCAAAAGGTGGCACTGAGTTAGGGATCAAGAGCCAGGGCAAACTCCTGGGTCAGAACTATAAACTCACTGGATATTTGAATGGATTTTTTGCAGCAGTTACTTTAAAGTGGTTATTGCTGTTATGGTTTCTTTTTCTCTGTGAAATGAGCTACCTGTTTGTGCCACTGATTGTACCATCTTGATAGGAGTTCACATGAATCTCTGCAACATGAATTCCAGGTCTAGATGTGCCTGCATTGCATTGAGGATTAATCACTCTTTGGAGGAATGATCCAAACTGAACCCTGGGATAAATGTGCTCAGTTCTTGGGACAGCAGTCAAAACTAACCCCATTTTTCTGGCTATATTTTATCTACTTTCTGTTAAACCCCTGTCTTTTTGTGCTCAGTTATCTGTTATATTCTCCTAGGAAAAAAATGAATTGCTTAGAGAATTCTAACCTTGCTCAGTGGGAGTTTAACCACTTACAACACAGCCTAGAATTGCCTTTTTTATCATCATTTTTTGGTCATAAACCCAGTAGTTGTCCTTGAGTAAGGAAAAATGTAGATTGGAGAAATGGTGGACAGTTTAGGAAAGTGAGTTATCTTGGAGCTCATTTCTTGAAGAATGCTTTGAACAAGAAATTATTTACTGTCCTTTCAAAATGCAGCTGTCGGTACCATGAAAATCAGGCTGTTGTGAATTTTGGGTCAGTAATACACTGTGATGCTGACTCTACACTTGGAAAAGAATGTTTTGATCAGCCTTGGGGCCTCAGTGCCACTTTCAGGTAGTTTGTGGCATTAAAAAGAAGTCGAATATTACAATTGATTGAGTAGCACTTTGTACTCTGGCTTATGGTGAATATATAATGATTTATGGAAGTATCCTGTAACAAGTTAAAAATTTCCCTGATGCCCTTATATACTGAAAAATGCCAAATAAACAGAAAACCAGGCTAAATGATTGAAGGACCCAAGAGCTTTCCCTGTATCCTGTGGCAGGACATATTTTAAATGCATATAGAACTGATTTTTGATATGTAAAAGAACGAAGTTGATTTACATGTAGATTTATTTGAACAAACATATTTGAAGTTATCATCCTCCTGGCCACTCTAATCATTACTGTAACATTGATTTTCAGGGCTTTCTCTGATTGAGAACCACTTGGAATTTTGTATTAATATTAAGAACATAATCATGTTGGAACCCATGGTCTGGATTAATATTGAGAAGTGTTTGCACAGTAAATATCAGAAGTGCCTGTGGGTTTAAGGCAGGTGGAGAACTGGGAGAAGGAAAATTTGATGTCTTCCTCAGAAAAGCAGGGTACAACAGGATGGTTTGCAGAGCACTTGGCTTTATTTTACTTCTCACACATGATAAAAGCCAACAGATAGTTTTTAAATAATGATCCATGTCAGACCAAGCTGTTTTTTATACAACAGAAGGTTTGGTGGGTGGAGTGCAAGCTTTGTTATGAGTATTTTGATGTAGTTAATACTAGATAATTAAAAAATGTTGAATAATCACTGATAAGGAAGCCACACTGTGTCACAATATGTGCAAGAAGGGGCCAGCACAGTGTCCTCACAATGTGATAATCTCATTTAAAAGAACTTAACATGAGCACAGAGAGATTTGTGATTAAACTTCTTGTTCTGCCCCACACAAGGGTCTCAGATCGTGCCTGATTCTGAGCCCTTCAAGGCAGAGAAATCAATTAGGAATTCCTGGAGAAGGAAGAGGATCAGATCCTAGGAAATGATTTTATATTTTACATTCTGTTTGTTTGTTTCCAATCAAAGGCTGAAGGGAGGATAGTAAGAATTCCCAAGTGTGAGGGACAGTCCTACAGAAAAGAAGAGAATAAGATGGACAGAATGCAATGGGTTTAAGTTGCAGAAAGAAAGATTTGGGTGAAACTTGGAGAAAAAGAGCAGTAAGACAATGCAACAGATTGCTCAGGGTGCTTGTAAAGTCTTCCCCAGAAGGTCAGCTGATGGTGGATGGGCAGCAAGGGTCTGTCATGACAAATGAAGTTAAACTGCTCCTTCCTTTGGGCATGGGGAGCAGACCAGATGACCTCTGAGTGCCTTCCCTCCTTGAGTCTTATGATTGTAGGAAAAATGTGTCTAAGACCTAAAATAACCCCCTGAATGCTTATTAAGATGCCAGGGGTTGTTAACATTAACTAGACTTAATCAGGCCTACTGTCCCTTCCTGCAGAATGAGAAGGAAAGGACACATTCTGTGCCAGCAGCACTTCCTTGTTTACAACCAACACAAAGATGATCTTGTCATCTGCAAGGATTGTGATTCTGTAAGAAAATGAAGTGTTTAATGAAAACTAGGTGTCAAAGTGACAGTTGATTTTAAATTCAAAACTCTCCAAAACATAAAAAAATGTTATTTTATAGTGTTGTAGTTTTGGGTAATAAACAGGAATAGCAAGGTTTGAGTGTTGTGTTTTTAGGCTCAGATGGTGATTGAATGGGGCAGGAACTGGTAGGAACTGGGGGAGGGTTTGAATCCTGTGGTTTAATCACAGAGTCCTGAATGGTTTGGGTTGGAAGGACCTTAAAGCCCATCCAGTGCCACCCCTGCCATGGGCAGGGACACCTTCCACTAGCCCAGGTTGCTCCAAGCCCCATCCAACCTGGCCTTGG